>OZ038318.1:7202023-7320280 GCA_964035775.1 Osedax frankpressi
AGTCTAAATTATTATTAAATATACAAATATATAGTTAGTAGGTATATTACAATAGAATATACAACAAGTGATTAATATGAATATATAGCAAAACATTTCTATATCTATATAGCATTTAATAATAAAGCAAATTTCAAACTTATTAAAAATTGAATTGCAGAAATTTTAATAAAAATTTAAATTTTGTGGAAAATAATCAACAAAAATTTGATGATATTAAATTCTAATATAATTTTAAATGAAACAGATTAAGCATTAAATATTAAAGTTGTTAAGCGTTATGAAATAAGCATTTTGAAGTTAATAAGACAATAACACTATAGTAGCAGATAGTAGATACTACTATAGTAGCAGCTGCAATTTTTAATAATTTAAAATAAAAAAAAAAACTTTTATTAATTTTAGTTATGGAGTTATTTATTTAGTTATTAATTTTATTGTGGAAACACAATTTTTTTTTTTTTAAATTATTTGTAATATTAATATTAATAAAGATAAATTAACTCCTTTTGTGTAATTAAGAATTAAGAATTATATTTTCTAACTTGAAAAAACAAGATTCTCAAATCTAAATAAATATTTAAATGCAATCGGCACAAACAAAGAAATAAATACAAACATAAATTTCTGAAAATTCATCGGATTGCTTACGATTCGTTCTCTTGAATTCCATTGAAATCCTGGAACAGGAATATCACAAGATTACACTGAGATTACGCTGAGATTACGCTGAGATTACGCTGAGATTACGCTGAGATTACACTGAGATTACGCTGAGATTACGCTGAGATTACGCTGAGATTACGCTGAGATTACGCTGAGATTACGCTGAGATTACACTGAGATTATACTGAGATTACACTGAGATTACACTGAGATTACACTGAGATTACACTGAGAATATAATAAGATTACGCCGAGATTACACTGAGATTATACTGAGATTACACCGAGATTACACCGAGATTACACCGAGATTACACTGAGATTACACTAATATTACACTAAGATTACATTGAGATTACAAGATTACAAAATAGGTTAAGTTTATAAATGTTTTTAAACATATTAATCAACCTAAAGATAACACTATATTCAATAAATGATCATAAAGGAAAGAGATAATTTAATATATAAATGATAAAAAATAGATTTGAAAAATTTAGAAATAAATATAATAAGAAATTATTTGCCATTTTTACAATTTTACAAATTTATGAAGAGATATAAAGAGGAGCATAGAAAATCTAACCTAGCAGTGTCTGCATTGAGAAGAATTAGCATTACAGGGGAAATTAAACGTGTTAAATCAGCAGATGCATAGCATTTGTTGAGCCAGCATTCAGTCAAGTGAAAACAGCAATCATTTCTCTTTAGACTCGCCAGGACAGTTAATAATGACCTAGGGAGAGGGAGAGGGAGATGTTTAGGGAGAGTGAGAGGGAGAGGGATAGGGTGAGAGATAGGGTGAGAGATAGGGTGATGGAGAGGGAGAGGGAGAGAGAGGGAGATGGAGAGGGATAGAGAGAGGGTGAGGGTGAGGGTGAGGGAGAGGGAGAGGGAGAGGGAGAGGGAGAGGGAGAGGGAGAGGGAGAGGGAGAGGGAGAGGAGAGGAGAGGGGAGGAAGAGGGTGAGGGAGAGGAGAGGAGAGGGAGAGGGAGAGGGAGAGGGAGAGGGAGAGGGAGAGGGAGAGGGAGAGGGAGAGGGAGAGGGAGAGGGAGAGGGAGAGGGAGAGGGAGAGGGAGAGAGAGATGGAGAGGGAGAGGGAGAGAGAGAGGGAGAGGGAGAGGGAGAGGGAGAGGGAGAGGGAGAGGGAGAGGGAGAGGGAGAGGGAGAGGGAGAGGGAGAGGGAGAGGGAGAGGGAGAGGGAGAGGGAGAGGGAGAGGGATAGGGAGAGGGAGAGGGAGAGGGAGAGGGAGAGGGAGAGGGAGAGGGAGAGGGAGAGGGAGAGGGCGAGGGAGAGCGAGAGCGAGAGGGCGAGGGAGAGGATGAAGAGAGGGAAAGGGAGAGAGATGGTGGGAGAGCGAGAGGGAGAGTGAAAAGGAGAGGGAGAGCAAGAGGGAGATGGAGATATCCTAATTATTTGTGTAAAATAACTAAACATTCATTTCTTACTACATTTGTACATAATGTCACTGGCCAAGTCATAACCTATCGAATATGTGAGAATGTTCCTCTGGATAGTCTTTCAGATGATCCCAAATTAATGCAAACTTGCGATGCGCATGTAAACATTCTTCCTATGTGATTTTGAGAAAGTTATCGAGAAATTATAAGAAATAAGACAAGATAACTATTTATTATTTTAAACAATTAAATAAACACAAACAATAATGATACGAATTAGAAAAGATTCAATATTGTTAAGAAAAGTAGAAATAGAAATATTGTACAAACCGTATTTTGAGATAGCAAACTTTGACCAACAATATCTTCGCAGCAATTTCCAGTATTTTCAGATATTCGGTGAAGGTCATAAAACAGAGATACGCACCTTTCATCTTCCAAGTGGAGCCATAACAATTCACCAATTTGCTGGAATGAAGATAAAGCAACATTATTTACTAGTATCAGAAATGTTTATTATAAGATATAAGTTTACTTATCTCTTTACTGATGAACAAAGTTCAACATTAATTATAACTACAATTTAATATATATGGAATATTACTAAATTGTTACTATGTAAGATAATATATTTGTCACGCATATTTATTATTATATTAATGGTAAAAAAAGATTAGAAATAAAGAAAATTAACCGTCAATATAAATAATTATTATTGAATTGAGTTTTAAGAAAGAAATAAATATTGAATGAACGTTATAGGTATAAAGAAGGATAGCCTGAAATCGCATGTATATGCTATATAGTATAAGGTATACGTCGGTGTATATGTTGGTGCGAATGCCGAAATAAATGCTGCCGAAAAGCAATAAAATGCTGATGAAAAGACTTACGAAAAGCCTCACAAAAAAGACCTTAAAGAAGTGGGTATGATGACAGAGTCGAGTAAACTGAGACCTAGACAACGTGTTACCGCCGATCACAACGTTTACGGTTTCTGGAGGGGTCGATTGAAGGTCGTGTCGTGAAGGAGTCGCGCCACTCGATCCGCCGAGTTCTAGTAAAGAGAGGTCACGGGTCAAAATGCCTGGATTTCTAGTATCCCAATGTTTTAGGATTTGTTATCAATTTGCGGGTTTACATAAAATTAAGATATCCTACCTTAGACTAATCATTGGTGTAAATATTGAGACAATATTGATACAGTTAATTATATATGGAATAAGATAGATAGAAAATAACCTGTAATTATCTCAAATATCATAAATATGTTGGATGAAATAATGTAAAGTAAACTAAAGAAAATTACGTTTATCAAATATCGAATGTTTCGAAAGAGACAGAAAAGAAAATTTATTTTCGTATTAATCAATAGAAAAATTGTATTTTCAGTCAAAAAAACTGAAATAAAGTTTAAATAAATATAATATACTAACTAATTAACTCCAGGATTGTCATTATGGCAACGGATTGTATCGATATGTCGTGTCCATGACAACAACTAATCACCAAGGAAATCAGCCAATTGTTGACGGACTCTAAGATTACGGGACGGGTTAATCAAAGATTTGCGGGTGTAAGTTGTAAATCAATCAAGAAAAGTGAAAATAAGTAGTGATTTATAAAAATGTAATTTCAGAAATAAATAAACAAATACTACTCTTTTTAAATCTTCTGCCAATAGTTTTTATGTTGTCTAGAAATTATTAATAATAATTAAATATTATGGTATAATTTTATGGTTCGAAGAACATTAAAATTAAATTAATTGTTTAGAAATTGAAGCTATTGACTTATGGACGTTTATTTAAAATGTGAAAAGTATTATTTCAATATTTATTATTTCAATTATTATTATTTCAATTATTATAATAAGTATATAGTTAGAACTTTATGTTCAGCGTGGTTGCTAATAAGTATTGACTAATGATACTTGTACTGTCTCTACAAATACCACTACCGTTACCACTACAATCATCACCATTATGGAACTAAATATCAAAATAAGAAAATCATCAACGTTAATAATGTTATTGTAAGTGCTCCTCCAATTTTCATAATTTGCTCCTCCAATTTTTACCAATCCTCATAATTTTCCTAATAGACTTCTTTCCAACGGTAACTCCATTTTCTCTCATCTACAGTCCTCCAACTCAAAATGATACACTCTTATTAAAGCCCATTATTAAACTATTTACTGCGGATCCGTTACAATACACATGAGCTAAAGAGTTTTTTATTGTTATAAAAAGATCAAATATTGATTAATATAATTACCATTATGTCCTATATCCATCTTATTTACAATAGTGATAATTTTTCATGCCATTTCATGGTTTTATATTATTTTGGTATCCAAATTAACATAAGTTTGATATATTGAAAACATTTCGAAACATTTAAACGAAATGAAAATAAAGAAATAAATGAAATAAAAAGAATTGAAATGAAGAAGCTGATTTAGCCGAAGAAAACTTATTATTATCATCGTAAAGGTGTCCGAGATATGCGTTTATCGTGAATGAAAATATGCGTAGATAAATGCTTACGCGTCTAGTTTTACTAGATACCAACTATCATCTGTGAGCAAGTGGACGCCGCATTTGTAAACCGGAAAAGACGCAAACTCCGTCATCAGATTACAAATGACCTTGAAAGCGGCCGCGATATCGGCGGTGCAACGGAACGCCGAGAAATCGCCCGACAACGCCTCGTCCAATGAGATTGCAGTATCCGCGCGCTGTACGAATGAAAAACTGGCGTAAAAGCTCAGTTATGTGATTCCTCAATTGTTATCCATTATATCACATCCCTTAAGTAAGTATCCTTTAAGTAAGCTACATGTTTCTCCAGGCTCACAATTATCCATACACTCTATGACTTGCGTGATGTACTCCTTCTCGCACGAGTTAACCTAGCCTACACTAATGAACCAACAACTAAAGCTTTGTATTACTTCCTTCACGTCACCTAGCCTCACGTCACCTAGCCTCACGTCACCTAGCCTCACGTCACCTCACCTCACCTCACCTCACCTCACCTCACCTAGCCTCACGTCACCTCACCTCACCTCACCTCACCTCACCTCACCTCACCTCACCTCACCTCACCTCACCTCACCTCACTTTACCTCACCTCACCTCACCTCACCTCACCTCACCTCACCTCACCTCACCTCACCTCACCTCACCTCACCTCACCTCACCTCACCTCACCTCACCTCACCTCACCTCACTTTACCTCACCTCACCTCACCTCACCTCACCTCACCTCACCTCACCTCACCTCACCTCACCTCACCTCACCTCACCTCACCTCACCTCACCTCACCTCACCTCACCTCACCTCACCTCACCTCTCCTCACGTCACCTCACCTCACCTCACCTCACCTCACCTCACCTCACCTCACCTCACCTCACCTCACCTCACGTCACGTCACCTCACCTCACCTCACCTCACCTCACCTCTCCTCACGTCACCTCACCTCACCTCACCTCACCTCACCTCACCTCACCTCACCTCACCTCACCTCACCTCACGTCACGTCACCTCACCTCACCTCACCTCACCTTACCTCACCTCACCTCACCTCACCTCACCTCACTTTACCTCACCTCACCTCACCTCACCTCACCTCACCTCACGTCACCTCACCTCTACCTTCGCTTCCACCGCTGCACCCAAATCTACTCTACCCCCACCCCCACCCCCACCCCCGCACCCACCCCACCATCTCCGTATCCACATTATTCGCAAACCTTGATGATGCGAAAACGAGTGAAGCAGTCGAAAAGTCTCTGAAACGCCGCGATACACTCCTCCATGAAAGTGAACGTTTCGCTTCGACAATGGAGCGGCTTCGAGCCATCCTCGCCGCGATTACGAGTGTCGGCGTCGTCGTCGTCGTCGCTACCCGACGAGGGCGATCCAACTGCGTACGAGTAATCGACTTCGGGCGTACTGTCTCGCGAATCCGACGACGTCGAAGCCGACGTCGACGCCGACTTGGCTCTGTGCGGAGCGGCGCCCGACATTTCGGTGTTCTTAAAGGTCGGCGGCGTTGCGGAGTCGGATTCGACGCGGTGACGTCGAACGCCCGACGCCGGATTATCGACGAAACCGTCGGCGAAGCAGTCTTGGCCGACTTTGGTTTTGGACGCCTGCTTTGGGACGGGGTTTTTGACGAGTGGAGTGGAGTTTGGCGGCGACGTTGGACCACAATGGTGTGCTGAGAGTGGAACACCTCATCTTTACTCGCATGTAGTGAGTGGTTTGGTAAAAACGGACGGTTCGGAAAGGAACACGATGGTATAGGGTAGTGGAACAAAGGAAACTAGGAATTGAAATTCTAGTGCACATAAAGTTGAATGAGGAAGCGATGACAGCGATACGAAGTGAAATATTCAACTTAAGAGTGAAGTGAAAGAGGTAAGGCAAGGTTAAAGAAGAGAAAAAGAGTGATGAGTAATAAGGAGAGAGTTTAAAATGGGGACGAGAAATCTAGTAAGGTATAAGATGAAAGTGCGAATGTAAACGTAACAATGAGATGGGTGGAGAAGAGAGAGAGAATAAAATGAGGAGAGAGAATTAGAAGATGGGAACGAGAAGAGTAAAAGGTCGACGAATAAAGTGAAAAAGAGAAAGAGAGAGATTTGTAATAGAGTACGTGAAAGAGAAGAGAAAGAGGAAGAGAAAGAAGAGGAAGAGAAAGAAGAGGAAGAGAAAGAAGAGGAAGAGAAAGAAGAGAAAGAAGAGAAAGAAAAAGAAGAGGGAGAAGAAGTAGAAGAAGGAGAAGTAGGAGACCCAGGTCTCAGAAAACAGAGTCCTCCCCACTTACCCCGGCGGTGCTGGGTTGAACGCAACGCAGCAGTTTCTCAATAAGTCGGAAGGACGCGAGCACGTTGCTATCGTAGAGGTCGTGAACTCGTGAGGTCAAAGCGCGCACAAACGACGTCAATAGCTTGGGCAGGTACTCGGTACAAGTCTCGGCGTAAATTTCCTACGAAACGCGCGCAATTTTTGAATTTAATATAACGAAGCTGTAGCGAAGATAATAATACACTAATAATAACAATATCTCCGTAACAATAGATCGACGTAAATTAAGGTGATTACGGATGCGTACGGGCTAGAATTAATTAGGCCGAAATTCAGCCTCGTCAAATTGCCAACCAATGGAAATTTATCGAGTAAAAAGTCCACGATCGTAATCATCTCGCAAAGCTCGTCGTTTCCATGGCGATCTGAAATGCGACGAGTTAATTCAATATCGAGTGGTGGACGAGGACTCAGGTTAAGATGAGTTCGGAGAAGAAAGTACACGGATAATAGCCAACGACACGAGTTCGCGTTACAGAAAGTGTACAATAGATGACCTCTCCTGGCAGAGAGGCAATCGAACATCTATTTGGAAGTAGTATTCGAGTATTTCGAGTAGAGGAATGTACAAATATTCAAAAACCGAGAATTCGAGTGCATGGATTTAGAGTCTATAAGAATGAAATGTATTCTTAATGTATTCATGATAGGTATATTAAGATCTAGATCGTATAGTTATAATTATATACGATTATATGTCATTATTATATTGTAAAAATAAAATTACATACGATTATATATCATTATTAAATAATATAACTAAAATAGTCTGAAAATAGCCTTTTGATATATATATAACACATATCACAATGTATATTTAGTATTGGCATGGATTATATAAAGTTATAGGAGCCAATTGTTGAGATAATGATGAAATGAATCTTAGGCAATTATTAAATATTATTAATATATTAATATACTAATACATTTAATACTAATAATGTTAATAATATGCATGTCGAATGTATGATTAGGTTATACCATACATATAGTGATTACATACATATAAGTTAATACGTTTACATATGCAGTGAAAGGAAGTGTTGTTTTATGTTAAAACACAAACAATCCAGATGGTAAATTTGTTTAATAATGTAACAATGCAATAATGTAGAATTTAGTTGTTTTAAACCTACCAGATGTATATATAGACATGGGACATGACTATGGACATGTCCATATATGTACTATATATGTACTATATATACTGACCGGCTAGAATCTGCTGGAATCTCTTCCCAATGAATTCCCAAATGAATTCTGGATCTAAACAGTCAAACAGCAGATTGGCGGTTTTAATGACCTATGGGGTGTAGAGTGGGGTTTGGGATGGGGTGTAGAGTGGAGTTTAGAGTGGGGTGTTGAGTGGGGCTGTAGAGTGGGGTTTAGAGTAGGGTTTGGGATGGGATGTAGAGTGGGGTTTGGGATGGAATGTAGAGTGGGGTTTGGGATGGGATGTAGAGTGGGGTTTGGGATGGGGTGAGAATAGTGTATGGGATGGGGTGTAGAGTGGGATGTAGAGTGGGGTGGGGGAATGAATGAGGTATTATGCAGTGCAGTGGGGACTGAGGGCATTAAGAGTAGAGTGGGGTGAAGAGTGGGGCCGGGGAATGGAATGAGGTTTATGCAGTGCAGTGGGGACTGATGGCATTAAGTGTGGAGTGGGGAAAAGGGTGGGGTTTGGGATGGGGTGTAAAGTGGGGTGTAGAGTGGGGTCGGGGAATAGAATGAGGTTTATGCAGTGCAGTGAGGACTGATGGCATTAAGTGTGGAGTGGGGAAAAGAGTGGGGTTTGGGATGGGGTGTAAAGTGGGGTGTAGAGTGGGGTCGGGGAATGGAATGGAGTATTATGCAGTGAAGTGGGGTGTGAGGGTGTTAATTATAGAGTGGGGTCGGTGCACCTAACGTGATCTGGATAAGCCCTACCTCAGTTTGAGCAGCTTTCGGAGATGCTTTTTGATTAAACGCGGCTTGTAACAAGTCTTCAGATGTTTCTTTAGCCTAGCAATTACGGGGTTTGGGTTTGGTGTTAATGTTAGTGTAATGTTTGATAAAGGAGTAGTGGTGTAATGGCTGGTGTAATGGCTGGAGTAATGGCTGGTGTAATGGCTGGTGTAATGGCTGGTGTAATGGCTGGTGTAGAGGCTTGGCGTCAGAATACATATTCAATTAGATATTGTGGTTAATGTAGTTGTTGGTTAAAACGTGTATTAGCGTTGATCAGCGTAGTTATTGATATTTGTATTGCACTCCACAGAGTGCTCGATATAAACCTCGGTTAAGATATTAGGTCCATATTAGGTTCATATTAGGTAAGGTTGGATTAGCGTCGAAATAAAGTATGCGGTGGTGGTTAATTTCGTGGGGAGGTTAAAGGTTGGAGTGTACGGAAAACAAAAAATATGGCCTACGATCGGCTAATAGGTTTTTCGCAGGTGGAAGAGCTTACCGGGGTAGGGCGGGGGGGGGGGGGGGGGCTGGGGGGGAGGGGGGGGTCAAATGTAGAAATGCGATATGATATGAAAGCAGCTCCGGGTGAACATTTATTTTTTTACTAGGCGAACAAAGACATCAATACGCTGGAACGAAAACGAGCCGCGTCGAAAAGGGGCGGAGCTTAGCGTTGTGACATGCAATTCACGACATGAGCGTACATTGCGAATAAAGGTCGGCTTCGGGCAACGCAGACAATGAAATCGAGTGAAAAACTTATCATCGGCTGGCTCTATAACTCTGCGATTACGACTACCAGCTGATAAGATAGATTGATAGCTGATAAGATAGATTTATAGGTAATAAGTTATATTGACAACTGATAAGATAATATACCAGATGATAAGATAGATTGATAAGTAATAAGTTAGATTGACAGCTAATAAGATAGATTAACAGCTGATAAGATAGACTACCAATTCTAAAGATAGAATAACAGCTGATAAATTAGATTGATAGCTGATAAGATAGATTAACAGCTGATAAGATAGACTAACGGCCAATAAGATAGATTGACAGCCGATAAGATAGACTAACTGCCAATAAGATATATTGACAGCTAATAAGATATATTGACAACTGATAAGATAGATTAGCAGCTGATAAGATAGATTAACTGACACTAAGATAGATTGACAGCTGATAAGATGTCAGGATGAAAACGCATGCAAAACAACTACGTTTGGTACAACACGATTAATGGAACTATTGAATGGCATCTCTAGTGTATAGATGCGTAGAATGTCTATTGGTGTTACAGTAGCTACTGGGGTCGGGATTACGTGCCAATGTAGGTACATATTAGTAATGTAGGTACATATTAGTAATGTAGGTACTTATTAGTAATGTAGGTACATATTAGTAATGTAGGTACACATTAGTAATGTAGGTACACATTAGTAATGTAGGTACACATTAGTAATGTAGGTACACATTAGTAATGTAGGTACACATTAGTAATGTAGGTACATATTAGTAATGTAGGTACATATTAGTAATGTAGGTACATATTAGTAATGTAGGTACATATTAGTAATGTAGGTACACATTAGTAATGTAGGTACACATTAGTAATGTAGGTACATATTAGTAATGTAGGTACATATTAGTAATGTAGGTACACATTAGTAATGTAGGTACATATTAGTAATGTAGGTACATATTAGTAATGTAGGTACATATTAGTAATGTAGGTACACATTAGTAATGTAGGTACATATTAGTAATGTAGGTACATATTAGTAATGTAGGTACATATTAGTAATGTAGGTACACATTAGTAATGTAGGTACACATTAGTAATGTAGGTACACATTAGTAATGTAGGTACACATTAGTAATGTAGGTACATATTAGTAATGTAGGTACACATTAGTAATGTAGGTACACATTAGTAATGTAGGTACATATTAGTAATGTAGGTACACATTAGTAATGTAGGTACACATTAGTAATGTAGGTACACATTAGTAATGTAGGTACATATTAGTAATGTAGGTACATATTAGTAATGTAGGTACACATTAGTAATGTAGGTACACATTAGTAATGTAGGTACATATTAGTAATGTAGGTACATATTAGTAATGTAGGTACACATTAGTAATGTAGGTACACATTAGTAATGTAGGTACATATTAGTAATGTAGGTACATATTAGTAATGTAGGTACATATTAGTAATGTAGGTACATATTAGTAATGTAGGTACATATTAGTAATTGAAACCTGCGGCTGTATCGATTAGTCGAATACAATCTACTAGACCTATTGGTATCAACTCGCGTCGAGTTCTGGCGAAAAGAAACTATCTAATGCATTGTTACGTAATGAAAACGTTTTTAAAAACGCTATGATTTAAGTACGAATGATGTAATAGTCGTTAGAGTACAAACAAAACAAAACCGGGTGTATGACAACATAATCAATATTAATTAATATAATAATCCAACAAAAACTTACCTGTATATTTATAATTTCCTTGAAAAAAGTTGATATATTATTAATTATGAAAAACAAAAAGTAAGTTATTATAAATAATTATTAAATATGAATATCATTTGCATTTATTACAGTAGGCTTTATTTTATATAACTGTAAATAAACATACAGAATTTTAACATTTCAGCAATTCAATTATATAATTGAATTATTTAATTATAACATTTGTAATTATAAAGGAGGTGAATTACACTTATAACATAAATAACTTAATGTAAGTGTAAGTGTAGGTGTAAGTGTAAGTGTAGGTGTAGGTGTAGGTGTAGGTGTAATTGTAAGTTTAGGTGTAAGTGTAAGTGTAGGTGCAAGTGTAAGTTTAGGTGTAAGTTTAGGTGTAAGTGTAAGTGTAGGTATAGGTGTAGGTTTAGGTGTAAGTGTAAATGTGAGTGTAAGTGTAGGTGTAAGTGTATGTTTAGGTATAGGTGTATGTATTAGTGTAGGTGTAAGTGTAATTGTAAGTTTAGGTGTAAGTGTGAGTGTAACTGTAGGTGTAGGTGTAAGTGTAAGTGTAACTGTAACTGTAAGTGTAAGTGTAAGTGTAAGGTAGAGTTTAAGGTTAAGGTGGCAGTTTAGAAGGTAGAATTTTCAAACCTTTCCGTCGTTACATTCTCTGTATGTGTACCTAAAGATGTCAATCAAAAGTGGTTCCAAGATAGAAGCTCCTATTTCGGGTCTATCCAATAGGTTCATGAGTATCTAAATGTGTAAAGTAAGGGAGTGTGACTGCGTATGAAAAGACGCGTGGTTAGATGAGTACAATGGGTATTGTTGCCTGAATAATAGAGGGAGATGTATGGGCAAATAGACTTTATTAATACAATCGTTATACTATTCATATTAGTATTTAGTTATTGAAAGTAGCTATTGGATGTAGTTATTGGATGTAGTTATTGGAAGTAGCTATTGGATGTAGTTATTGGATGTAGTTATTGGATTTAGTTATTAGAAATAGCTATTGGATGTAGTTATTAGATGTAGTTATTGGATGTAGTTATTGGAAGTAGCTATTGGATGTAGTTATTGGATGTAGTTATTTGATGTAGTTATTGGATGTAGTTATTGGATTGTATCTATAGCGTATCTACATGATATGATAAACAGACCTTATAAGGGCGTAGATTTGAGGCTTTCGCGTCCGAGCAATTTGATTGATCGGCGGACGTTATCGTGGGGATGAGGTCGAAGTCTCCGTCGTCGTCATCGGAAGAGGAGGACGTTGAGGAAGGCGAGGAGGATGATGAGGTGGATGTGTACTTTGAGGCTACGGCGATATACCGCCGGGCGGCTTCGACAACGAAGAGTCGACTGTGTTCGTCGAAGTATGCCGACGTAAGCAATTGCGTCGACATCATCAGCGAATCATGACGTTGTAGGGTAGACTGGGGTGGAGTGAGGGGCGTGGTTAGAAGTGAGGGGCGTGGTTAGGAGAGATGGACGTAGTTAGGCGAGAGGGCGTGGTTAGGAGATAGGGGCGTGGTTAGTGCTTGTAGACATCACTAGAGAGATATTGCATTGTATAGTAGACTGGGATGGTTGGAAGTGTAAATGGAGTTGATAAGAGGAGGAGTCTTGGTAAGGAGGTGGGGGCTTGATAAGGAGGTGGGGGCTTGATAAAGAGGGAGAATATGGGATTACAAAGATCAAATATGTTTAATTGGAACTGGGATTACATTTGCATGGATATGTGGGGTTATTGTAATCTCCACTAGGGGCGGATCTACCTGAATGGGGGCTCCACTTGTGTCGGTCCCCAGTAGCCAGGCATATAATCGGCGATTTAGTGATATGTCCCTTCTCAACACCACCTAGCGGGAGAAATTTGTTACTGGGTTGTCGGAATTAATAATCGATAAAAGATGGAGGTAATCGATTCACACACGTTGGCATTCTTTTTAGAGATTCTAATTTAATATTTAAATAATTAGAAATTATTAATTTAATACTAAATAATTAGAATAATCTTTGACAAACCACCACTACTACCTCACCACTACCTCACTACTACCTCACCACTACCTCACTACTACCTCACTACTACCTCACTACTACCTCACTACTACCTCACTACTACCTCACTACTACCTCACCACTACCTCACTACTACCTCACTACTACCTCACTACTACCTCACTACTACCTCACTATTACCTCACTACTACCTCACTACTACCTCACTACTACCTCACTACTACCTCACTACTACCTCACCACTTCCTCACTACTACCTCACTACTACATTGTTACTACCTCACTACTATCTCACTACTACCTCACTACTACCTCACTACTACCTCACTACTACCTCACCACTACCTCACTACTACCTCAGCACTACATCGGCACTACCTCAGCACTACCTCACCACTACCTCACTACTACCACACCACTACCTCATCACTACCTCACTACTACCTCACCACTACCTCACTACTACCTCACCACTACCTCACTATTACCTCACCACTACCTCATCACTACCTCACTACTACCTCAGCACTACCTCACCATTACCTCACCACTACCTCACCACAACCTCACCACAACCTCACCACTATCTCACTACTACCTCACCACTACCTCACTACTACCTCACCACTACCTCACTACTACCTCAGCACTACCTCGGCACTACCTCATCATTACCTCACCACTACCTCACTACTACCACACCACTACCTCATCACTACCTCACTACTACCTCACCACTACCTCACTACTACCTCACCACTACCTCACTATTACCTCACCACTATCTCACTATTACCTCACCACTACCTCACCACTACCTCACTATTACCTCACTACTACCTCATCACTACCTCACCACTACCTCACCACAACCTCACCACTATCTCACTACTACCTCACCACTACCTCACTACTACCTCACCACTACCTCACTACTACCTCAGCACTACCTCGGCACTACCTCATCATTACCTCACCACTACCTCACTACTACCACACCACTACCTCATCACTACCTCACTACTACCTCACCACTACCTCACTACTACCTCACCACTACCTCACTATTACCTCACCACTATCTCACTATTACCTCACCACTACCTCACCACTACCTCACTATTACCTCACCACTATCTCACTATTACCTCACCACTACCTCACCACTACCTCACTATTACCTCACTACTACCTCACCACTACCTCACTACTACCTCACCACTGCCTCACTACTACCTCACCACTACCTCACTACTACCTCACCACTACCTCACTACTACCTCACCACTACCTCACTACTACCTCACTACTACCTCAGCACTACCTCGGCACTACCTCACCATTACCTCACCACTATCTCACTACTACCTCACCACTACCTCACTACTACCTCACCACTACCTCAGCCCTACCTCACCACTACCTCACTACTACCTCACCACTACCTCAGCCCTACCTCACCACTACCTCACTACTACCTCACCACTATCTCACTACTACCTCACCACTACCTCACTACTACCTCACCACTACCTCACTACTACCTCACTACTACCTCACTACTACCTCACTACTACCTCACCACTACCTCACTACTACCTCACTACTACCTCACTACTACCTCACTACTACCTCACTACTACCTCACTACTACCTCACTACTACCTCACTATTACCTCACTACTACCTCACTACTACCTCACTACTACCTCACTACTACCTCACTACTACCTCACCACTTCCTCACTACTACCTCACTACTACCTTGTTACTACCTCACTACTATCTCACTACTACCTCACTACTACCTCACTACTACCTCACCACTACCTCACTACTACCTCAGCACTACCTCGGCACTACCTCATCATTACCTCACCACTACCTCACTACTACCACACCACTACCTCATCACTACCTCACTACTACCTCACCACTACCTCACTACTACCTCACCACTACCTCACTATTACCTCACCACTACCTCATCACTACCTCACTACTACCTCAGCACTACCTCACCATTACCTCACCACTACCTCACCACAACCTCACTACTACCTCACTACTACCTCACCACTACCTCACTACTACCTCACTACTACCTCACCACTACCTCACTACTACCTCAGCACTACCTCGGCACTACCTCATCATTACCTCACCACTACCTCACTACTACCACACCACTACCTCATCACTACCTCACTACTACCTCACCACTACCTCACTACTACCTCACCACTACCTCACTATTACCTCACCACTATCTCACTATTACCTCACCACTACCTCACCACTACCTCACTATTACCTCACTACTACCTCATCACTACCTCACCACTACCTCACCACTACCTCACCACAACCTCACCACTATCTCACTACTACCTCACCACTACCTCACTACTACCTCACCACTACCTCACTACTACCTCAGCACTACCTCGGCACTACCTCATCATTACCTCACCACTACCTCACTACTACCACACCACTACCTCATCACTACCTCACTACTACCTCACCACTACCTCACTACTACCTCACCACTACCTCACTATTACCTCACCACTATCTCACTATTACCTCACCACTACCTCACCACTACCTCACTATTACCTCACTACTACCTCATCACTACCTCACCACTACCTCACCACAACCTCACCACTATCTCACTACTACCTCACCACTACCTCACTACTACCTCACCACTACCTCACTACTACCTCAGCACTACCTCGGCACTACCTCATCATTACCTCACCACTACCTCACTACTACCACACCACTACCTCATCACTACCTCACTACTACCTCACCACTACCTCACTACTACCTCACCACTACCTCACTATTACCTCACCACTATCTCACTATTACCTCACCACTATCTCACTACTACCTCACCACTACCTCACCACTACCTCACTACTACCTCACCACTACCTCAGCCCTACCTCACCACTACCTCACTACTACCTCACCACTACCTCAGCCCTACCTCACCACTACCTCACTACTACCTCACCACTATCTCACTACTACCTCACCACTACCTCACTACTACCTCACCACTACCTCACTACTACCTCACTACTACCTCACTACTACCTCACTACTACCTCACTACTACCTCACCACTACCTCACTACTACCTCACTACTACCTCACTACTACCTCACTACTACCTCACTACTACCTCACTACTACCTCACTACTACCTCACTACTACCTCACTACTACCTCACTACTACCTCACTACTACCTCACTACTACCTCACCACTTCCTCACTACTACCTCACTACTACCTTGTTACTACCTCACTACTATCTCACTACTACCTCACTACTACCTCACTACTACCTCACCACTACCTCACTACTACCTCAGCACTACCTCGGCACTACCTCATCATTACCTCACCACTACCTCACTACTACCACACCACTACCTCATCACTACCTCACTACTACCTCACCACTACCTCACTACTACCTCACCACTACCTCACTATTACCTCACCACTACCTCATCACTACCTCACTACTACCTCAGCACTACCTCACCATTACCTCACCACTACCTCACCACAACCTCACTACTACCTCACTACTACCTCACCACTACCTCACTACTACCTCACTACTACCTCACCACTACCTCACTACTACCTCAGCAATACCTCGGCACTACCTCATCATTACCTCACCACTACCTCACTACTACCACACCACTACCTCATCACTACCTCACTACTACCTCACCACTACCTCACTACTACCTCACCACTACCTCACTATTACCTCACCACTATCTCACTATTACCTCACCACTACCTCACCACTACCTCACTATTACCTCACTACTACCTCATCACTACTTCACCACTACCTCACCGCTACCTCACCACAACCTCACCACTATCTCACTACTACCTCACCACTACCTCACTACTACCTCACCACTACCTCACTACTACCTCAGCACTACCTCGGCACTACCTCATCATTACCTCACCACTACCTCACTACTACCACACCACTACCTCATCACTACCTCACTACTACCTCACCACTACCTCACTACTACCTCACCACTACCTCACTATTACCTCACCACTATCTCACTATTACCTCACCACTACCTCACCACTACCTCACTATTACCTCACTACTACCTCATCACTACCTCACCACTACCTCACCACAACCTCACCACTATCTCACTACTACCTCACCACTACCTCACTACTACCTCACCACTACCTCACTACTACCTCAGCACTACCTCGGCACTACCTCATCATTACCTCACCACTACCTCACTACTACCACACCACTACCTCATCACTACCTCACTACTACCTCACCACTACCTCACTACTACCTCACCACTACCTCACTATTACCTCACCACTATCTCACTATTACCTCACCACTACCTCACCACTACCTCACTATTACCTCACCACTATCTCACTATTACCTCACCACTACCTCACCACTACCTCACTATTACCTCACTACTACCTCACCACTACCTCACTACTACCTCACCACTGCCTCACTACTACCTCACCACTACCTCACTACTACCTCACCACTACCTCACTACTACCTCACCACTACCTCACTACTACCTCACTACTACCTCAGCACTACCTCGGCACTACCTCACCATTACCTCACCACTATCTCACTACTACCTCACCACTACCTCACTACTACCTCACCACTACCTCAGCCCTACCTCACCACTACCTCACTACTACCTCACCACTACCTCACCACTACCTCAGCCCTACCTCACCACTACCTCACCACTACCTCACTACTACCTCACTACTACCTCACCACTACCTCACTACTACCTCACTACTACCTCACCACTACCTCACTACTACCTCACCACTACCTCATCACTACCTCACTACTACCTCACCACTACCTCACTACTACCTCACTACTACCTCACCACTACCTCACCACTACCTCACTACTACCTCACCACTACCTCATCACTACCTCACTACTACCTCACTACTACCTCACCATTACCTCACCACTATCTCACAACTACCTCACCACTACCTCACTACTACCTCACCACTACCTCATCACTACCTCACTACTACCTCACTACTACCTCACCACTATCTCACTACTACCTCACTACTACCTAACTACTACCTCACCACTACCTCACTACTACCTAACTACTACCTCACCACTACCTCACTACTACCTCACTACTACCTCACCACTACCTCACCACTACCTCATCACTACCTCACTATTATCTCACCACTACCTCACTACTACCTCACTACTACCTCACCACTACCTCACTACTACCTCACCACTACCTCACTACTACCTAACTACTACCTCACCACTACCTCACTACTACCTCACTACTACCTCACCACTACCTCACCACTACCTCATCACTACCTCACTATTATCTCACCACTACCTCACTACTACCTCACTACTACCTCACCACTACCTCACTACTACCTCACCACTACCTCACCACTACCTAACTACTACCTCACCACTACCTCACTACTACCTAACTACTACCTCACCACTACCTCACTACTACCTCACTACTACCTCACTACTACCTCACTACTATATCACTACTACCTCACCACTACCTCACTACTACCTAACTACTACCTCACCACTACCTCACTACTACCTCACTACTACCTCACTACTACCTCACTACTATATCACTACTACCTCACCACTACCTCACTACTACCTCACTACTACCTCACCACTACCTCACTACTACCTCACCACTACCTCACTACTACCTAACTACTACCTCACCACTACCTCACTACTACCTCACTACTACCTCACCACTACCTCACCACTACCTCATCACTACCTCACTATTATCTCACCACTACCTCACTACTACCTCACTACTACCTCACCACTACCTCACTACTACCTCACCACTACCTCACTACTACCTAACTACTACCTCACCACTACCTCACTACTACCTCACTACTACCTCACCACTACCTCACCACTACCTCATCACTACCTCACCACTATCTCACCACTACCTCACCACTACCTCACTACTACCTCACCACTACCTCACTACTACCTCACCACTACTTCACTACTACCTAACTACTACCTCACCACTACCTCACTACTACCTCACTACTACCTCACCACTACCTCACCACTACCTCACTACTATATCACTACTACCTCACCACTACCTCACTACTACCTCACTACTACCTCACCACTACCTCACTACTACCTCACCACTACCTCACTACTACCTAACTACTACCTCACCACTACCTCACTACTACCTCACTACTACCTCACCACTACCTCATCACTACCTCATCACTACCTCACTATTATCTCACCACTACCTCACTACTACCTCACTACTACCTCACCACTACCTCACTACTACCTCACCACTACCTCACTACTACCTAACTACTACCTCACCACTACCTCACTACTACCTCACTACTACCTCACTACTACCTCACTACTATATCACTACTACCTCACTACTACCTCACCACTACCTCACCACTACCTCACCACTACCTCACCACTATCTCACCACTACCTCACCACTACCTCACTACTACCTCACCACTACCTCACTACTACCTCACCACTACCTCACTACTACCTAACTACTACCTCACCACTACCTCACTACTACCTCACTACTACCTCACCACTACCTCACCACTACCTCACCACTACCTCACTACTAACTCACTACTACCTCACTACTACCTCACTATTACCTCACTACTACCTCACCACTACCTCACCACTACCTCACTATTACCTCACCACTACCTCACCACTACCTCACCACTACCTCACCATTACCTCACCACTATCTCACTACTACCTCACTACTATATCACTACTACCTCATCACTAACTCACTACTACCTCACCACTACCTCACTACTACCTCACTACTACCTCACTACTTCCTCACCACTACCTCACCACTACCTCACTACTACCTCACCACTACCTCACTACTACCTCACTACTACCTGACCACTACCTCACTACTACCTCACCACTACCTCACTACTACCTCACTACTACCTCACTACTACCTCACTACTACCTCACTACTACCTCACTACTACCTCACCACTACCTCACCACTACCTCACTACTACCTCACTACTACCTCACCACTACCTCACCACTACCTCACTACTACCTCACTACTACCTCACCACTACCTCACCACTGCCTCACCACTAACTCACTACTACCTCACCACTACCTCATCACTACCTCACCACTACCTCACCACTACCTCACTACTACCTCACTACTACCTCACCACTACCTCACTACTACCTCACTACTACCTCACCACTACCTCACTACTACCTCACCACTACCTCACCACTACCTCACCACTACCTCACCACTACCTCACCACTGCCTCACCACTAACTCACTACTACCTCACCACTACCTCATCACTACCTCACCACTACCTCACTACTACCTCACTACTACCTCACTACTACCTCACTACTACCTCACCACTACCTCACTACTACCTCACTACTACCTCACCACTACCTCACTACTACCTCACCACTACCTCACCACTACCTCACCACTACCTCACCACTACCTCACCACTGCCTCACCACTAACTCACTACTACCTCACCACTACCTCATCACTACCTCACCACTACCTCATCACTACCTCACTACTACCTCACTACTACCTCACTACTACCTCACTACTACCTCACCACTACCTCACCACTACCTCACCACTACCTCACTACTACCTCACTACTACCTCACCACTACCTCACCACTACCTCACCACTACCTCACCACAACCTCACCACTACCTCACTACTACCTCACCACTGCCTCACCACTACCTCACCACTATCTCACTACTACCTCACCACTATCTCACTACTACCTCACCACTACCTCACCACTACCTCACTACTACCTCACTATTACCTCACCACTACCTCACTACTACCTCACCACTACCTCACCACTACCTCACTACTACCTCACCACTGCCTCACCACTACCTCACCACTACCTCATCACTACCTCGTCACTACCTCACTACTACCTCACTACTACCTCACCACTGCCTCACCACTACCTCACCACTATCTCACTACTACCTCACCACTATCTCACTACTACCTCACCACTACCTCACCACTACCTCACTACTACCTCACTATTACCTCACCACTACCTCACTACTACCTAACTACTACCTCACCACTACCTCACCACTACCTCACTACTACCTCACTATTACCTCACCACTACCTCACTACTACCTAACTACTACCTCACCACTACCTCACCACTACCTCACTACTACCTCACCACTACCTCACCACTACCTCACTACTACCTCACCACTGCCTCACCACTACCTCACCACTACCTCATCACTACCTCGCCACTACCTCACTACTACCTCACCACTACCTCACCACTACCTCACTACTACCTCACCACTGCCTCACCACTACCTCACCACTACCTCATCACTACCTCGTCACTACCTCACTACTACCTCACTACTACCTCACCACTACCTCACCACTACCTCACTACTACCTCACCACTACCTCACCAATACCTCACCACTACCTAACCACTACCTCACTACTACCTAACTACTACCTCACCACTGCCCAACTGACCTGTATAGCAGAGGTCACTAGAGTTTGTCTGTCTTCGGAGAGGAGTAGTTGACGATGCATAGGAAGACTTATGAGAATAAGATCGAGAGCTGACCTCTGAACTAGAATGTTATGGTCTTGCACCGAGAGTGATAGAGCTGTGATCTGTAGGGTGGTGAGAGGTAAAGGGTTGAACGTGAGGGTGGGAGAGAGGGATAGATGGAAGGAGAGAGGGAGTGAAAAGGTGTACGTAGGAATGGAACAATGGGAGAAGAGGAAGTGAGGAAAGGATGAAGCGATTTAAAGAATGTAGAAGGGATGGAAATGACCATATTGTCGATGTCAGATCCAATAAGGAATGGTTGCTCGTCCAATGATATTGTCTTGTCATAGTGCGCCAGGATGTACGAGATGCCTTGAAATCTATAAGAAGTGCAAATTGTATTATTCATAAATCATAATCAAGAAATTCTATTTACATCATTAATTCATTATGTATAACAATACAAATTCAATTACTAATTTCAAATTGTTCTTGAATTTATGCCATCAAAATATATGAAATTTTATAAATCAACTTTGTAATCCTGAATTCATATTTATTGAATATATTTATCAGTGAACTCCTTATATTAGAAATAATATAAAATATGAATACAAATATAAAATATATAGAATTGAGATATGAAATTTCTATATTTACATGCATTTTACTACAGACTTACTGTACTTCATAGTATAGTAATTTAACAGAATATTAATAAAGATTGTATTCACTAACAATATAGTAATTATATAATACATAACTCTTATATAGCAATTATATACTAATTATACATACTCAATTATAATACAATAATAATTGGTTTACACTATATTTAAAATTGTGAATCATAGAAATTAATTAAGTTTACATGAAATTGTCGAATTGTAATAAAATGTTGATTACAAAATACGCAGATTTCACTTTTGGGTAATCGTAAGTCACTAAATGTAACAATAGTTACTAAATCAGTAATTCTCGATTGTCCGAATTTAAAACATCTTCGTATTCAATGGCATCAATTTTGTAAACATCTCAAAATTCGTCCATCCCAATAACGAGGCGGTAGAAATGTCGTCGAAAATTGGGGCAACGAAATTTGTACAATCGAAATAACAAAAGGCAGTCACTGTCGCTCGGGTTCCGTCGCTCGGGTTCCGTCGCTCGCATTATATTCAACGCTACAATTATCGCGCGGAATTTACCTGATTTTGCTATTGGAACTGACGCATTTCCAGAGACAAGAGTAGAAGTAGTCAATACCGCAGCATGATGACACTTTCTCCAACAGAGAATTGGTACTGAAGCAAATGCGATTAGAATAAACAGGGTGATAAGGAGATAAGAGAGGAGGTGATAAGGAGATAAGAGAGGAGGTGATAAGGTATGTAAGCGATGATATGGTAAGGCGGTAAGGTGGTAGGAGATAGGGAGATAAGGTAATAAGATAGTAGAAAGATGAAGTGATAAGGGGATAAAGAGATAATGTAGCAAGGTGGTAAGGTGATAAGGAGGTCAAATGGAAAGGAGATAAGGTGATAAGATGTAAAGGAGATAAGGTGGTAAGATGTATAAGAGATAAGGTGATAAGATGTAAAGGAGATAAGGTGGTAAGATGTAAAGGAGATAAGGTGATATGAAGTAAAGGAAATAAGGTGATAAGATGTAAAGGAGATAAGGTGATAAGATGTAAAGGAGATAAGGTGATAAGATGTAAAGGAGATAAGGTGGTAAGATGTAAAGGAGATAAGGTGGTAAGATGTAAAGGAGATAAGGTGGTAAGATGTATAAGAGATAAGGTGATAAGATGTAAAGGAGATAAGGTGGTAAGATGTAAAGGAGATAAGGTGATATGAAGTAAAGGAAATAAGGTGATAAGATGTAAAGGAGATAAGGTGATAAGATGTAAAGGAGATAAGGTGATAAGATGTAAAGGAGATAAGGTGGTAAGATGTAAAGGAGATAAGGTGGTAAGATGTAAAGGAGATAAGGTGGTAAGATGTAAAGGAGATAAGGTGATAAGATGTAAAGGAGATAAGGTGATAAGATGTAAAGGATATAAGGTGGTAAGATGTAAAGGAGATAAGATGTAAAGGAGATAAGGTGGTAAGATGTAAAGGAGATAATATGATAAGATGTAAAGGAGATAAGGTGATAATATGTAAAGGAGATAAGATGATAAGGTAGTGAGGTGGTAACAAACCGGTCATAGATGACCCCGGTGTCCTCGAGCCCTGGTAGCAAACCCTGGATGGCGCCAGTCAATGCAGTACGAAGGTCGTGACCCAGTGGCAGGAAATGAGACTCAAATAAAGATAACAGAGCCGGTTTCACATTAATAGCCGAGTAGGATAGTATAGGGAACAGACCAGCACTGTCATATTGTGTAGGCGTGTGTGTAGGCGTGTGTGTAGGCGTGTGTGTAGGCGTGTGTGTAGGCATGTGTGTAGGCGTGTGTGTAGGCGTGTATGTAGACGTGTATGTAGGCGTGTAGTAGGCGTGTGTGTAGGCGTGTAAGTAGGCGTGTATGTAGACGTGTGTGTAGTCGAGTGCGTAGACGTGTATGTAGACGTGTATGTAGGCGTGTAGTAGGCGTGTGTGTAGGCCTGTGTGTAGGCGTGTGTGTAGGCGTGTGTGTATGCATGTGTGTAGGCACGTATTTAGGCGTGTATGTAGGCGTGTATGTAGACATGTGTAGGCGTGTGTGTAGGCGTGTAAGTAGGCATGTGTGTAGGCGTGTGTGTAGGCGTGCGTGTAGGCGTGTGTGTAGGCGTGTGTGTAGAGGTATGTGTAGACATGTATGTAGGCGTGTATGTAGGCGTTTAAGTAGTCGTGTGTGTAGGCGTGTAAGTAGGCGTGTATGTAGGCGTGTAAGTAGGCGTGTATGTAGGCGTGTAAGTAGTCGTGTGTGTAGGCGTGTGTGTAGGCGTGCGTGTAGGCGTGTGTGTAGGCGTGTGTGTAGAGGTATGTGTAGACATGTATGTAGGCGTGTATGTAGGCGTGTAAGTAGTCGTGTGTGTAGGCGTGTAAGTAGGCGTGTGTGTAGGCGTGTGTGTAGAGGTGTGTGTAGACGTGTATGTAGGCGTGTATGTAGGCTTCTATGTAGGCGAGTGTGCAGACGTATGTGTAGACGTGTATGTAGGCGTGTATGAAGGCGTGTAAGTAGGCGTGTGTGTAGGCGTGAATGTAGGCGTGTAAGTAGGCGTATGTAAAGGCGTGTAAGTAGGCGTGTGTGTAGGCGTATAAGTAGGCGTGTGTGTAAGCGTGTATGTAGTCGTGTATTTAGTCGTGTATGTAGGCGTGTATGTAGACATGTGTGTAGATGTATGTAGGAGTGTATGTAGGTGAGTATGTAGACGTGTGTGTAGACGTGTGTGTAGATGTGTGTGTAGGCGTGTATGTAGGTGAGTATGTAGACGTGTGTGTAGACGTGTGTGTAGATGTGTGTGTAGGCGTGTATGTAGGTGTGTGTGTGTAGGCGTATGTGTAGGTGTGTGTAGGTAGGTGTGTAGGTGTGCATATGTATAAGTGTGTGTATAGTGGGTGTAGGCGTAATTATTATATATATGTTGATATTAAATCAGTTAATATTAGATTTACAATAAACAATTATTTTCTCAAGTGCTCAATAGAGGAGGTAGGTAACATGTGTCAGGGTATGTGTCAGGGTATGTGTCAGGGTATGTGTCAAGGTATATGTCAGGGTATATGTCAGGGTATGTGTCAGGGTGTATATCAGGGTATGTATCAGAGTATGTGTCAGGGTATATGTCAGGGTATATGTCAGGGTATATGTCAGGGTATATGTCATGGTATATGTCAGGGTATGTGTCAGGGTATATGCCAGGGTATGTGGCAGGGTATATGTCAGGGTATGTGTCAGGGCACATGTCAGGGTATGTGTCAGGGTATGTGTCAAGAAGGACTAGAAATAGGATGATATGCTAACCAATATGTGAATAAGTCATTTGCTAGACGACGTGTACCAATGCACTTAAATATCAGATCATAGGTTTCCAGCACCTGAAGGTTAGTGAAGGTTATAGGGAGAGGGAGAGGGAGAGGGAGAGGGAGAGGGAGAGGGAGAGGGAGAGGGAGAGGGAGAGGGAGATAGGGAGAGAGGGAGAGAGGGAGAGAGGGAGAGGGAGAGGGAGAGGGAGAGGGAGAGGGAGAGGGAGAGGGAGAGGGAGAGGGAGAGAGGGAGAGAGGGAGAGAGGGAGAGAGGGATAGAGGGAGAGAGGGAGAGAGGGAGAGAGGGAGAGAGGGAGAGGGAGAGGGAGAGGGAGAGGGAGAGGGAGAGGGAGAGGGAGAGGGAGAGGGAGAGGGAGAGGGAGAGGGAGAGGGAGAGGAGAGGGAGAGGGAGAGGGAGAGGGAGAGGGAGAGGGAGAGGGAGAGGGAGAGGGAGAGGGAGAGGGAGAGCTATATTGAATATATAATTCTATGATTATTTATAAATTAAATATAAAATTACAATTATTTTTAATAAAATTAATCTCAATCAATGATTTGACTTGATTGCATAACAAAAATAAATTCATTGATTTTAAATTTTTATATACTTTTATATACAAAAATAATGTTGTCTTAAAGGTGTTACGTAAGAAAAGATATATATGAAATCATGGTAAGTTCAGAAAATCAATAACATTCTTCTTAAATATTTCCAATTTCTTTATTGAAATTATCTTTTTTGGGAGACTTTCAAGCAATATTAATTTGTTCTACCCAGAAAATATATTAGTAGCAATGTTTTCAAAAATTTTATTTGATTTTTTTAAATATTAGTTTATTTTCTAGATATTTTAGAATTCTTCTATGGAAACGAGTTGAATCAGTTGAATCTAATAAATAAATACATTTATCTTCGGTTTTTCAGAATATTTTTGATATTTATGATATTTAAATTATTATTTCGGGATTATCAGTATTTAATTTTATAGTAATCGCAGATTGATCTGATATTCAATTTTCATTATGTTTATTTTAATCAAGTTTGATTTTGATATATGCGTATGGTTTTGATGAATGCATACAAATTACTGTTTATAATACACATGTATATTAGAATTCCGATATCATAACGTTATTATTTGATTGACCGAGAGAAATAAGGAGATTAAAATTCATAATAGGATTTACTCAGCGAGGGGGAGGGGGTGGGTGGTCGTAGTGTTTTGTTTAAAATACCAGAGGCACTCTTTATAGGCATACTGGAGATGATTTGGCTATTCGTATTATTTATTAGTATATACATCATTAGATATTACAATACTATTTAGTGTATGATATGAGGAGTGCATTATTAAAGAGAGAAATTATGAAATATTATAATTAACCAAATCTGAGGTGATATTTACCATCTCAGAATTTAACTTCACGGCATCGCAACAAATAAAAAGGTGGCATAATCTATTGAAAAAATTGCTTACCAGCATTGTATAAATAAAACGTAAGGGTATGTATGTAAAATCACATTGTGGATAGTTAAGGTGGAATGTGTATTAAATATATTGAAATCAGATGCAATGCCTTCAATAATATTGAACTAAATAAGCAAAATAGTTCAATTCTAATTTCATTTATTGAAATTATTTCAAATACATTTGAAAATTTAATTTTATTGTTTATTTGATCATTTATATATATATATATATATTTATATATATATATATATATTTATATATATATATATATATATTTATATATATATATATATATATATATAACACAATGAAAATTCAATAGTAACTGTTCACTTCTCATATTTCTATAATGAATAACATATTTAGAGTTAAATGGATGAGGTCACATATAGACAGATTCAGATTTGATTGTTATGTAGGCCATTGTTATGACATAAAATTACAATTTATTAAGAGCTTTAAGATGTAATTGATATGCTATTGTAATTGAATTGTTGTTTTGCAGTACAAGATGCTTAAATAATATCATAAATATAATTTTTATCTCTAGATAATACAGACAACATATATATTATAAATATAGTATAATTACTTTATTACAGTTGTTCTATAAATAGTACCACAATACATCCATTATAACTCCACAGATAACATCGGATAACTACAATCTTCTAATCTAAACTTTTTTAACTGAATCCATCATACTAAATGATTTTTCCTACGAAAGATTTGATTGGTCAGCACCATTCCAATATAACCACCCCCACAAATATTTACTATCCATTACAATGACCCCAAATAGCTACAAAATAAAGTTAAAATGACTTCTGTTTCCATGATCTTTTATCATATTATAATTTTATTAAAGTTGCATATTGGAATATGGAAATATATTTTTATTTGAATTATTGCATTCCAAATAGACACACCTAAACACACATACACACACTCGCACACACACATACACACACTCGCACACACGCACAAACCTACCAACACACACGCAGAAGTTACCTACAATCTGAACTGGTTCAAACTTTCTTAGACGACGCAAGATATATCTTAAATTACGTAAACACAAATATGGTCGCAACTTCTACATTTCCGCGGATGTCAGGTTGGTCCGGGAAACGGCAGATGTCGGGTTGGTCAGGGAAATGGCAGATGTCAGGTTGGTCAGGGAAATGGCGGATGTCAGGTTGGTCAGGGAAATGGCGGATGTCAGGTTGGTCAGGGAAATGGCGGATGTCAGGTTGGTCAGGGAAATGGCGGATGTCAGGTTGGTCAGGGAAATGGCGGATGTCAGGTTGGTCCGGGAAATGGCGGATGTCAGGTTGGTCCGGGAAATGGCGGATGTCAGGTTGGTCAGGGAAATGGCAGATGTCAGGTTGGTCCGGGAAATGGCAGATGTCAGGTTGGTCCGGGAAACGGCGGATGTCAGGTTGGTCAGGGAAATGGCGGATGTCAGGTTGGTCAGGGAAATGGCGGATGTCAGGTTGGTCAGGGAAATGGCAGATGTCAGGTTGGTCCGGGAAATAGCGGATGTCAGGTTGGTCCGGGAAATGGCGGATGTCAGGTTGGTCAGGGAAATGGCGGATGTCAGGTTGGTCAGGGAAATGGCAGATGTCAGGTTGGTCCGGGAAATGGCGGATGTCAGGTTGGTCCGGGAAATGGCGGATGTCAGGTTGGTCAGGGAAATGGCAGATGTCAGGTTGGTCCGGGAAATGGCAGATGTCAGGTTGGTCCGGGAAATGGCAGATGTCAGGTAGGTCCGGGAAATGGCAGATGTCAGGTTGGTCCGGGAAATGGCAGATGTCAGGTTGGTCAGGGAAACGGCGGATGTCAGGTTGGTCAGGGAAACGGCGGATGTCAGGTTGGTCAGGGAAATGGCAGATGTCAGGTTGGTCAGGGAAACGGCGGATGTCAGGTTGGTCAGGGAAACGGAGGATGTCAGGTTGGTCAGAGAAATGGCGGATGTCAGGTTGGTCAGGGAAACGGCGGACACCGAGCAGGACAACAATACACAGAGGCGCCAGAGAACAATACTCAAGGCGCTCGGGTAACGTCGATCGCCCGACGAAGCCCCCGGATACGCAGCAACCCCACTGACCTTGAGATGAACACCGCTGGGAAGTGCCGGGTGCAGGCATTGCGCTAATCTCTTACCAATGAGAATACGCCGAGGGATTACGCTGAACCTGTTGTGAGTTAACAGCACCTGTGGTGGGGTTTTAGTGGATATGATGGGTGTGGGGTTGTGGGATTGTGGGGGTTAGGAACATATTGTGCGTTAACAGCAACTGTAGTGGGGTTATAGTGGATATGATGGGTGTGGGGTTGTGGGGGTTATGAACCTATTGTAAGTTAACAGCACCTGTGGTGGGGTTTTAGTGGATATGATGGGTGTGGGGTTGTGGGGGTTATGAACCTATTGTGAGTTAACAGCACCTGTGGTGGGGTTTTAGTGGATATGATGGGTGTGGGGGTGTGGGGGTTATGAACCTGTTGTGAGTTAACAGCACCTGAGGTGGGGCTTTAGTGGATATGATGGGTTTGGGGGTTTGGGGATGTGGGGTTATAGTGGATATGATGGGTGTAGGGTGTGGGGGTTATGATACCTATTGTGCGTTAACAACACCTGTGGTGAGGTTTTAGTGGATATAATGGGTGTGGGGGTTTGGGGGTGTAGGGTTGTGGGGGGGGGGGGGGTGTGGGGTTGTGGGGGTTATGAACCTATTGTGCGTAAACAGCACCTGTGGTGGGGTTATAGTGGATATGATGGTTGTGGGGTTGTGGGGTTATGAACCTATTGTGCGTTAACAGCAACTGTGGTGGGGTTTTAGTGGATATGATGGGTGTGGATATGATGGGTGTGGGGGTGGGGTGGTGGGGATAGTGATTATTGACACCTATATCTAAGCAATCAGCCGTGTATAAGATATAGTATAGATATATGCATTTTGTGGTAATATCATCTAGAAAAAGAATAAAAAGTAATTGCAGGGGCGATTGTAACAGCAAAGACATATAATGGGCAATTATGGGGAAAAGGTTTAAAAGGGAGTGTATTGTATTGAGGTATGGCAATGTTTAATGATTGAGAATAAAAGTTTGGTGGTTTGTAAGTGCAAGTGTATATCTGTTAATGGTTGGTAATGAGGATATTGTAAATCAGGAGACCCGATTTGTTGTATTATTTAAATTGAATGGACTCGTCGATATATAGGCAGTTCATTGTGTGTAACTATGTATTTAAAACTAAGTGTGTACTTACACTACTCTAGTGTACTTATAGTAGTGTAAGTACACTAGAGTAATGTAAGTACACTATAGTAGTGTAAGTACACTATAGTAGTGTAAGTACACTATAGTAGTGTAAGTACACTATAGTAGTGTAAGTAAAATATAGTAGTATAAGTACACTATAGTAGTGTAAGCACACTATAGTAGTGTAAGTACAATAGAGTAGTGTAAGTACACTATAGTAGTGTAAGTACACTATAGTAGTGTAAGTACACTAGAGTAGTGTAAGTACACTATAGTAGTGTAAGTACACTATAGTAGTGTAAGTAAAATATAGTAGTATAAGTACACTATAGTAGTGTAAGCACACTATAGTAGTGTAAGTACAATAGAGTAGTGTAAGTACACTATAGTAGTGTAAGTACACTATAGTAGTGTAAGTACACTAGAGTAGTGTAAGTACACTATAGTAGTGTAAGTACACTAGAGTAGTGTAAGTACACTATAGTAGTGTAAGTACACTATAGTAGTGTAACTACACTATAGTAGTATAAGTACAATAGAGTAGTGTAAGTACACTATAGTAGTGTAAGTACACTATAGTAGTGTAAGTACACTATAGTAGTGTAAGTACACTATAGTAGTGTAAGTACACTATAGTAGTGTAAGTACACTAGAGTAGTGTAAGTACACTATAGTAGTGTAAGTACACTAGAGTAGTGTAAGTACACTATAGTAGTGTAAGTACACTAGAGTAGTGTAAGTACACTATAGTAGTGTAAGTACACTATAGTAGTGTAAGAACACTAGAGTAGTGTAAGTACACTAGAGTAGTGTAAGTACACTATAGTAGTGTAAGTACATTATAGTAGTGTAAGAACACTAGAGTAGTGTAAGTACACTAGAGTAGTGTAAGTACACTATAGTAGCGTAAGTACACTAGAGTATTGTAAGTACACTATAGTAGTGTAAGTACACTAGAGTAGTGTAAGTACACTAGAGTAGTGTAAGTACACTAGAGTATTGTAAGTACACTATAGTAGTGTAAGTACACTAGAGTAGTGTAAGTAAACTAGAGTAGTGTAAGTACACTAGAGTAGTGTAAGTACACTAGAGTAGTGTGGGTCTACTTTATGATGTAGTGAATGTTGATTTCAATCTGCACATTACTACATTTCAATTACCTCGCGCTGTGTGATCAAATAGATGAATTGAATCTATTAAACAACGCGTATCTGGATGTTGTATTCAACGCTACATTCACTTAATGAAATTCGCGCAAAATAGAATGAATAAACAATTCGTCTATTTTCGCGGCATTAGATCACATATGAATAGATCACATATGAATCATAGATCACAAGAATCTTGAGTTTTTATAACGATAATATAGCGACAGTACGCTGGTCCATTAGCCAGTCTACTATGATACATTTTCGCGTGCGTGTCAAATTTCAATTTGATTGCATCATCTAAACGTAATAGAAACTCGGCGGACGCCAGAGTTATATACATTTTATGATGTTAAAATTAGAGTTTAAATACGGTGTAAGGATGTGTGTAAGGATGGGTGTAAGGATGGGTGTAAGGATGGGTGTAAGGATGGGTGTAAGGATGGGTGCAAGGATGGGTGCAAGGATGGGTGCAAGGATGGGTCTAAGGATGGGTGTAATGAAGGGTAGAAGGATGGGTGTAAGGATGGGTGTAAGGATGGGTGTAAGGATGGGTGTAAGGATGGGTGTAAGGATGGGTGTAAGGATGGGTGTAAGGATGGGTGTAAGGATGGGTGTAAGGATGGGTGTAAGGATGGGTGTAAGGATGGGTGTAAGGATGGGTGTAAGGATGGGTGTAAGGATGGGTGTAAGGATGGGTGTAAGGATGGGTGTAAGGATGGGTGTAAGGATGGGTGTAAGGATGGGTGTAAGGATGGGTGTAAGGATGGGTGTAAGGATGGGTGTAAGGATGGGTGTAAGGATGGGTGTAAGGATGGGTGTAAGGATGGGTGTAAGGATGGGTGTAAGGATGGGTGTAAGGATGGGTGTAAGGATGGGTGTAAGGATGGGTGTAAGGATGGGTGTAAGGATGGGTGTAAGGATGGGTGTAAGAATGGGTGTAAGGATGGGTGTAAGGATGGGTGTAAGGATGGGTGTAAGGATAGGTGTAAGGATGGGTGTAAGGATGGGTGTAAGGATGGGTGTAAGGATGGGTGTAAGGATGGGTGTAAGGATGGGTGTAAGGATGGGTGTAAGGATGGGGTGTAAGGATGGGGGCAAGGATGGGTGTAAGGATGGGTGTAAGGATGGGTTAACAATTCGCGTCTAATGCACGGAGAATGGGGTGATGACATTAATATGATTTCTTTAGCTATTTGTTTCAAAAACGACGGAGTAAATGTTGAAATACCTAACTTTTATATATTCAATTACTAAAATTGTAAAATATAGAGTTCGTGGATGAATATATACAATACGTTATTGACTAGTTTTTATCAGCGTAAAATTATTAATTATTAAATAAGTATAATTAGAAAATTAATAGTAAAATAGATAATGAATAGAATCGAAGGATGAATCCTTGTCAAATATTCGAATAGCACATTTTATTTCATTTAATAACGGAATTATATTACTTTAAAATTGCTTTACATGTAATTTACTTCAAATTCCAAATATTAGAATTTACAAGCATTTTTATTAAAATCGTGTATATAATATTTATACTTTGTGTATGATTTATATATTCTATGTTAAAGGGATCAATAATTATTGGGAAAAATGACCATACAAATAATGTTTAATACCAGAGTAAGTTAGTTTATAATATTAAATAACAATAGTAATTAGTATAATTAAATAAACGTAAATTCCCTTTTATATTATACACAGAAAAGATAAAAGATGTAAAGTGACTGACAATTGAACACTAATAAAAATGATTCTAAGAAAAGTTGCAGATATTTAAAATTTAAGTGTATTTTGTTATAAATAAACTGCTAAATTCAGTGCAATTTAGTCTCAAATAGATTTCATAATTAAATTGTTTTCATTATATAATTGTACTTTATATGTAATAGAAATAGATATAAAAATTGGTATAAAACACAAAATAAATAGCATAAATAACCTTATTGAGTTTCGCTAGCGAAGAGATAAGATCAGGCCATTCGCTGGTGTTTTCGAATGACCGGAGAGCTTTGTCAATCTACAAAGGGCAACGGGAGGAAATTGAACACGTCGAAAATTATAGAATGGTAAGTGGTACAGGGAGGAGGTTAGTTAAGTACCAACTAGTTTAACTAAACTAGAAAGTTACTCGCGCAATCTATTACCATATTTGAATACAATAAATACAAACGAATTATTCGAATTCATATCGAACTTGTCTATCTACGGGTTTGGGGTATTACGATGGTAAATATGTATTTATAATACTCGGACTTCGGGGAGATTTGGTAACATTGGTAACCTGTGATGAGTACGCACGAAACTTTGAATCTGCCAGAAGATCGCATTCGTCGCGATCCAATGTCGCCATTTTAATTAGATCATGTCTATAGGAAATATATAGGAATTGCTAGAGTAATGTAGCCTGTTTATAGATCATGTCTATAGGAAATATATAGGAATTGCTAGAGTAATGTAGCCTGTTTATAGATCATGTCTATAGGAAATATATAGGAATTGCTAGAGTAATGTAGCCTGTTTATAGATCATGTCTATAGGAAATATATTGGAATTGCTATAGAGTAATGTAGCCTGTTTATAGATCATGTCTATAGGAAATATATTGGAATTTCTATAGAGTAATGTAGCCTGTTTATAGATCATGTCTATAGGAAATATATAGGAATTGCTATAGAGTAATGTAGCCTGTTTATAGATCATGTCTATAGGAAATATATAGGAATTGCTAGAGTAATGTAGCCTGTTTATAGATCATGTCTATAGGAAATATATAGGAATTGCTAGAGTAATGTAGCCTGTTTATAGATCATGTCTATAGGAAATATATAGGAATTGCTAGAGTAATGTAGCCTGTTTATAGATCATGTCTATAGGAAATATATTGGAATTGCTATAGAGTAATGTAGCCTGTTTATAGATCATGTCTATAGGAAATATATTGGAATTGCTATAGAGTAATGTAGTCTGGTTATAGATCATGTCTATAGGAAATATATAGGAATTGCTAGAGTAATGTAGCCTGTTTATAGATCATGTCTATAGGAAATATATAGGAATTGCTAGAGTAATGTAGCCTGTTTATAGATCATGTCTATAGGAAATATATAGGAATTGCTAGAGTAATGTAGCCTGTTTATAGATCATGTCTATAGGAAATATATTGGAATTGCTATAGAGTAATGTAGCCTGTTTATAGATCATGTCTATAGGAAATATATAGGAATTGCTATAGAGTAATGTAGCCTGTTTATAGATCATGTCTATAGGAAATATATAGGAATTGCTATAGAGTAATGTAGCCTGTTTATAGATCATGTCTATAGGAAATATATAGGAATTGCTATAGAGTAATGTAGCCTGTTTATAGATCATGTCTATAGGAAATATATTGGAATTGCTATAGAGTAATGTAGCCTGTTTATAGATCATGTCTATAGGAAATATATTGGAATTGCTATAGAGTAATGTAGCCTGTTTATAGATCATGTCTATAGGAAATATATTGGAATTACTATAGAGTAATGTAGCCTGTTTATAGATCATGTCTATAGGAAATGTATAGGAATTTCTAGAGTAATGTAACCTGTTTATAGATCATGTCTATAGGAAATATATTGGAATTACTAATGAGTAATGTAGCCTGTATAAGTGTATAAAGGTATGCTGTACAATGTACAATGTACAGTGTACAGTGTACAATGTACAGTGTACAATGTACAGTGTACGGTGTACGGTGTACATTAGGTTGGATCACTTCATTAGATGATAAACAAATTACAAGTGTAGACAAAGATACTAATGATGAGTAATTTTACATTATTTAATGATACTAGAATTAATGCCTAATTTTAATTTATGAACAATATTAAAATATGTACAAGGTATCATAACTATATTTAATTGATGAACCTATATCCATGCATTAAAATAAATACTCTGTACATCGGAATGGTTAGTCGAATAAACAAATTCAAATTGTAAAAGAAACGACGTTATTCATTAATCATTAACAAATTAGGATATGAGAAATTCAAATCTCAAAAATACTAAGTACTCCGTCATTTGTTATAACAAATGAATTTGAAATTGTACATTGGTTATAGCTACCACGTGGTATACACAAAATATTGAAGAGTGTAACTCAGGTGAATGTACATTGTACATATGTACAATATACACATGTATTTGCAACTCAAAACATGTAAATACGCTATAATATTATACTTTATAATACCATATTAATGTTCTACTGTTATGTTAGTGTATATTCAGTATATATTATTATATGTGGCATTGTGGGGATTGCATACTTACACTTCTGAAGTACGCTAACAATTATATTTTCAATTAATTTATTAATGTACGATATAATTATTTATAATATATTATTATTGTATTATATATTATTGTATATTATCCTATATATTATTGTATTATATTATATACGTTCGGTAGAGTCCTTTCTTCCGATATCAAGAAATTTGGTGCAGTTAAACTTACAATTATCGACAGATACACCAAAATACCATTGATGCCTCTCTTGGTTTAGATGTTGCAGGTTTAACAAGAATCGGAGAATTTATCCACCACTTCTATTTATTATTTGAATAGTAATATTTTAGTCTGGCCACAGAATCGAACCACTGACCACTAATGATTAAGCATCGGTCAATGGTTCTTACGATGTTTCACATCCATAAAGAATAATATAAAAGGAGTTATGTAATGCAAAATATGAAATTACCTGGATTGTTTACTGGGTAAGCAATATATAGACTACTATATATATATATATATAAATATATATATATATATAAATATATATATATATAAATATATATATATATAACTAAATATAAATATATAACTGGTAATGGTTTATTCACATTGAAATTTTATAAATATATATATTTATATTATATGTATCATAGATTATGATAAATATTAATTGCTAGAATAGCTCATTATTATGAATATTTGTATTATTCTAAAAATAGATAATACCATAATAATTATTATAATTGGTAACATTTATTTTTCTAATATTCTTAGAATTATAAGAAGAATTATTCTCCTCAATATATTTTATATATATATATATATATATATATATATATATATAATCAATAATATATATATATATATAATATACAATCTGGGTATTTCTGGGTGTGGTGAAGGAGTGTCAAAAATGTCAATAATTGAATACATGCAACAAACTTTAGATTTATAACGTAAACATTTTATGATGATATTAGAAATAGACCAAATAGAGCTAATATATTATCTATATTTTTTATTATATCATTATATAATAAACTCTTTAATATATTATACTTATTGAATATGATGTATATAACTAAAATACTTAGTATAATACTAGTATTAGTATAAAAATATATATTATTATATTATATATATTTTTAATAAATATATTATATAATTATTAACAGTTATATTATTTTAAATAGATATCCTTATATATCATATTATTAAAATACTGGTAATCTTAGACCAATATTGGATAATAAATAGAATTAAAATTTAATAATATATATGTGTGTAATGAATAACTGCTGAGCCTGTAATATATTCATAGGATATCAATAATATTATATGGTGTAAGCTAAATTATTTGAAAATATTTGATTATGGTATAGTAAAAAATAGTTTAAACAATATATGAACTATTCAATACAAATGTAATTTATAATAAATTTAAAATATATTCAAACAATAATAAAAATCAAGGTTTGTTTTTATTTTTATTATTTGAATTTATTATTCGATGGTAGTTAGTTACTTTATATACATTACCTATATAAGAAAATAGTAGACACATCACTGTTACTACAAATATACAAAGTATTTATGTAGTATCATAATTATAATAGTATAATTATAATACTTCAATTGAAAACAACATGATATATTACGAAATGAATAACTAATTATTTATTTTGCGAAACACATTATTAATAAATGTATAACTAATAATCAATACTTTATAATAAAGTGTAACTAAAAAATTATTAATTATCATAAGTAACAAAATATAAATATGTATGAGGGTAATAGTAATACAATTTTTATTTTCAGATTTAGTCTACTTCATATAAGCATAGAATTTAATTAATATGTTTATAAGTATTATTATTATAATTATAATACAAATTATAATAAAAAGATACCAAACTTTTATAATAAAATTATCCTTTTTTAAATGAAAACTAACTTATAGTAAATGTTTAAATATATTTATGAATTGAAAGTATAATCAAATCTAACTAATACAATTAATGAATAGTTAAAGATATTACAATAATAAAAAATATAATTTTTTTTTAAATACTTATATTTATATTTACATTTGTTTCCTTAATTTACCAATAATTATTGAAAGAAAAACGTCATTTTATAATGCAAATGTAGATATATATATTATATATTTTTTGAATACAAAAATAGGTCTATTATTTTATATTCATATTTTAAAATTTATGGAATTAGAATTACAAATATAAAGTATGCAGAGAAATAACCAAATATAAAACATAGGCATATAAGATTAATTATTTGTTAAAAATGATATAAAATAATAAAAAGAAATTGAAAATATTTATTATAATAAAAGCTTTTATTTTCGTATACTCAATGACTGCACTAGTGCAGTCATTGAGTATACGAAAATAAGTATAAATTTAGTAAAAACAACAATGAAAATGAATAACTAAATCAATTCAATTTTATGATAAAACTTCTAATAGCAATCAATTGATTAGTTAATGTTACCAGTAAATACTTGTTGATACCCCTTATGGATCATCTTATATGCTTCGCCAAAGGCCAAGTTTTTGTTCTGCTCTGTATTATATCAGGTTTATCTTTATTTGGTCTCACACTTCTCCGATATATATTTTCTTTTTCATTCACCTTTTTATCATTAAAAGTATTTGAAATCTATCGACTTTTACAACATAACCGAAATATTGCCATTTTCGTATTTTAATCGTTTTCAATAAAGACAAATCAGTCTTAGATTTTGTCGGAGCCCTTTAATTTATACTCATTGTAAGGAATTATTAAAGATATTCGGTAGATCCATATTTCCAAATTAACTAATTTATTACGTGATTTAAGGTCGCGTTACACTGTTAGTGTTGAGGTCATTGGCGAGTTTTCAATTTGTAGAAATTTAAGTTATCCTATCAAGTCTTCGTTTGGTTTCATCTTCGCGATTCCACTTGACCTAGTATTATCCCATTAAAAAGTATGTTGATTCTTACTATTTTAATGCATCGGTTACACACATTATTATACATTCTTAATATGCATTACACCAAATTATTGAAGCTTTTCCATTGCGATATTTATAATTTGTTTATAAAGGCTTTCTACCGAATTAAATTATATCAGCTATATTAGATATAACTATCTATGCCATGATACGGTCTCATTACGTTTGACCACAAATGTATATGCCAGGAGACGAGTGGGTCTATGCAACTATGCACACCATATAGATGTTATACTATCGTGGAAAACAATGCACACGATAACAAAATAATACAGATATATTAAATAAAATAATATACCCCTCACTCCAATTTATAATATTGAATTATTAACTTGACACTCAAGGTACAGTATATATGTTGCGTCCTATATATTTACCTACAGTCACATTAATTGTCAAGACTATCACGACTCAATTAATCTTACGTTGTAGTAAATATAAATACGATTCTGAATTCAAAAACTCCTATTTATAATAAATATAAAATAATTAGCATTTATTACTTCTAAATTAATATATTAAACTAGGAGTATATTTATAAGACTTCATTTGTTAATTAACTCTATTGTAAATTATTTAAATTTTGATTTATTTTATTTATACGCATATCGCTAGTTCAAGCTTTGTATAGTAGTTTGAAGATAATTCTCATGTCGGTTCTTAGGGTTTAGCGAAACATTTAACAATAATGCTGGTATATAAAATATGATTATTCTAATTAATAAAAAGGTTGACTATATTATATAATGTCTTAGATAATTGAATTGCACCTAGATAAAACAATTTATTTTCTGATTTTACAATCTATAAAAAAGTATTAAAATATTAAGTATTAAAAAGGGAACTTATTTCAAGTATAGAAAAGAAACAACTAGGAAATTATATAATAGTTGCTTAAAAATGTGTAAGTTTGATTTAGGTTATTTAATACAATTTTGATAAGGCGCCATGTCAAATTATCTATCAATCATTAAATCCACTTCAGAGATAACAAATCGACTATATGTGTGTATGTATATATATATATATATATATATATATATATATATGTATGTATGTATATATATATATATATATATATATATATATATATATATAATGATATGTATATATATATATATATATATATATGTATATATATATATATATATATATATATATATATATATATATATGTATATATATATATATATATATATATATATATATATATGAATAAAGCAGAAAATGCCCAGGTATTATATAGTATAGTAAAAGTTATCTTATTAAACTAGTTTAGGATAATGTAATGGTAATATTATATAGTGATAATGTACTATTGAGATACATTTTTTCAATAATGATACTAGCATTTTACTGTATAAAATTATAGAGTTTAATATCTTTAATTTAGAATAATATATTATTTTATTATTTACTATATGATCTACATGGGGAAGTTGCTATATTGTTTAATTTATTATCAATGTGTTTATTGTTTTTAGATTATTTAATGTTTAGTTAATTACTTATGGTTAGTTACTCTGTTTGGTTAAGTTTCGTATTTAATAGATTGTTGCCGATAACATATCAGTAACATATATATGTAAAATATAGCTACCATCAATAGTTACACAGATAAATACTTACAATGGTTGGTAGTGATAAATGGTTATATTTTCTGGTATTAAATGAGTATGGTAGTTCATGGGAACAATTCACGAATAAAATATGTTGGTGATATGCATATACATGTAATGATTACATTATTAAAGGTATAAAAAGATTAAGTATTGTATTAAGTATTATAAAAAAAGATATTTAAATTAGAACGACCTTTTAGAACTTCCATATATCATGTGTTAATACGTTAGTCTTTGGTAGAGTTACTTTACTAAATTATACTATGATATAATAGAGTATAATATATTGTTTTAGAATGTAATATAGTATTATATATTATAATAAAGTATAGTATAATATAGTGTAATAGAGTATACTAAGTATAATATTGTACATTATAGTAGAATAGAGTGTCATAAAGTATAATAATATATAATCAAGTATACTATATTAGAGTATAATATATTATAATAAAGTATAATATAGTATACTATAGAATACCAGGATATAATAAAGTATAATACATTATAATCTTAGATATAACAGAGTACGATATAGTGTAATAAAGTGCAATCATGTATAGTATTTTATACTATATTATAGAGTATAATCTTAAACTCCCTAAATACTGTATAGAGTTTAATATTAATCTATATATTATATAATATATATTTCAATAAAAACATCTAAACAATAGTATGACGGTGATGCATTCATTGAAAAACCTCTATGTTATATCTACTAGCTTACGGTTCCTTGGGATTTGATTTGGTAATACACATGGATAGTTTACTATTAGTACTTTGGAATAGTGTGAGTATATATTAGTACTTTGGAATAGTGTGAGTATATATTAATACTTTGGAATAGTGTGAGTATATATTAGTACTTTAATAATAATTAATATAAGTTATTATATATATCGTAACTAGGTATTTTATTTATATGCAAATTTGTATATTTATAATATTGAAGTTGATGTACAGTGTATATTGTTCACTGTACACAGGTGTAATACATACTATATATATATATATATATATATATATATATATATTGTTTATGGATTTACTTTTCTGTAAATATTTCTAAACGGTATTCATTGATAAATTAAAATATCCTCGAATTTAATTAGTATTATTTTTTATTTAATAATATTTGTAATAACATGAACAATACGCGTATGTATAACAATTATCAATATTTTTACCTCGGCGTATACGCTGAGTTGTAAACAATAATAATTGATTTTTTAATATTTTAAAATCTCGTATGAAACACAACGCACATTAAAGTAGACCATACATCCGTTACAAGTTGCCCGTGTCCGCTTTCAACTTCGATCGCAATCCCGCAACCGGAAGCGTTCGGCCCTGGCCCTCCAGCTCGCCATTTCGTTGTTCCCGGCGGAGTGTTGCCGCGAACTCTCGGCTTTCGCGTAAGGCGTCGCGTAGCGCGGGTGTTGCTGGCTTGGCTGGCTTGGCTGGCGAGGCGATAGCAACGCCGCCAAACGGGGAGCCACCGTATTACGCAAGCAGGAACCGGCTTCCGGAGCCGCCAACGACTCCTCGAACAAACGACGACGACGCACCTCGACGCAGTCGCTGCGAAATACGACAACGAGATAGCGGAGGAAATAGTGGACGTGAGCTACGCCATAACGCGAGAGCTTTATAAAGAGCTTCTTTTATGCAGCTTTGACGTGCTAACGAATATGAAAAATAATATAGCAGAAAGTATGCAATTCAAAAGACTAACTGATGATGATACAGGGACACGTATTGGTAATATATCAGTATTTATTAACTGTACTATAAAGTATTTATATTCGATATAAACTACACAATATCGATATGGTTTACTGTTGGAGTATGTACTCTATATTATAAAGTAAAACAGGATATTAATAAAATGTATCACGATTTATATTAATTATCATTATGAAATAAGCTATGTTCGTCGTCAATTGCTGAATCATTAAATATAAAATCATATCGGTGAATTTGAAAGTTAATCACCAAAGTGATTTCGAATAACGTAGCACATAGTTATAATATGTTTAATAGTTTGTCGAAGAGAATCTGCGAATAATTACACATTGCGTAACTTTATAATATACATTAAATAACGCATTTAATATTTCCTAAATCCAGAAATTGTTATCGGACTGCCAAGATATTTTTTGAAAGTTGTTAATGTTTGTAATATATTAATAATTAAACATTTAGAATAAGTAATAAGCAATATTATTAATTAGGTTCTATAGAATTATTTAGATATATAATTGAATCATCGACACTATATATATATATATATATATATATATATATATATATATATATATATATATATATATGATAGCAATTGTTTATATCGATTGCTTATCACTATTTGATGATGCGTAATCCTTAGTCGTTCACGATCAACAACAACACTTAGTCCGCCGCCCTCATCGCGACCATTGATCTAAACATATCTCGTATAGTCTGTATTATCTAGTCGCACAATACAGTCATTGTGTACGTCCCGCCAACCTGCACAACGCTTTGCCGAGTACGTCGCAGAAATTCGCGCATCCTCTCGTCCGGTGACTCTCGACGTCGAAGAAAGTTCCGTTGCCGATAAAGGAATTGTTGGCCCATGAATTCCTGATTGGATTCTTTGTAAGTCACCAATTGTTTATATCAACAATTGCAATGCGGAGTATTGTATATATTTTCGGTACAATCGATTCGAGATATTAAATATAAGTATAGTTAGAATTATATTAATATTTGTAAAATTAACAAGTAATATTCGTTGTTTGTTATTCTGAATTAAATATGGTTATTATACATTTTTTTAACCACAATATTTTAATTTTATTCATTTTTTAATTTATACAAAATAATGAATACTTTATTCGTGGTTATTCGTGTTTTTTTGCATAAATTTAGATAATAATTTGTTAATTATAAAATACATTATAATATTATATTTGACAAAAACACGATTATCTAACATATAAACTAACTCAAGTGAATCTTTTTGTTTATTTTTCACTAATTCAACAAGAGTATCCATTCTTTCTATCATTCCATCTGCTTATATATATATGAACATATTTATTATATCATAATGTTATATAAGTCATAAAAGTTACTATATATTATTGAGATAATATTTAGATGTATATCTATTAAGCGCCCATCGCTATTATCAGACAGACCCACTTTTATATAGCGCGCGGGAACTTTGTATAGAGAATAGACACATATAGTACACAAAGTAAGATGGAATAGGCATATAGGGTACTTAGAAATAATACGACGAACGACAACGAATAACAAGGACGTCGACTTTGAAGCCGTGACCGACAAACAATCAGGTCTGTTACTTACCGGATTGTAATCAACTAATTATAATGAGATAATGCCCATGGGTCGTTTATAATATTTAATAATTTCAGTGAAGATTTTCGATATCGCTGAATGAAATCAGGTTTAACTATAATCGAATTTAAAAAGAGAATAATGTTTTTAAAAAATAATTAATTTAAGGTTCTAATAAATTTTCGATGCCTTATATTCTATAATCTAATGCTAGAAATAGTAAAAAGTAAACTGTATATAATGTGTACTCCATTAAATGTAATATTATAATAATAAGGATAATACACAATACAATGATATAATATAATAATATAATTATATCGAACATTTTCAGTGAAATAATTAAATCTTATTAACAGCTCTTACATAAATATAATAATCATTAAATTAATGATCATATAAGTATGTACATTGATTTATAAACAAAGTTTAAGGTTGTACATATAAATGTCTTATATATATATATATATATATATATATATATATAGCAATATATTAATATATAATTTATTAAATTATTGACAATATGATATTTTAGATTATTTAAGAATATGCATATTTTAATATTATGATTATAAAATTGTAAATAATTATTCGTTTAAACATAGCATTCATTATAATACATGTAACTAATAATATTAATGAATTAAGTTTACTATTTTATTGTATATATACATAATTCATAGGTAAATCATTATTATCGAGTACATTGTTTTGATAAATCGCGCCTGTATAGTTTGATTACACAAACACATAATATACACGGAATTAGTATACAATAGGTATACAATAGGTATACAATAGGTATACAATAGGTATACAATACGGTTTGTATACGTTGAGTTTAAACCTCGTTTTCGTTTCCGCGATCTTAGAGGAGAATTGTCCATCGACGATAGCACCGGAAACAGTACGGGGTGGGCGTAAGAGGGTAGTTTTCTTGGCGAAGACGGCAAGGCTCGTTTCCTCCGAATTATGCCTGGAATCTTGGGCTCTGGTATCGTATTATTAATTGAACGGCGAGTTTACTTTGTTTATGTATTACAATGAGTATACGAGAACACTGTTAATATTAATAATCATAACGGTGGATATGAATGTCTATACGGTACATGTATGCATACATTTGGACTGGAATTTTTTAAGACACAAATGTTGAAATAATTAGTATCAATAGATATTCGTAGACTATATAGTTTGCAGGCTGTCTATATATACGCAGCAGAACAATTAAAATAGCTTTGCGACCTACTATAACAGGAAATTGAAAACCCAGTTTAGACTATTAAACCCCCTATGCAGGATAACTGAATATAATAGGTATTTAGTGTTGATATAAGTATTCTAAAAAGATATATTTTATGTACTCATTACTTACTTACTTAAAATTCACTCAAGGTTATCTCATCTCTTATCATATCCATAATTGTATTACCTTATTTAAGTAATGAACAATATAAAATTAATAATAACAATGTATATAAAAAACTCTATATTTCATAAATCAATGAATTATATTAATAAATAAGTATTTAAATAAGTTAAAATACATTGACTTATTAAACACTGATTTAATAATATACATAATTAATATAATATATGCATATATAGATATATTAATACCATACGATTGCTTTAAATATGTTTGAGTCGTTATATATCATATGATAATAGAAGAATCTCACATCATATTGTAAAAACATACTGAGTAATATTGTTAATTCAAACCTGACTATCAATATATATATATATATATATATATATATATATATATATATATATATATATATATATATGTGTGTGTGTGTGTGTGTGTACGTGTGTGTGTGTGTGTGTGTGTGTGTGTGTGTGTGTGTGTGTGTGTGTGTGTGTGTGTGTGTGTGTGTGTGTGTGTGTGTGTGTGTGTGTGTGTGTGTGTGTGTGTGTGTGTGTGTGTGTGTGTGTGTGCGTGTATGTATGTATGTATGTGTATGTATATTATACATTAAGTGAATTCTATATTACATCAGGTACAATCTAGAATATATATGTATACAAATCAAGTATAATCTATATTGTATATGAATATAAAATTAAATCATAAAATATAAAGGTATAAAGGTATATATCCTATACATCTATAATCTTAATGAAATATAAGTATGCTTATACATCTATTCTAATATATGTAGTGTAATTTTCCATAATTTAATAATTCATCGTAATTCAATGATAACAATTCTATATCTACTTACTAGAATTGTGTACAGGTGGTAGGCGATACACCGATCTTATGTAATCCTTCTCAGTTTTTGACGGCCCATCCGGTACATCCATCCAAGGAGATTATCTCCTGGCTAGTTGTAAGTTAGATAATATTGAGGAGTAGTGTGTGTACTATTGATCGGTGCTATTATTTAAGTAATAGAACTAAGTAACTATGTATGCGATAATTAAAAATGTTTTTGTATATTTGAATGATTTGATGTAGAAATTATGTTGAAATATTTTAAATGAATTCAATTCACTTTAATGGGCACTTTGGAATGCTATTGTAAGGTTAGGGATATTATTGAATCCAACTGTCATTACAAAGTTATCTACTATTGATTTGTTGTTTAATCGGTATTTATAACTATGTAGTTAGTGATTAGCAGGAAAGTTTCTTTTAGTGACTACTTTGAAATAATGTTGTTATGTAAGGAATATTATTGAATTCAACTGATATTACTGACTTAAATGTTGTACTTATCGTAATTCTTCTGTGAATCAGTATATCCTAATTGTATAATCTCGGGATCTATGTCGGAGTTATTATTAGATCCGGATGGTAACGGAAATAAAATCACAGATTTCTTTCTACCTTTATTATATAAACGAAGATATGAACCGCGCAACAATACACATAATTATACCACATCCGTAACATCATACGGTTATTGCTAAGTATAAGCTAAGCCTGCGTGTGTCGCAAGTCTTTAACCACGCCTACCAATAACAGGCAAGCCTGCCGAGGCTGCAATCGATAACTATAAATCATATAATTTACAAAAAATCTTACCTCGATTATTTTGTACTGTCACCCTCGATCAGTAACATTCGGGGGCCTCGCATAATGATTGATCTGACTTGTGGACTAAGTTATATAAGGTATTATGGTAAACTTCTAGGGGTGCCTGGCAAACGAGCAAGGTAATTCCATTTTTTGCATCGCATGAAAGGAAATTATTTATAATCTTTATTATTTTCGCGAGCACATCAAAGGATTTTATCAATCTATTGGAGTCTACTCCGTGTGCTGGGCGGGTTCACGTTATAGGGCAAGGCACCGATATCCTATTAGAATACATGAAGGTAAGCATACGATTGTTAATATACCTAATATAGGTAGGTTGCTGTAGATTCTAGAGTATTGATGGTAACGGTTTCGTTGCATAAACCTACTGTAATGCTACGGATAATTGATAATCAACTACATTCTACTGGATGGTAGAAACGCTACAATTTGTACAGGAGACGCCTCGATTACTAATTACTAACGTGCAATAAAAACAGGTTTATATAGCTTTGAATTAATAATATCCTCTACTCGTTTACGGCAGTAATAATAAGGACAATACGGAGAACGTTCTACTCGCTAACACGTTAATCAATGCGGATCGATTTCGCGCGGTGCGTAAACGCTTGTCGTCGCTGGAAACAATGGGCCTATTGTATACAGATCGCTGGTAATCAGCAGCCGACTCATTGAGATTTATTCGCCGAATAGCCTCCGACTATTCAAACCCAATTAGCCTGGGATTGATTCAATCCGTTGCATTTAATGTACTACAGATTCATTGATATATATTCTGATTAGTTCTCTATAAATGGAGTTACCACCGGAGATATATATATATAATTATAGTTCCAAATCGCGTATACTAAATTTTACATATATATAATTATAAATATAATATAGTAAATAATACATGTATAATTATAGTTATTATGACTAGTTATATATATAAATGTATTGTGAAATATAACATATATTCGATATAGATTTGTTTATATATAAGACTATTTACTTAACTTAAATTATAGATATAGATATAGATATACCTTCCACTTATATGTGAGTACCTTAACTTCCTGATATCAATAGTTTAAAGTTCACAGAAAGCTTTGCCTATAGCATAGGGATATACCGAATGCACTTTGTAACTAAACTTAGATTATTCATACTACGAATCTGTGGAATTTCATTACATTGGAATACAAGTTGTAATTTATAACTTCTTAACTGAATCTAATTTAAAACCTTTAGTTAAATCACGTCGAAATACAATATTTCTGTAATATAAGTAATCACAAATTGTTTTCAAACATTTTAATTCAGAAAAATACATATTCACTTTCGTTTTTCCGTAATATAATTAAATCGAAAATATATTTTATTTGCATTACAAATATATTAGGTTTAGCTTTTAATTAAAATATTTATATAAGATTGCATAATAGTTTGTGACAATTAGTTACATCATCGAATTTCTAGGGTTATGTGATATTTTAAATAGTACAAATACTAATAACCTAGTGTAAAATGCAGGTATTTTAATATTTTCACTCTTTTGATAACCAATACATTTTGTAACAAATAAAAGGATTTTATAAAACTATTACATAATGGTTGCCAGGTAAATTATTAAAGTATAAAGCAAAGTCTGTTGCCAGTATTTGAAATAACATGACATATAAATGTAGTATAGTTGTTAATTTATAAACAATATAAATGATCTATATCGATTAATTTTACTAAGAAAATGCATTATCAATAAAACAAATGAATTATAACATATTTAATTGTATTACTGAATTAAATATCTATAATTTAGACTTAAAATTCACTTAAGTTTATTATAATTGCAATAGACCACATGATATACATATTTACTAAATTGACTCTAATTATACATAACTAGTAGTTATTAAATTGCATTACAAATTCAACTACATATTATTGATATTAAAAGTAATGAGTTAAGAGGATAGATAATTATCCTTGTCTAAATAACTCATAATATATCCGAAAAAATGTAATATTATACTATTTATTAAATATTCTTTATTTTAGTTGAAAATCATTGAAATAATGACAAATTCTTTGGATTCAAAATTAAAATATTCCTTCAGTTTCACGTATTTTGTGTTTATTCTGAAACTTGTGATTAATTGATAAATCTCTATTAAAGACAGCACTCTTTTCAATTGGTTCTATGATCGAGCCTGCAGAATGGTAAATAGTTAACTAAACATATCGGTAATAAATAGATAGGCTTATTTAGATTAGGATTTTAGAATTAATCTTTAACGGTCAATTACTTATTAATCGGACTAACCAGACTTGACCAGGACACTAGGTCGCGTGATCTCCCTTACGGCGGTTTGAGGTTGCCAAGTAGCACCTATGGGCTGACGAATACTCGACTCAAACTGCTTTTGATTACTGAACGGGAAGGGAATACGGTTCACCTGCGAGGGGGGCGTGGGGTTAGATGGGGGGTTAGACGTGGGGTTAGACTCGGGGTTAGACGTGGGGTTAGACGTGGGGTTAGGCGCGGGGTTAGGCGCGGGGTTAGGCGTGGGGTTAGACGTGGGGTTAGACGTAGAGTTAGACGTGGGGTTAGATGTGGGGTTAGACGTAGAGTTAGACGTGGGGTTAGATGTGGGGTTAGACGCGGGGTTAGATGCGGGGTTAGACGTAGAGTTAGACGTGGGGTTAGAAGTGGGGTTAGACGTGGGGTTAGACGTGGGGTTAGATGTGGGGTTAGACGTAGAGTTAGACGTGGGGTTAGATGTGGGGTTAGACGCGGGGTTAGATGCGGGGTTAGACGTAGAGTTAGACGTGGGGTTAGACGCGAGGTTAGATACGGGCTTAGACGCGTGGTTAGATGTGGGGTTAGCGCTGGAGCGTGAATAGGAGTAAGTTATTATACATTATTATACTTTATTATACTTATTATACTTTATTATAATTTATTATAATTTATTATACTTTATTATAATTTATTATACTTTATTATAATTTATTATACTTTATTATAATGTATTATACTTTATTATACCTTATACCTTATAATACTTTATTATACTTTATAATAATTTATTGTACATTATTATACATTATTATAATACTGTATTATACTTATTATATTTATTATACTATACTTTTAAACCACGTTGATTATAAAGTTTATCATCTAACTGAATTCTTTTTAAAATAGATTATTAATATTAATATCATAAATATAATATCATTAATATTATATAAATCATTACTATCACATTGAGGTGGAATGACGATGAAATGAAAAATGAATTATGGTAAAACTTTGCCTGAATAGCGAATGGCTACCCGAGTAAATTCAATGCTACTGCAAAGTGTGGGTCAAGGTACCTGGTGCACGCTGACCGCACTGTCCTTGCATTCGCTGATCACCACGTGCTTGAGGTTGCGGTCTTTACGTAACTCCGGTCTCGCCTTGATCACGAATCTATCGCGAAAGCATCGAATAGAGGATTAAACGCTTTATTGCATATTAATACACCCATAAGTCAGTACATCTGTGGTACTGCTTTAGTGTGTTCAAATCTATCAACATTTGCTCAAATTAGACTTGATGAAATTAAGATAAATAACAATGAATCAAAAATTATTTTTAATATTTTAACTTTATAAATGATGAATTTAAAACTAATTATAATTTTATGTTTAAATGAACATCAAATTAAAAATATTTTAAAAATAAATCTAAAAACAGTTATAATAATTATATTAGATGGAAGATTTAATATTAATATATAAAATTTGTATTCGAATATAATAAATATTATATTTGCAATTGATAACAATAGATATTAGATTTGCAATTGATAACAATAGATAACATTACAATGACTTCAGACTTATTAATTCGAAAGAACCACTTTTATAACCTCTTATTTTTCTTTTTCTGGCGTCTGCTGATTATGATGTCTTTACCGGCCCAATGTCCCCATCCAGGAAGACTCAAATCTATTGTCTTTGTTATGTCTAAAGCCTTCTTCTCTTCCCTGAATGTGTCTATTACATCGTCGTCTTCAAACGCCTGAGGGAAACGGAGATAGATGCAAATTTAGAAATTGTAGTAGTCGAGGGCACAGTGTAGGGCATTGTGCAGGGCATTGGTCAGCAGTGGGGGAGTAACTAGTGATGGGGTATAATAGGGCACAAGAATAGTGCATAGCGGTAATGGAGTTCATACGGGTAGGGATCTACTGGAGAAGATGCTATTAGTCGGGTTATAGAGGGCGTATGAGAGAAAGTATTAGAAGCTGTAGAAAGAGGCGAGGAATTGTAGTGGGTTTGGTGAAGAGGACGTGTAGAGATAGGTAGATAATAGCTACGTAGAGTATCTAGAGTGGGTGCGGCGAGTGGTAGGAGCGTGCCTGGAGAGGTCGGAGTGCGTACGGAGTGCGTACGGAGTGCGTTTGCAATGCGAGCGCTGCGGTGAAAGAGTATCTGGTCAGAACATCGAACCTCGGCTATTGTCATTCTTCTTCGCTCGTCCTCGTCTGCGTCCTCGTCTTCGTCTGCGTGAATCAGCGGCGAAGGCGTAATAATGTCAATATAAGGTTTAGGCTTCGCCTCAGATCCTACTTCGGCCCTAATCTCAGCTCTTTTCTCAGCCCTAGACTAAAGTGAAACGCAGAGCTTTAAACACGAATCCGCTTTATATACATAGAAATTGTATTAAGTCAAATAGAATACAATTTATACCTTAATTGAATTATATACGTGCATATAATGTGCATATAATGTGAGTATAATGTGCATATAATGTGCATATAATGTGCATATAATGTGCATATAATGTGGATATAATGCGCATATAATGTGCATATAATTTGCGACTACATAAAAACTGTGTGCATATTTGCTGTAGTTTATTTATTCACTGAAATAGACGAAGAAAAAACTCAGAAAACTAAGAAATCAAATATAAAAAGTAAACAAATTTAGGAAAATTATGAATTGAAATAATTATAAATTGAAATTATGATTATGAATTTACAATAGAAAAAATTAAAGTTAAAAATTTCAACATTTTATTTTTCAAATGGAAGGAAAGAAAAATAACTGTTATATAGGACACAGGAAATTAGTTTAGATTTAAGTGTTGGGCTAGATGACGATAATGAGGATGTAGAGGAGGAAGTGTTTGTCGGAGGGTAAGTGATATGATAAGTTGGTATGGTTGTATCGGTGTAGCTACCAATAGGGTTAAGTGGGGCCGTGGAGGAAATGATAGAATAATGACGTTTACTAGAGGTTCAGTAAAATAAATCGTAGGAGATTTTCTTATTCTATTGAAGTGATGATTAGTAGAATTAGCAGATGGTATTATAGAATAAAACAAAAGGATGAATCAAAAATTACGCCGATGTTAGATAAGGACGCTGATTGATCGATGGTAGTTTTATTGACTAGCAGATGACACAAGTATACTATGGAGGGGGGTATAGTTACCACTGCGATATCGTTACCACAGCGAGATATTTATATCCAGATGAAAACGAAGTCCTTATTTGAAAGAAATTGAAATAGCTTGAAAATGAGTTCGGGTAATTGCAAATTATAAAAGCATATTAATTGTAGGGGGTACATTGAAGGTCCGTTATATTATGGGTCCGTTTAATCCAGACTCGGGATGTCTATGTTTAATGGATTGTTTCCTTGAGATAGCATTAAGAATTTGTGGGAAGAAATGCACATCGGATTGGAACCGTGCATGATTTCTTACTCCCCGAAGATTAGAATAAGAAGATCGAGAGTTAGAGAGTAAACAATGAGTCAACAACTAATTTGATGTCGTCGGTAAATGGAAATGAAATGCGGACGAAACATTGAATCGCGGAGAAAATCGCGATTGCGAACGGAGAAGTTGAAGAGATTTTCGAATCGGTGAACCTTTTTGTCGTTCGTCGCAGCTTTTATTTCTTCCTCGTTGCATCTGGAGGCGGCTACGAGGTCAACCTCAATTTCTGGGAGGTCATCGAGGTCGTCGTGGGTTCGGCAGCGTTTAGTTGACTGCACATTCACCCGTTGCTGAGTCTTACGTTTGGGTCTGTAAACAATAAGTAGGCGAATAGAAGAATATTTCAATTGTTGGTAGTTAATTTCAATATAATATTTAGATATTTATTATAAAGTAGTCATTATTATTACATAGTAATATTTACAATGTAATAATATTTACTATATAGTAATATTTACTATATAGTAATATTTACAATATACTAATATTTACTATATAGTAATATTTACTATATAGTAATATTTACAATATAATAATATTTACTATATAGTAATATTTACTATATAGTAATATTTACTATATAGTAATATTTACAATATACTAATATTTACTATATAGTAATATTTACAATATAGTAATATTTACTATATAGTAATATTTACTATATACTAATATTTACTATATAGTAATATTTACTATATAGTAATATTTACAATATACTAATATTTACTATATACTAATATTTACTATACAGTAATATTTACAATATACTAATATTTACTATATACTAATATTTACTATATAGTAATATTTACTATATAGTAATATTTACAATATACTAATATTTACTATATAGTAATATTTACTATATAGTAATATTTACTATATACAAATATTTACTATATACAAATATTTACTATATACTAATATTTACTATAACGTAACACATATTTTGTTCCCCATTGCTTTTCCGTGTCACGACCTGCTGCCTCCCTCGCTTATCTACTTACCAGTCAACACTAACCCATCTACTGTCTGGTATGAGTCATCCAATTCCTCATCGGATGAGTCATCGCCTATTAACATAGCCTTCTCCTTCTTCTTTTCTCTCAGAGCTACAATGCGTTCGTCGTCTTTACAGATTTCTGCGTCCCTCTGCAATCTAGCTAGATCTTCTGCAGTCAACTTGGCCTTGGGTTTACTGCGTGGGGTGGGGGGAAGGGGGGGTTTAGAGTGCATGAGGGGGCGTTAGAGGGTGTGAGGGGGTGTTAGAGGGAGTGAGGGTGTGTTAGAGGGAGTTAGGGGGTGTTAGAGGGCATGAGGGTGTGTTAGAGGGAGTGAGGGGGTGTTAGAGGGTGTGAGGGGGGGTTAGAGGGAGTGAGGGGGTGTGAGGGGGCGTTAGAGGGCATGAGGGGGCGTTAGAGGGAGTGAGGGGGTGTTAGAGGGAGTGAGGGGGTGTGAGGGGGCGTTAGAGGGCATGAGGGGGCGTTATAGGGAGCGAGGGGGCGTTAGAGGGAGTGAGGGGGCGTGAGGGAGGGCGTGAGGGAGTGAGGGGGCGTTAGAGGGAGTGAGGGGGCTTGAGGGAGTGAGGGGGAGTTATAGGGAGCGAGGGGGCGTGAGGGAGTGAGGGGGCGTTAGAGGGCATGAGGGTGTATTAGAGGGAGTGAGGGGTGTTAGAGGGCATGAGGGGGCGTTAGAGGGTGTGAGGGGGAGTTAGAGTGAGTGAGAGTATGTGAGGGGCGTTAGAGGGCATGAGGGTGTGTGAGGGGGCTTTAGAGGGTGTGAGGTGGTGTTAGAAGGTTTAGAGGGTGTGAAGGTGTTAGAGGTCAATAACGGGTATGATGACTTCAATAGGTGAGGCTGCGAGAGGGTGAGAAAGAAATGATGGAATATTGAAGTGTTAGTGTACGGTGTTTTGATGTAAAGGGGCCATAGGGGTGATGGTTTGTGAGAGGGCGTGATATATGATATGATAGGGTGTATGGGGGGATATTGAGGGTGTATGGGGGGATAAGAGTGGGTGCGAGGAGTTATGCAATGGGTAAAGGTTAACGGGTTGCGAAAGTGTAAGGTGGTTTAAAACGTTATGAAGGTGATATGTGGGCGCGAGGACAGTTGTGTTGAGGTAAGGGTGAAAGATAGGTAAGTGTGAGTAATGGGATAAGAGAGAGGTTTATAGAAGTTAACAGTGCGAGTGGCGTATATATCTTCTTTACTAGATCATATTTCACTGACAATTCACTGAAATTAATACAAAATTTGTATTTTGTTATTGAAACACCGAACATAAAATTCGACAATGGATTCGCTTGTCTTAGTATTTTTAAAGATTAAATAAAATACTTATTTTGCAAATATCGTATATTAATAAATACTAACTCAAAATATAAAAGAAATTTTATGTAAAATATTGAAAAATCTCAAATTAAAATAATTCCTTATTCGAAATGTAAACAAAACTGTGAATTTAATAAAATTGACACAATATTTTCGATTTAAGATTTTATACCAAGAAAAGAATAACTTTATTTTTAAAGCAATTGCATATTAAATAATTCAATATATAATAATGTCTCATTATAAGTTCATTTATTACATTGCACCAATCTAAAATACTAGAATTGAATTTGTAAGACCAACGTTAAAATATATTTCTTTTCCATGAGCTTAAAGATATCGTCGATGGATTGACCGGCCAAACTGCTAGGGTTTTCAACTGATTGTTCGGCACCGTAAGAACCGGGGTCGTCGATGGATCTATTATTCTGGGAAGAGCGGTCAGCATTCGTCTTTGATGGCTTCAATTCCTAGTCCGGTAAAATATGAAATTAAGTAAATCGCTCTTCATTATTTGATATATATAATTCCACACGTGCAAACTTATTTGTGTTGCAACTTGATGTAAATTATTGTCGAGAAGTTGAAAATCTAAAATATTTATCAATCAATAATTATCGGAACATTTTCTGAGTGAGAAAATAAATTGTATCGTAAATCAAATTGTTTAAATATTTGTAATAATTATTGATGAATACATTTTAAAGGATTATTTAAAAAGTAATATTTATCATTTTAAGATGATAATATAAAATGATACTTATATAGATTTCCATCTATATCCGTATCTAAATATTATTAATTTAAATTTATACTGTTAAATGTAAATGAATCTAGATAACAATGTTAAAGTTATTTGAAATAAATTAGTTTTATCACATTTATATTCATCCATATTATTTATGAAACCTTTTTATTTGTTTCTGTTTTCTTTAAAATCTTCTTATGCGATTGTTTTCTGATAAATTATCAGTGATAATTAATAATCATAATACAAATATATATTCTGAAATAAAAGTACTTTTAATATTTAATTAGGAAGGTTTGAATTAGATTTATTAAATTAAATTAGAAAAAACTTTTTGGTGCTCTTAGATTTTGCGTTTTTCATCCGAGTAGGTTGATTCACTTCCACAACCTTGTCCTCCACCACCACAACCTCCTTCTCAGCCTCCTCAGCCTCCTCCTCCTCAGCCTCCTCCTCCTCAGCCTCCACTACCTCCTCCTCCTCAGCCTCCACTACCTCCTCCTCATCAGTCTCCACCACCTCCTCCTCCTCAGTCTCCACAACCTCCTCCTCCTCCTCCTCCTCGACCACAACTTCCTCCTCTTCATCTTGTTGGTTTTCTTCTCTAACGTGCGTTGCCTTATTAACCTTAATAAAGAGGATTCACTTTCAATGTAAGCTATGTAGAAGGTGATTTCAAAACGATTCTACAACGAAATGATTGTCTAAGAAACCGTACTAATCATCTTCTCATTATTTTGATCGGTAACAATCTAATTACAAATGCATTTATCTCATTGGGCATTGCAAACTTCAAACCCTACTAACCACGGTTTTTAATGACATCCATGGATTGCTGGGAGCTATATCGGGTAGGAGATCTGTGAAAGGGTTTTAGGTAATTATTAAATTCAATATTATTCACTAAATACTAAATACATTTGATATCAATAATTTAGTCAAAATTAATCTGTATACATGTTTTATTATATATATATATATATATATATATATAGGTATATATATATATATGTGTTTATATATATATGGGTATATATATATATATATATATATATATATAGGTATATATATATATATATATATATATATATAGGTATATATATACCTGTATATATATATATATGTGTTTATATATATATAGGTATATATATATATAGGTATATATATATATATATATATATATATATATATATATATATATATATAGGTATATATATATATATGTGTTTATATATATATAAGCAATATAATTAAGATATTATCTAGTCACTAACCATCATTTACTCCAATTTGCATTGCGTCGTAGTCATTGTCCGAGGAATCTTGGTCTTCACGGTCCATTGGTTTCTGCATCAACTCCGCGCACTTCTCCTTCATGTCGGCGATGGTTTGCCGACTCTAGTCGCGAAAAGGAGTTCAAAGGTCAACGGAGAGGTTAAACTCTAAAAGGAATCTGTAAGCACATCTCAGGAGGTATCCATCGGGCACTAGTCTTTTATTTTAGTGGATTAGTGAAATATTGTTCTCATATTAAACAATGAACACGGACAATTCTTTATTTTCTATACCTAAATGGATTGTTATTGACTAACAATTGTGAAATTAATCATTAAAAAGTGCCTAGATTTAAAGCAAATCGAATGTCTAATGATACTGACATATTGTGCTATCAACCTTTTCATCAAATTTGCTATAAATCGCCCTCTTTTTCATGACCTTGGAAGTTCCTTTGTGTTTTAAACTCATTCTCTCCTGCGAGGTGTGTGTTTTTGTGTGTTTGTGTGTGTTTGCGTGTGTTTGCGTGTGTTTGCGTGTGTGTTGTGTGTGTTTGCGTGTGTTTGCGTGTGTTGTGTGTGTTTGCGTGTGTTTGCGTGTGTTTGCGTGTGTTTGTGTGTGTTTGCGTGTGTTTGTGTGTGTTTGTGTGTGTTTGCGTGTGTTTGCGTGTGTTTGCGTGTGTTTGCGTGTGTTTGCGTGTGTTTGTGTGTGTTTGTGTGTGTTTGTGTGTGTACATCATACCACTTGATTCTATTGTCATCTAAGTTTTGTTATCTAATAAACGCGACATATTTATCTATTCCTCTGCTCTGGCGATATGATGAATAAAGGAGTATAGTTAGTCGACGAGGAAAGACTAGAGGTCAAAGGTTACCGACCTCCGCCCGTTGTTTCATTATCTCTTCTACGGTCTCCCTGTAGGCTTCGGGGTTTACGCGTTTCAATTCGTCCATACTCTTTTCAGCTGCCTTCTCCCTCTCCTTCTTTAGAATGCGGTGAAACCTTGGGGAGTGGGAGTGGGAGTGAAGTGGGAGTGGAGTGGGGCTATTAGGAGCGAGGATGGCATTCATATCGCCGCACACACTGTAAAGATTCTGCCATAGGAAATTATTGTCAAAATAATCGTATTATTAGTGCTGATTTCTGGGATATATTGCCCTATATATAGGGCTATATATAGTACTATATATAGGGCTATATATAGCACTATATATAGGGCTATATATAGCCCCTATATAGCCCTATATAGTCTAATTGCATATCACACCCGGGTGTTTGGGATTACGGGGGTAGTACTTTTTACTTTTGATCTTCTTTTGTCTGCATGCTTTCGCTTGTTTATACGAGAGCAGGACTCGGTACTTCTGTAACTCAGCCCTACGCTCTTTAGCCTGCGGGGGAGATGGGGTAGAGAGATGGGGTAGAGAGATGGGGTAGAGAGATGGGGTAGAGAGATGGGGTAGAGAGATGGGGTAGAGAGATGGGGTAGAGAGATGGGGTAGAGAGATGGGGTAGAGAGATGGGGTAGAGAGATGGGGTAGAGAGATGGGGTAGAGATATGGGGTAGAGAGATGGGGTAGAGAGATGGGGTAGAGAGATGGGGTAGAGAGATGGGGTAGAGAGATGGGGTAGAGAGATGGGGTAGAGAGATGGGGTAGAGAGATGGGGTAGAGAGATGGGGTAGAGAGATGGGGTAGAGAGATGGGGTAGAGAGATGGGGTAGAGAGATGGGGTAGAGAGATGGGGTAGAGAGATGGGGTAGAGAGATGGGGTAGAGAGATGGGGTAGAGAGATGGGGTAGAGAGATGGGGTAGAGAGATGGGGTAGAGATATGGGGTAGAGAGATGGGGTAGAGAGATGGGGTAGAGAGATGGGGTAGAGAGATGGGGTAGAGAGATGGGGTAGAGAGATGGGGTAGAGAGATGGGGTAGAGAGATGGGGTAGAGAGATGGGTAGAGAGATGGGGTAGAGAGATGGGGTAGAGAGATGGGGTAGAGAGATGGGGTAGAGAGATGGGGTAGAGAGATGGGGTAGAGAGATGGGGTAGAGAGATGGGGTAGAGAGATGGGGTAGAGAGATGGGGTAGAGAGATGGGGTAGAGAGATGGGGTAGAGAGATGGGGTAGAGAGATGGGGTAGAGAGATGGGGTAGAGAGATGGGGTAGAGAGATGGGGTAGAGAGATGGGGTAGAGAGATGGGGTAGAGAGATGGGGTAGAGAGATGGGGTAGAGAGATGGGGTAGAGAGATGGGGTAGAGATATGGGGTAGAGAGATGGGGTAGAGAGATGGGGTAGAGAGATGGGGTAGAGAGATGGGGTAGAGAGATGGGGTATAGAGATGGGGTAGAGAGATGGGGTAGAGATATGGGGTAGAGAGATGGGGTAGAGAGATGGGGTAGAGAGATGGAGTAGAGAGATGGGGTAGAGAGATGGGGTAGAGAGATGGGGTAGAGAGATGGGGTAGAGAGATGGGGTAGAGAGATGGGGTAGAGAGATGGGGTAGAGATATGGGGTAGAGAGATGGGGTATAGAGATGGGGTAGAGAGATGGGGTAGAGATATGGGGTAGAGATATGGGGTAGAGAGATGGGGTAGAGAGATGGGGTAGAGATATGGGGTAGAGAGATGGGGTAGAGAGATGGGGTAGAGAGATGGGGTAGAGAGATGGGGTAGAGATATGGGGTAGAGATATGGGGTAGAGAGATGGGGTAGAGAGATGGGGTAGAGATATGGGGTAGAGAGATGGGGTAGAGAGATGGGGTAGAGAGATGGGGTAGAGAGATGGGGTAGTGGGTGCGAGGACGACAATGGGGTGGAGCTTGTAGGTTGAGGTAGGGGTAAAGGTGCATGATATTTTACGTAAGTACGAGTGAGGAGTAGGGTAGGAGAAGTGCTATAGGGGGGGGGGGGTGGGGGGTGGGGTGTAGAGAAGTTGGGTAAAGGAGAGCTAGAGTGAGATGAGCAGATCCTGGATACTTATGTAAAGTTATGAAATACTTTTATTTATAAAAATGAATAGAATGTAAAAAATAGCAATATATAAATATTGTAATAATTGAATTATTACAAACAGATTTACTAAGTTTTGTAAATACTTTCAACTTCATATCCTTCCACTACTAGTCCTTACCCCCCACTACTAGTCCTTACCCCCACTACTACAGTCCTTACCCCCACTACTACAGTCCTTATCCCCCACTACTACAGTCCTTACTCCCCACTACTAGTCCTTACCCCCACTACTACAGTCCTTACCCCCACTACTACAGTCCTTACCCCCACTACTACAGTCCTTACCCCCCACTACTACCGTCCTTACCCCCCACTACTACAGTCCTTACCCCCCACTACTAGTCTTTACCCCCAATACTACAGTCCTTACCCCCCACTACTACAGTCCTTACCCCCCACTACCACAGTCCTTACCCCCACTACTACAGTCCTCACCTCCCACTACAGTCCTTACCCCCCACTACCACAGTCCTTACCCCCCACTACTACAGTCCTTACCCCCCACTACTACAGTCCTTACCCCCCACTATTACAGTCCTTACCCATCACTATTACAGTCCTTACCCCCCACTATTACAGTCCTTACCCCCCACTATTACAGTCCTTACCCACCACTATTACAGTCCTTACCCCCCACTATTACAGTCCTTACCCCCACTATTACAGTCCTTACCTCCCACTACTACAGTCCTTACCCCCCACAACTACAGTAAACAGCGGCAAAAACCTATATATTCATGTTTCCCTCAACACTAAGATCCCCTATACACCTCCCCGAACATACCTCTTCAACACTGTAAGCTTCCATGATTTTAGCCTCGGCCGGAGTTAACACATTGACCAGCCGATGAGATTGACCACCGTCTAAAGCCGCTTGAACTTGTTTTTCGAGGTCGGTGTACGGCTAAAGGGTCAATGGTTCAAAAGTCATTGCGGATAAAGAACTGGTAGCAATGTAAGAGTGGTGATGTGGATCATGATGGGAGGAGGGAGAGGGAATGGGATGGGGAGGGGAGAGGGAGGGGAGAGGGTGAGGGTGAGGGAGGGGAGAGGGTGAGGGAGAGGGAGAGGGTGAGTGAGGGAGAGACGGAGAGGGAGAGGGAGAGGCAGAGGCAGAGGCAGAGGGAGAGGGAGAGGGAGAGGGAGAGGGAGAGGGAGAGGGAGAGGGAGAGGGAGAGGGAGAGGGAGAGGGAGAGGGAGAGGGAGAGGGAGAGGGAGAGGGAGAGGGAGAGGGAGAGGGAGAGGGAGAGGGAGAGTGAGGGAGAGACGGAGAGGGAGAGGGAGAGGGAGAGGGAGAGGGAGAGGGAGAGGGAGAGGGAGAGGGAGAGGGAGAGGGAGAGGGAGAGGGAGAGGGAGAGGGAGAGGGAGAGGGAGAGGGAGAGGGAGAGGGAGAGGGAGAGGGAGAGGGAGAGGGAGAGGGAGAGGGAGAGGGAGAGGGAGAGGGAGAGGGAGAGGGAGAGGGAGAGGGAGAGGGAGAGGGAGAGGGAGAGGGAGAGGGAGAGGGAGAGGGAGAGGGAGAGGGTGAGGGCGAGGAAGGGAGGGAGAGAGAGGGAATTTTAAAAATTTACAAAATTTATGTTTACAAAAAAAGAATAATTTCTAAAATAACCATGTAAAAAAAAGTGAAAAATAGACATACTTTTAAAGATATTAAATCTAAATTATTAGTAGTGTTAATAATATCCATATTAATCATAGTAATTTATAAATTATTTACTAATTTTAATATAAATCTTAGATAAGTTAAAAGTCATACTGTAAAATAAAAACAATATTTTAGCCCTCCTCGTCATTTTTCTATATAGCATATCAACTCCATTACATATAGACGAATGTAATAGCATTAATTTCGCGTTATACGTAATTACATAACTTGAATACAAGTTTAAAGTTTATAATTTAATCATGTAGAAAAGTGCGGAATAACGACACTTTAAAATTGAACATGTTCTATTCCAGGGGAAAAAATATATATTGACAAATAACATAATAATGGAATTTATATTGAAATAAAGAATCATTAAAGATAAAATAGAGATATCTCATTATAGAGTACAAAAGAGAATATTAGGTAATATAGAATATCGCGAAAAGGAGTCAGAAATGATAAAGGAAGTTGCGTGAAAGAGAAAGTGAAATATCGAAGGTGTACAAGAAATCAACATACCTGAAATCTACGGATAGCTTCGGTGGAGGTCTTAATGCGAACGACGGGTTGTACGAGTGGAAATTCAAGGCTGTCTGCCTAGGTGTTCAAGGTCGGTGTATGGTAAGAGAGTACGAACAGACTTAGCCTATACAATATGATAGATGTATTCAGATACACGAAGAATTATCACATCTTTACGTCGAATTCACTTTTATTATTACCGAAAAAACTGAAATATGAAGAAATTCACTATTTATTTCGTCATTCGAACGAAAGTGTTAAAACTGATGGGTTCAAAAAATGTGGGAGGAAAATTAGGAGTTACAATTTGTTTTAGACGACCATATGTTACTACCTTTCTATTTGCTTCTACCACGGAGTTCCACTTTTTCATTTCCTTTCCGATCTTCGTATAACCCATTGATCTCTCCACCTAGGTAAAGGCTGTTGGTAAAGCGCCGTTGGTAAAGGCAGTTGGTAAAGCGACGTTGGTAAAGGCAGTTGGTAAAGGCAGTTGGTAAAGCGCCGTTGGTAAAGGCAGTTGGTAAAGCGACGTTGGTAAAGACCGTTGGTAAAGCGACGTTGGTAAAGACCCTTGGTAAAGGCCGTTGGTAAAGACCGTTGATAAAGCGACGTTGGTAAAGACCGTTGGTAAAGGCCGTTGGTAAAGGCCGTTGGTAAAGGCCGTTGGTAAAGGCAGTTGGTAAAGGCAGTTGGTAAAGGCAGTTGGTAAAGCGACGTTGGTAAAGGCAGTTGGTAAAGACCCTTGGTAAAGGCCGTTGGTAAAGCGACGTTGGTAAAGGCAGTTGGTAAAGGCAGTTGGTAAAGTGACGTTGGTAAAGGCCGTTGGTAAAGGCCGTTGGTAAAGCGACGTTGGTAAAGCGACGTTGGTAAAGGCCGTTGGTAAAGCGACGTTGGTAAAGGCAGTTGGTAAAGCGACGTTGGTAAAGGCAGTTGGTAAAGGCAGTTGGTAAAGCGACGTTGGTAAAGCGACGTTAGTAAAGGCCGTTGGTAAAGCGACGTTGGTAAAGGCAGTTGGTAAAGCGACGTTGGTAAAGGCAGTTGGTAAAGCGACGTTGGTAAAGGCAGTTGGTAAAGCGACGTTGGTAAAGGCCGTTGGTAAAGCGATGTTAGTAAAGCGACGTTGGTAAAGGCCGTTGGTAAAGGCCGTTGGTAAAGGCAGTTGGTAAAGGCAGCTGGTAAAGGCAGTTGGTAAAGACCCTTGGTAAAGGCCGTTGGTAAAGCGACGTTGGTAAAGGCCGTTGGTAAAGCGACGTTGGTAAAGACCCTTGGTAAAGGCAGTTGGTAAAGGCAGTTGGTAAAGGCAGTTGGTAAAGGCAGTTGGTAAAGGCAGTTGGTAAAGGCAGTTGGTAAAGGCAGTTGGTAAAGGCAGTTGGTAAAGGCAGTGGGTAAAGGCAGTTGGTAAAGGCAATTGGTAAAGGCAGTTGGTAAAGGCAGTTGGTAAAGGCAGTGGGTAAAGGCAGTTGGTAAAGGCAGTTGGTAAAGCGACGTTGGTAAAGGCCGTTGGTAAAGCGACGTTGGTAAAGGCTGTTGGTAAAGCGACGTTGGTAAAGGCAGTTGGTAAAGCGACGTTGGTAAAGGCAGTTGGTAAAGGCAGTTGGTAAAGGCAGTTGGTAAAGGCCGTTGATAAAGGCCATTGGTAAAGCGACGTTGGTAAAGCGACGTTGGTAAAGGCCGTTGGTAAAGGCCGTTGGTAAAGGCAGTTGGTAAAGCGACGTTGGTAAAGGCCGTTGGTAAAGCGACGTTGGTAAAGGCCGTTGGTAAAGGCCGTTGGTAAAGGCCGTTGGTAAAGGCAGTTGGTAAAGCGACGTTGGTAAAGGCAGTTGGTAAAGGCAGTTGGTAAAGCGACGTTGGTAAAGGCAGTTGGTAAAGGCAGTTGGTAAAGGCAGTTGGTAAAGGCAGTTGGTAAAGGCAGTTGGTAAAGGCCGTTGGTAAAGCGACGTTGGTAAAGGCTGTTGGTAAAGGCAGTTGGTAAAGGCAGTTGGTAAAGGCAGTTGGTAAAGGCCGTTGGTAAAGGCCGTTGGTAAAGCGACGTTGGTAAAGGCCGTTGGTAAAGCGACGTTGGTAAAGGCCGTTGGTAAAGGCCGTTGGTAAAGGCAGTTGGTAAAGGCAGTTGGTAAAGGCCGTTGGTAAAGGCAGTTGGTAAAGCGACGTTGGTAAAGGCAGTTGGTAAAGGCAGTTGGTAAAGGCAGTTGGTAAAGGCCGTTGGTAAAGCGACGTTGGTAAAGGCCGTAGGTAAAGGCAGTTGGTAAAGGCAGTTGGTAAAGGCCGTTGGTAAAGGCCGTTGATAAAGCGACGTTGATAAAGCGACGTTGGTAAAGCGACGTTGGTAAAGGCCGTTGGTAAAGGCCGTTGGTAAAGGCCGTTGGTAAAGGCAGTTGGTAAAGGCAGTTGGTAAAGGCCGTTGGTAAAGGCAGTTGGTAAAGGCAGTTGGTAAAGGCAGTTGGTAAAGGCCGTTAGTAAAGGTCGTTGGTAAAGCGACGTTGGTAAAGGCCGTTGGTAAAGCGACGTTGGTAAAGGCAGTTGGTAAAGGCAGTTGGTAAAGGCAGTTGGTAAAGGCAGTTGGTAAAGGCTGTTGGTAAAGGCAGTTGGTAAAGGCAGTTGGTAAAGGCAGTTGGTAAAGGCAATTGGTAAAGGCAGTTGGTAAAGGCCGTTGGTAAAGGCCGTTGGTAAAGGCAGTTGGTAAAGGCCGTTGGTAAAGCGACGTTGGTAAAGGCAGTTGGTAAAGGCAGTTGGTAAAGGCCGTTGGTAAAGGCAGTTGGTAAAGGCAGTTGGTAAAGGCAGTTGGTAAAGGCAGTTGGTAAAGGCAGTTAGTAAAGGCCGTTGGTAAAGGCAGTTGGTAAAGGCAGTTGGTAAGGCAGTTGGTAAAGGCAGTTAGTAAAGGCAGTTGGTAAAGGCAGTTGGTAAAGGCAGTTGGTAAAGGCAGTTAGTAAAGGCAGTTGGTAAAGGCAGTTGGTAAAGGCAGTTGGTAAAGGCAGTTGGTAAAGGCAGTTGGTAAAGGCCGTTGGTAAAGGCCGTTGGTAAAGGCAGTTGGTAAAGGCAGTTGGTAAAGGCAGTTGGTAAAGGCAGTTGGTAAAGGCAGTTGGTAAAGACCGTTGGTAAAGCGACGTTGGTAAAGGCAGTTGGTAAAGGCAGTTGGTAAAGGCCGTTGGTAAAGCAACGTTGGTAAAGCGACGTTGGTAAAGGCAGTTGGTAAAGGCCGTTGGTAAAGGCCGTTGGTAAAGGCAGTTGGTAAAGGCAGTTGGTAAAGGCAGTTGGTAAAGGCAGTTGGTAAAGGCAGTTGGTAAAGGCAGTTGGTAAAGGCAGTTGGTAAAGGCAGTTGGTAAAGGCAGTTGGTAAAGGCAATTGGTAAAGGCAGTTGGTAAAGGCAGTTGGTAAAGGCAATTGGTAAAGGCAGTTGGTAAAGGCAGTTGGTAAAGGCAGTTGGTAAAGGCAGTTAGTAAAGGCAGTTGGTAAAGGCAGTTGGTAAAGGCAGTTGGTAAAGGCAGTTAGTAAAGGCAGTTGGTAAAGGCAGTTGGTAAAGGCAGTTGGTAAAGGCAATTGGTAAAGGCAGTTGGTAAAGGCAGTTGGTAAAGGCAGTTGGTAAAGGCAGTTGGTAAAGGCAGTTGGTAAAGGCAGTTGGTAAAGGCAGTTGGTAAAGGCAGTTGGTAAAGGCAGTTGGTAAAGGCAGTTGGTAAAGGCAATTGGTAAAGGCAGTTGGTAAAGGCAGTTGGTAAAGGCAGTTGGTAAAGGCAGTTGGTAAAGGCAGTTGGTAAAGGCCGTTGGTAAAGGCAGTTGGTAAAGGCAGTTGGTAAAGGCAGTTGGTAAAGGCAGTTGGTAAAGGCCGTTGGTAAAGCAACGTTGGTAAAGACCGTTGGTAAAGCGACGTTGGTAAAGGCAATTGGTAAAGGCAGTTGGTAAAGGCCGTTGGTAAAGGCCGTTGGTAAAGGCCGTTGGTAAAGGCAGTTGGTAAAGGCAGTTGGTAAAGGCAGTTAGTAAAGGCAGTTGGTAAAGGCAGTTGGTAAAGGCAGTTGGTAAAGGCAGTTGGTAAAGGCAGTTGGTAAAGCGACGTTGGTAAAGGCAGTTGGTAAAGCAACGTTGGTAAAGCGACGTTGGTAAAGGCAGTTGGTAAAGGCAATTGGTAAAGGCAGTTGGTAAGGCAGTTGGTAAAGGCAGTTAGTAAAGGCAGTTGGTAAAGGCAGTTGGTAAAGGCAGTTGGTAAAGGCAGTTAGTAAAGGCAGTTGGTAAAGGCAGTTGGTAAAGGCAGTTGGTAAAGGCAATTGGTAAAGGCAGTTGGTAAAGGCAGTTGGTAAAGGCAGTTGGTAAAGGCAGTTGGTAAAGGCCGTTGGTAAAGGCAGTTGGTAAAGGCAGTTGGTAAAAGCAGTTGGTAAAGGCAGTTGGTAAAGGCAGTTGGTAAAGGCAATTGGTAAAGGCAGTTGGTAAAGGCAGTTGGTAAAGGCAGTTGGTAAAGGCAGTTGGTAAAGGCAGTTGGTAAAGGCAGTTGGTAAAGGCAGTTGGTAAAGGCAGTTGGTAAAGGCAGTTGGTAAAGGCAATTGGTAAAGGCAGTTGGTAAAGGCAGTTGGTAAAGGCAGTTGGTAAAGGCAGTTGGTAAAGGCAGTTGGTAAAGGCCGTTGGTAAAGGCAGTTGGTAAAGGCAGTTGGTAAAGGCAGTTGGTAAAGGCAGTTGGTAAAGGCCGTTGGTAAAGCAACGTTGGTAAAGACCGTTGGTAAAGCGACGTTGGTAAAGGCAATTGGTAAAGGCAGTTGGTAAAGGCCGTTGGTAAAGGCCGTTGGTAAAGCGACGTTGGTAAAGGCAGTTGGTAAAGGCCGTTGGTAAAGACCCTTGGTAAAGCGACGTTGGTAAAGCGACGTTGGTAAAGACCGTTGGTAAAGCGACGTTGGTAAAGGCAGTTGTTAAAGGCAGTTGGTAAAGGCAGTTGGTAAAGGCAGTTGGTAAAGCCCGTTGGTAAAGACCCTTGGTAAAGCGACGTTGGTAAAGACCGTTGGTAAAGCGACGTTGGTAAAGGCAGTTGTTAAAAGCAGTTGGTAAAGACCCTTGGTAAAGGCCGTTGGTAAAGCGACGTTGGTAAAGCGACGTTGGTAAAGGCAGTTGGTAAAGGCAGTTGTTAAAGGCAGTTGGTAAAGACCCTTGGTAAAGGCCGTTGGTAAAGCGACGTTGGTAAAGCGACGTTGGTAAAGGCAGTTGGTAAAGGCAGTTGTTAAAGGCAGTTGGTAAAGGCAGTTGGTAAAGGCAGTTGGTAAAGGCAGTTGGTAAAGGCAGTTGGTAAAGGCAGTTGGTAAAGACCCTTGGTAAAGGCCGTTGGTAAAGCGACGTTGGTAAAGCGACGTTGGTAAAGGCAGTTGGTAAAGGCAGTTGTTAAAGGCAGTTGGTAAAGACCCTTGGTAAAGGCCGTTGGTAAAGCGACGTTGGTAAAGCGACGTTGGTAAAGGCAGTTGGTAAAGGCCGTTGGTAAAGCAACGTTGGTAAAGCGACGTTGGTAAAGGCAGTTGGTAAAGGCAGTTGGTAAAGGCAGTTGGTAAAGGCAGTTGGTAAAGGCAGTTGGTAAAGGCAGTTGGTAAAGGCAGTTGGTAAAGGCAGTTGGTAAAGGCCGTTGGTAAAGCAACGTTGGTAAAGCGACGTTGGTAAAGGCAGTTGGTAAAGGCAATTGGTAAAGGCAGTTGGTAAAGGCAGTTGGTAAAGGCAGTTGGTAAAGCGACGTTGGTAAAGGCAGTTGGTAAAGGCCGTTGGTAAAGCAACGTTGGTAAAGGCAGTTGGTAAAGGCAGTTGGTAAAGGCAGTTGGTAAAGGCAGTTGGTAAAGGCCGTTGGTAAAGGCAGTTGGTAAAGGCCGTTGGTAAAGCAACGTTGGTAAAGCGACGTTGGTAAAGGCAGTTGGTAAAGGCAGTTGGTAAAGGCAGTTGGTAAAGGCAGTTGGTAAAGGCAGTTGGTAAAGGCAGTTGGTAAAGGCAGTTGGTAAAGGCAGTTGGTAAAGGCAGTTGGTAAAGGCAGTTGGTAAAGGCAGTTGGTAAAGCGACGTTGGTAAAGGCAGTTGGTAAAGGCCGTTGGTAAAGCAACGTTGGTAAAGGCCGTTGGTAAAGGCAGTTGGTAAAGGCCGTTGGTAAAGCAACGTTGGTAAAGGCAGTTGGTAAAGGCAGTTGGTAAAGGCAGTTGGTAAAGGCAGTTGGTAAAGGCCGTTGGTAAAGGCAGTTGGTAAAGGCCGTTGGTAAAGCAACGTTGGTAAAGGCAGTTGGTAAAGGCAGTTGGTAAAGGCAGTTGGTAAAGGCAGTTGGTAAAGGCAGTTGGTAAAGACCGTTGGTAAAGCGACGTTGGTAAAGGCAATTGGTAAAGGCAGTTGGTAAAGGCCGTTGGTAAAGCAACGTTGGTAAAGCGACGTTGGTAAAGGCAGTTGGTAAAGACCGTTGGTAAAGCGACGTTGGTAAAGGCAATTGGTAAAGGCAGTTGGTAAAGGCAATTGGTAAAGGCAGTTGGTAAAGGCAGTTGGTAAAGGCAGTTGGTAAAGGCAGTTGGTAAAGGCCGTTGGTAAAGGCAGTTGGTAAAGGCAGTTGGTAAAAGCAGTTGGTAAAGGCAGTTGGTAAAGGCAGTTGGTAAAGGCAATTGGTAAAGGCAGTTGGTAAAGACCGTTGGTAAAGCGACGTTGGTAAAGGCAATTGGTAAAGGCAGTTGGTAAAGGCCGTTGGTAAAGCAACGTTGGTAAAGCGACGTTGGTAAAGGCAGTTGGTAAAGGCAGTTGGTAAAGGCAATTGGTAAAGGCAGTTGGTAAAGGCAGTTGGTAAAGGCAGTTGGTAAAGGCAGTTGGTAAAGGCCGTTGGTAAAGGCAGTTGGTAAAGGCAGTTGGTAAAAGCAGTTGGTAAAGGCAGTTGGTAAAGGCAGTTGGTAAAGGCAATTGGTAAAGGCAGTTGGTAAAGGCAGTTGGTAAAGGCAGTTGGTAAAGGCAGTTGGTAAAGGCCGTTGGTAAAGGCAGTTGGTAAAGGCAGTTGGTAAAAGCAGTTGGTAAAGGCAGTTGGTAAAGGCAGTTGGTAAAGGCAGTTGGTAAAAGCAGTTGGTAAAGGCAGTTGGTAAAGGCAGTTGGTAAAGGCAGTTGGTAAAGGCAGTTGGTAAAGGCAGTTGGTAAAGGCAGTTGGTAAAGGCAGTTGGTAAAGGCAGTTGGTAAAGGCAGTTGGTAAAGGCAGTTGGTAAAGGCAGTTGGTAAAGGCAGTTGGTAAAGGCAGTTGGTAAAGGCAGTTGGTAAAGGCAATTGGTAAAGGCAGTTGGTAAAGGCAGTTGGTAAAGGCAGTTGGTAAAGGCAGTTGGTAAAGGCAGTTGGTAAAGGCCGTTGGTAAAGGCAGTTGGTAAAGGCAGTTGGTAAAGGCAGTTGGTAAAGGCAGTTGGTAAAGGCCGTTGGTAAAGCAACGTTGGTAAAGACCGTTGGTAAAGCGACGTTGGTAAAGGCAATTGGTAAAGGCAGTTGGTAAAGGCCGTTGGTAAAGGCCGTTGGTAAAGGCCGTTGGTAAAGCGACGTTGGTAAAGGCAGTTGGTAAAGGCCGTTGGTAAAGACCCTTGGTAAAGCGACGTTGGTAAAGCGACGTTGGTAAAGACCGTTGGTAAAGCGACGTTGGTAAAGGCAGTTGTTAAAGGCAGTTGGTAAAGGCAGTTGGTAAAGGCAGTTGGTAAAGGCCGTTGGTAAAGACCCTTGGTAAAGCGACGTTGGTAAAGACCGTTGGTAAAGCGACGTTGGTAAAGGCAGTTGTTAAAAGCAGTTGGTAAAGACCCTTGGTAAAGGCCGTTGGTAAAGCGACGTTGGTAAAGCGACGTTGGTAAAGGCAGTTGGTAAAGGCAGTTGTTAAAGGCAGTTGGTAAAGACCCTTGGTAAAGGCCGTTGGTAAAGCGACGTTGGTAAAGCGACGTTGGTAAAGGCAGTTGGTAAAGGCAGTTGTTAAAGGCAGTTGGTAAAGACCCTTGGTAAAGACCCTTGGTAAAGCGACGTTGGTAAAGCGACGTTGGTAAAGGCAGTTGGTAAAGGCAGTTGTTAAAGGCAGTTGGTAAAGACCCTTGGTAAAGGCCGTTGGTAAAGCGACGTTGGTAAAGGCAGTTGGTAAAGGCAGTTGGTAAAGGCAGTTGGTAAAGGCAGTTGGTAAAGGCAGTTGGTAAAGCGACGTTGGTAAAGCGACGTTGGTAAAGCGACGTTGGTAAAGGCAGTTGGTAAAGGCAGTTGGTAAAGGCAGTTGGTAAAGGCAGTTGGTAAAGGCCGTTGGTAAAGCGACGTTGGTAAAGGCAGTTGGTAAAGTGACGTTGGTAAAGGCAGTTGGTAAAGGCAGTTGGTAAAACGACGTTGGTAAAGGCCGTTGGTAAAGGCCGTTGGTAAAGGCAGTTGTTAAAGGCAGTTGTTAAAGGCAGTTGGTAAAGGCCGTTGGTAAAGCGATGTTGGTAAAGGCCGTTGGTAAAGCGACGTTGGTAAAGGCCGTTGGTAAAGCGACGTTGGTAAAGGCCGTTGGTATACACTGCGCATAGTGTGCAGTGGATACAAAATATAAACGCAATAACTCGATAAAGAAATAAATACCGATTTCAAGACGGACAAGTAAATAGAGACTCTGAAATACTTACCCTCAGTTTTTCTGCTTTCGTGAGAACCTCCAATTCGTTGTACTTCTGCTGTACGGGGTACAGCATCTTCTTGATACGCTCGGTGGCTTTCGAGGCATTCTTTGAGTTCAAAGCTCCCAGGAGGTCATTGATCTCGACGCCGGCTTAATATTGTCGGGTTTCAATTTAGTCGATGGGAATTTAGGCATAGGAATCAAATTTAAATGTATTTTAGAAATAGTATTAAATGATCATTTTATTGTTGAATTTTGGATGGTTTATCTCTGTAATTGATAAGAACATAAATGTAAATTGAAAATATGAATTAGTACAACATCATAGAAACATTTATTTAATAAATAATAATTATGGTCAAAAAACATTTTAAAATCCTAATAATTCAATCAAACATATTTATTAATACGAATCGTACAGTTATAGACAAACTATATTGATGCACCCCGAGAACATGTGTATGATATGAGATAATAGCACACGGGCTAGGAGTGGAGGGTACGTGGAGGAAGACCTTGTGTGGAGGGGACGTGATGTTCGGAGACATCGCCGAACTCCGTCCTCTGCAGCAGCTGTTTATTCCTGCGGAGGTGTCGAATGTGTTACTGTACAAGGCAGCGTTACTGTACAAGGCAGCGTTACTGTACAAGGCTGTACAAGGCTATTCGCTGGCCGCAGTGTGTGATTTCCTATTCAGTAAACACGCGTGCCTAGGTTATGGTGGCGAGGCAACGCTAAAAGAAATCCCATAGAGAATGCACAGCGTACTACAAATCGCATTTAGGCCGAAAGATATATTTTTAAATGCGCAAATTAATCGATGTAATGTAATAATTTGCACTGTCAATATTCTGGTAGAAATAGAAAAACACCACAGAATTCAATATTCTCAAAATATTATTATTTTAACATTCCTCGTCGGACAATGAATGTTAAGTAACTTTTTATCACCAATAAGTCTTAATAATGAGTTCAAAGTAACTTTTTCTTACCGATAAGTCTTAATAAGGAACGCTAAGTAACTTTTTCTTACCAATAAGTCTTAATAAGGAACGCTAAGTAACCTCTTCTTACCGTCCAGACCACTCAGAGCAGACAGCAGGCGGTTATGGGACCTCTCCGTAGTACCAACATCCTCCTATCAAGTTAATGGTAAGGTTTGGTATGCGTACGTATAGAAAATGGATTGATAAATTAAATATTACTGTTCCGTATCAACTGAGAATAAGAAAGATTTGGTTTATAAAGACAGTCTATCAACACTGATTACAATTCTTTATAACCTCGTTATCTGAGCTGTAATCGTCTTCCATGATATGTTCTGTTGAAGGTGAGGTGTTTAATAAGTTAAAAAACACCAAAATCAGAACAAATTGTACACACACAATGTAAATTTACATTTTGTAGTCTATTTTAGTTTTGAAGCTTTTTTTAGTAGTATAATTATATAATTATTAGATATATAATAATTGCATTCACGAACATTAACTATTAATTTATATTTGTTAATGGAATAACTCTGTGATATTAATATTAATTCTATACAAATTTATTTTTAACAATTTTTAAGCATTGAATATTGAATTTGAATTAAAATTAGAAGAAATATGATATCTATTTATTTATTTGACAATTTGTCAGTTTATAGATCTAAAATATATTCAGAAACTATTCACTAGTGCGTGTTTACCCAGGTGTAATCTGCACTGATATAGTGAAAAAGATGCGAATCTCCAACAATTCTACAGCAATTTTTGGGAAGGTCTAAAAAAAGTTTTACGAAAAACTCGATTCCATTTTTCAACTGTAAATGAAAATCTGCGTTAATTCTCATAAAAATATTACAGATATTATAACAATTTCACTGGCAATATTTCAATCACATTGGCATTATTCACACGTAATCACTTCTCGGCAATAAGTTAAGGATCACATAGTAATTGCTACAGCACTCAAAAAAAGAGAGTTCAATATAAATGTTAATTTGTTACAGTTTATGTATGATTTTATCATTAGTAAATATGATAAATAAATTTTAAAAGTAAGTCGATTTTATCGCTAGTATCATTATTCTAGATGTATTATTAATTTCAAAAGAAATAGTATTTTATATAGAATGTATAAGTCATCTTACTTTATTTTAAATAATTGTATAAGATTGTAGAATAACATAATCTTATTTCTTTGGCTACATTAATGTAGCCAAAGAAACTAGATGATTTTACTATTTAATAAATGATGTTACAATCTTATACAATTAATAAAAAAAAGAGTATATTTGTATATAAATAAAATATATTTTCACTTTAATTATATAAAAAAATGACCTGGATAGTTTCGCTGGAGTCTATAACTTCTTAACAAGATTAATTTCACTAATTAACTATTAATATATAAGTTTTTTTTATATTTAATTAGATTGTTGTGATTATTATCTATAAAGCAACTGTAGTAATGATATTTGCATAATGCATTGTAGTTTATTCTATTTGTATAATGTATTGCGCGTGATTGTTACTTAATCCACATGAATACCACATCAACGATGATATACTTATAGCTATATCAAGATAACAAAGTGTAATAATATTTATTCAACGACAAGAATTTAATTGCGATATTAAAAAATGTATGTTAATTTTTCTATTAAGTAATGTCAGTATGTTATTCTCCTTTTGCAAACTATAATTACTGGTGACCTTCGAATGCCTGTTGCCATATTAATTGCGAAAACGAACTATCTACTGAGAGATATTGTTACTTTGTATAAAGTTTTTAAATTTGTTAATGGATATATCTATATCCATTTTTAAATGGATATGTGCATATTATTTGAAATATAAAACTCAGATTGGTACATAATAATGTAGTAATTTTATCATAGATGCTGTACATTATAAATCACCAAATTTGTATATGATCCCATTGTCTCTATGTTCTTAATAATCTTGTTATCGCATGTAAAAGTATCAAAGAAATTGCAATTTATCTTTAAATAATCTACCTATCCGGTATTAAATATATTATTTATTGTAATTCAATGTAGACAATTATAATATAAACACATTGGCAAGATCGTGAACAATTTATATTCAATTTGGACAATTTAAGAACCTTAGTTGAATTTTTAAAATTTAAGATTAAATCATTGATAGCATATTATCGTTATATTATTATGTTTTATGATATACAATTATTTATTTACTTACCAGTACAATATTATATTTATATATATTTATATTAAGACAATTTAACTATTTTTATATAAATAACTAATAAAGTAGGACAATTATTAAATGTATAAAATATAATATCGAAAAAAATTGTATGATCTATAAATATATTATCCAAGATTAATCTTGGTAATCTTGGATAATATTATGATATTTATATATGTTTCAATATAGTTGGTGTCGTTTCGAAACATAGATATTTAACAACGAATTATAAGGATAATATATTTAATAAATATTTTCAAATCCAGACATATATATATATGTATATATACATGAGTTCCAAATCACGAAGTTTTAAAATGTATAATGAATTATAAAATTGTTCTATAATTTACTCAAATACAATTAAATAAAAGTATTCTTGATATGTTTGAAAATAAATTCGCATCGTCAAATTTTATTTGACAAAACATGATTTCCTAATAAACTATAGAAAATTAGAATTTAAATATGTATTATACTAATCTCGATACATGCATAATAATACCCACATGGAATTGAGTATAATGTGTCAAACATTTGTAACATATACTAATACAGCATTAATAATTGTACATATATACCATATATGTATAATTATATATTATATATTATATAGATATATAATAAATAAATTTTATTTAAAATAGTTTATATATATATTATTTATTAAATTATGAATCTTCATAATGAGATGTGCTGCTAAATACTAATTCAGCAATTTTCGTGAGTTGAATGTATTCAGCCATCATAAATTAACAACAAATATATTTAAAAGAACATTATAATAGGTAAATACTATTTATTATTATTTCAATAATAATGTATTACTATGAAAAATTATAAAAATATACTATTCCAAAATATCTGGTTATTACCAATGAGAAGTTTACATCAATGAAATTATATTACATTCAAAATGAATTGCTGGTTTCACAGCTATCCAACTCTTAATTCAATGAACAAACTATGGTTGAATAGTAACACAATAATTCCTGGTATTATTTCGTATTGAACATTTAAATATTGAAACTTTACTTATGATATCGATATCGATATCGAAAGAGATCTCTTTCTACTTTCTATATCCCAATGCCTAGAATCCCAAACGCCATAACTAGTTGAAAAGCAATTCCTGTTAACAAACTGTTGACAACTTGACGTAATAGCATAACATAGCTGGACATGATTTGCTAGGGCCTTCTTAATAATAATTATATAACAGAAAATAGTTAAGGATATACATTTGGTTATGTCATTTTTTTAACTACCGCCATCACTATATACTTTGTTGATGAGGAATTTTCTGTGAATATCGTCGATAATATAAGTTAAGGCCTACACAACTCCTTATTTATATATCAAGCCAAACATTACAATCCAATGTATACTTTTGGTCGGTGTATATTCTATATAAAATTATCTATATATTATTCTAACTAATGAAACTGAAAATTAATAAGAGCAATATAAATATATCGCGATAATCAATATTACTATTATTATAAATTATATTATGAATTATAATATATGAATCTTAAGATTGCAAACAAATATAACATGGGTCGGTATACATAGGTATGTGAATATACAATAGAATACATTAATATATTATGGTATTTAATAATAATAATAATAATATTAATAATAAAATAATAATAATAATAATAATAATAATAATAAGTACAAAGTGTGACATTATTTTCTAAACATTTGTATTACATTTTTATACAAATTCTTGCGAGAATTGGTTTATCTTAATAAAAAAATTGGTTATTAATTATTTATTAATCATTTTTTTGTATAACACATTTTTTAAAGAAACATTTAAATTAATTCATAATAACATAATATGAAATATTATAATAATAATGAAACAGTAATTGGATATCAAATATTATACATGTTATAAAAGACATTGAATTTATTTTTCGACATAATTTTCAATTATAAATTAATTCATAATTTAATTTTTTTTACTTATTTGTTCGGCGTGTATATTGATTTACGTGTCAACATAACTCCATTAGATTTAATAGCCGTACTATAATGTTATTGTTATTTTTTAACTTTACTTTCTTATTTAATAATTTTTATAACAAAAATTACTAATAATAATAGATGTCAAAATTATTTCCATTTATATTTGCTAATGTAATCAAAATATAACAATTATAATGATATCAGAACATATATGTTTATACGCATATTCAGCTACTATTGTACTATAAGTAAGAGTTGGATACTAATATAGATACAAGTTATAACGCTATACGTCTAAATATAGCCAATTCAGTACCAATTGGATGATCTATAATATGCAAGTAGTATTTGAATTATGATTATAAACTGTTAGATTATTGGGAAATTTTACTATGAAATATACTATATATTCTACACAAAAATACTATATATACCACAGCCCTATATATACTACTATATATACTACGGTATAGTCTGCAATATAATATATAACTGATAATTATATTGTGTTATGTATTATATAGGATTGTAATATAATATATGTTATATAAATAATATGCTAATAGTAATACAAATTCTAACATTAACAATTTCTTGTTATAATATTATGCTAATACAGCACATATATATGTGCTGTGTATATATACTATATATTATATTACCATTATTTAACCATTATAGATACAAGTTATCTTGATAAAAATCAATCAATATTTAACAATTTTCTGAATTAACAATTTTAATAATTAAATTATTCACAGTAAGTTCTATTTCAATATGTTATATTCTATTAAATATAATATGTGATATTTGGTATATATATATATATATATAGAGAGAGAGAGCCTATATATATATGCTGTATAAATTAGTTTAATTTATATATATTTCCTTTTGTTAATTAATTTAATTATACAATACAAATACTATATGAAATAATATTTATTATAACATTTATTTTAAACATTAATAAACATAATAATATATATGACATTTAAAAAAAATATATAAAAATAGCAGAATGGCGCAGTGGAAGCGTGCTGGGCCCATAACCCAGAGGTCCGTGGATCGAAACCACGTTCTGCTAACTTTTTAAATATTCATATTCTATTTTTTACTAATAATAGTAAAATATTTGTTTATAAATATGAAATCGGAATAAAAAATAGATTTAAATTTGCATAACTGAATCTCAAATATATAATATATATATATATATATATATATATATATATATATATATATTACGGAAGAAAGAAATAAAATAATTTCTATTTATATAAATTAATACCAATTGATATACTATTCCTTATTTACTACACGTTACCATTATTATGAATACATGCCAGCTAACGATACATATTACATGTTAAGATTAATAAAGGTATACGCATTTAAAATATAATTGTTAATACTAAATTTAATATATTTAGAATATAACTCAAAATATATATTAACTATTTTATAAAATAATTTAATTATAAAAATTAAATTTAAATTTAAATATTATGTTTTGAAATATTAAAATTCATATTAACCGTCATATATATTTTTATTAAAATATCTCCAAATTTAAATGAACATTCGATATATGATATTCTGAAGCGTAGATATTGGTAACGTATGTGTTATAGTTTAATAGTATACGCAATGCTAACTTTTTATATTTTCCTACTCAATATTCTGAATATTCTTTTGATTATCCTGTATCCTGTTATAGATTTCAAAAATGGAATATATAAGTTTTACTATATCCCAGGATTTGTTGGAGAATGTGTCGGAAAATTCGCATTAAAAATAAATGTATCGCCAACTTAAATAATGATCTCAATTTTTAAAGTTGTATACGTTTGAATTTACATTTACGGAATATGCAATTCTATTTCAAAAGAACACAAAACTTTGCATAAGATATATTTTCCAGGTAATCTGAAAAAACTGATATAAAATTATAATCTGATATAGGTGCATTAAATGGTGGCACTAATGGCGCACTAAAAAGGAAATGATGTAGTCATGATTACAGGAATATCATTTATATAATACATATTATTTGTATTCTGTTATAATCGATCTACAATCTATATTTACATTTATGATTCACTATTAATATGCGATAGTATCCTCTCTTAACTTACGAATGTCTCTTTAGTGATGATGATGGATGTCTACGTCAACACGACTACGCATGTGTTTATAGGACCTCCGAGGAAATAGATGATGTGATGACATTCGGAAATAATGATATTGTTTTTAATCAAACATCAATACGAACTACCTTATAATATATCGACTTCAAAATTATATATACTCTACTTTTTAATTTACCAATTTTAAAATTAAATAGAATCTACTATCATAATGTATCGACATTAAAATCTTGATCTTTTTTCTTCGCATATTTTTATTATTTATGTTAATATTTTAGAATTATATCGATTGTATTTCTTGTTTTTAGTTTAGTATTAGCTAATGATTCTTAATGATTATGCATATTATATGCTACGATATTATATTAGAATGACGTACTTTATAACAATGGCTATTGTCAAAAATAATGCATTATAAAAGTCTAACGTACTATTAATCGTATATTATTTAGTAGATGTCATCACCATTATTGCAACAATTCTGATTATATTTGTTCTAAATCTATATTTTTCTCTTAAAATAATTTAACTACGGCTAGTAGACTCTGGATGTTTATCTTGTCTTTCATAGAGTTTCATAGGAATTGTTATACTTAGAAAAAATAAAAGAAAATAGAATAAATTAATATTATAATTTCGTAATCTTCATAGAAATTATCACACTTAGAAAAATAAAAGAAAATAGAATAAGTTAATATTATAATTTCGTGACCTTTATGGGAATTGTATAAATAATAAAAGAAAATAATGAACATGATTATTCTTTTGTTATTTAAATCGCGTCAATAACACTTTTCTTAAATATATTTCAGAATTTACGATTCATTATCTTCCGCAATGTAACCCCATATATAAAGAATATATATGCCATAATATATTATATGCTATAGGAAACAGTCATCATATATTGTAACTAATTTCTCGATTAATTGGTAACTATTTTGTTATTATAAATTTCCCAATCGAATCTGCCCTTTTAACCTTTAGGATATCACGAGTGCTATCCATTACAAATATCTGAATATTAACCCCATTTTAACTGTATGGTATATTCAATTCAATCATTATATAAATCTAAATTGAACCATACCACTATAATCTGGATTATATAAATTATTTACTCAATTTAATCCATTAATTAATAAAACTATGTTCGCCGCAAAATATCTTCGTATTTCATATCCATCTTTTGACTATATCGGGTTTCATCGGCGATGTATCAATACAAAGCTGGATAGATGGTCACCACGAAAACAATATAGAGTCACTGACCATACTATTGCTAGCGTTAACTTGCCACGGAGTCATAAATACATAAACATTAAACTTTAAAAAAATTACGAATATTTTATTTTAATTATTGTTTAACTTAAAATTGTATAACATACTTTGTATAGTAATACTAAGCATATACTATTATGTAACGCATTTACTTAAATATACATATAATACAATATATTTAAACTCTATTTAATGATTTGATACTCATATTACTTTTTTAATAATGATAATGTTTTTATAATATGATAAAAACAATAATACAATTATTATTATTTTGATTATTAGATGATTAAGACAAAATTACTATAGAATATCAATAAAATATGAATATATAATTAATTAATTTAGATTCATTATATATTTAGATATTCATAATATATATATATATATATATATATATATATATATTTATATAGAATCGTATTGATCATACATATTATACTTTTTTATACTTTAACTTTTATTATTATACAACTGAATACTTAATACTTAAACTAATTACTTAGACAATACTGGTTAATAATATAATTACGAGCTAATAACATATATCTGTTATAACATACCGTACATTTCTAACATGATTATCCCTTTGAACAGTAGATGTATATATTTTCTACTAAATGCCTTTTATTTTATATATATGTTTTAAAAATGTTTTCCAAATATTAATTTTCTATTTTATGTAACATGTGTTTAGTAATATTTAGAAATTATCAGATGATAAGAAAATTATGATTATATTAAAATATAATATATATATTATATTTTATTTATGTATAGAATTATAGAATTAAATATAATATATTATATAATATTGTATTGTCGATTTGTGAAAGAATTAAACATAAATCCTCAAAAATCACTGAATCTACAAGAGAAATGAATTACTAGAAATTAAATTTCAAATATAGGCCATCATTTTCTAGAGATATAATATATATATAATAGGTAATGGTTGATTTAATTAATTAACGATATATACATATATATATAAATATATATATATATATATATATATATATATATATATATATCCTTGATTAATTAAATTATCCATTATCTAAATAATTAATAATATATTAGAACTCGCATATGGAGGTAAAAGTCAAAATTCTATAAGTAAATTAACACTTCATTAGATACAAATTCAAAGACTAATATTTGATATATATTAATGCAAAATCATAAGAAAAACTAAGTTATTTTACGGTATTTGGTGAATTTCATATAGATTAAAAAATGTTGTAAATAATTTGCAGAATATGGATGTTTACGATACAATACTATTATAACTTGAATTCAATAATGTATAATAACTTAATTATTATAATATGCAGTTATAAGCCGTTGCAAATAAAAATGACTATCTAGCAAAAATCTAACAATCGACATTGATAAATATTATTTAAATTTTATAATATAATATGAAATTAATGTAAACCAACTCGATTGTAAATTGTTTATAAATTATAGTTATTAAGTTTGATATATGCTGCGCAGTTTATTATGTAGAGGTATAAACACGTATTGTGTTCGCGTACAAAATGATTACGCTGATTAGTAATAATTTGTTAAAATAAATACTAAATGCCAATTCTAAAATATATACACCGAAAATGGATACATTTCCTATATTAATTAGAATTCAATAAAATAGATAAAAAAGAGTGTCAGTAATTACTATATAAATATACACGGTATTATAATATTAATGCTATAATATACGATTTATTAATTTGAAAACAATTTTGTAAATCTGTTAAGTTTTATTGCAGTACAAAGTAGTTTATGTATTAAAGTATGACTTTACGTTAATGTTTTGAAATTTACTTCAGTACACCATGGAAATACGATATCGAAGAATAAAGTCGAAAATGTGAAGTCGAATTAACGTGTAATTGTATTCAGCGACAACCCGGTAGGAAATATCGCCTCAGCCGAGTTTCGGGATATGAGAAACGGATTTTAAACGGATCGATCAGTTAAGGGCGCCGAAAAGCTGGTCAACTAGTAACCCAATTAACGGTCATAATAATAAGCTCTCCCGTCACCACCGCTAATCGGCATCGTGATTATCACCACTCGATCCCCGGATCCGGTATCGGAGATGGGTTTTCAGGTAACTCAAACCGAGTAATCTGATTGGTCAATCGCTGATCGCCGACTATAAAAGCAAGTACAATATTCTAAGTGAACGTGAACAATTTTTAATTTATAAGGTTTGTGTACCATACTATTTTTATATTAGGCGAATTGTCTTGGTAATATTAATATATATATATATATATATATATAACTCATAATTCATGCTCTAATAAACATATATATTACATTATATATATACTAACTTATTTATCCATCAATATCATTACCCATGAAAATATACAAAATATTTGTAAACAAATTATTATTAAATAATAATTGACGAAACAATGCAATAATATGGAATTACGTTAATGATGGGACATATCATCTATTTATTTAAATATGCACCGTTCGTTTGCTTTAAATATCTAAATGTTGACCTGTTTGAATCCATAACACTCCACCCTCACTCCAACCAGACTTCAACCTCACTTTACTCTCATTCCACCTTCGCTCCACCCTCACTCCACCTTCGCTCCACCCTCGCTCCACCCTCACTCCACCCTCACTCCACCCTCACTCCACCCTCACTCCACCCTCACTCCACCCTCACTCCACCCTCACTCCACCCTCACTCCACCCTCACTCCACCCTCACTCCACCCTCACTCCACACTCACTCAACCCTCACTCCACTCTCACTCCACCCTCACTCCACCCTCACTCCACCCTCACTCTACCCTCACTCCACCCTCACTCCACCCTCACTCCACCCAGACTCCACCCTCACTCCACCCTCACTCCACTCTCACTCCACCCTCACTCCACCCTCACTCCACCCTCACTCCACCCTCACTCCACCCTTACTCCACCCTCACTCCACCCTCACTCCACCCTCACTCCACCCTCACTCCAACCAGACTCCACCCTCACTCCACCCTCACTCCACCATTATTCCACCCTCACTCCACCCTCACTCCACTCTCACTCCACTCTCACTCCACCCTCACTCCACCCTCACTCCACCCACACTCCACCCTCACTCCACCCTCACTCTACTCTCACTCCACTCTCACTCCACTCTCACTCCACCCTCACTCCACTCTCACTCCACCCTCACTCCACCCTCACTTCATCCTCACTCCATCCTCACTCCACCCTCACTCCACCCTCACTCCACCCTCACTCCACTCCCACTCCAACCAGACTCCACCCTCACTCCACCCTCATTCCACCCTCACTCCACTCTCACTCCACTCTCACTCCACCCTCACTCCATCCTCACTCCACCCTCACACCACCTTCACTCCACCCTTACTCCACCCTCACTCCACACTCACTCCACCCTCACTCCACCCTCACTCCACTCTCACTCCACCCTCACTCCACCCTCAATCCACCCTCACTCCACCCTCACTCCACCCTCACTCCACCCTCACTCCACACTCACTCCACCCTCACTCCACCCTCACTCCACTCTCACTCCACCCTCACTCCACCCTCACTCCACCCTCACTCCACCCTCACTCCACCCTCACTCCACCCTCACTCCACCCTCACTCCACCCTCACTCCACCCTCACTCCACCCTCACTCCAACCAGACTCCACCCTCACTCCACCCTCACTCCACCCTTATTCCACCCTCACTCCACCCTCACTCCACTCTCACTCCACTCTCACTCCACTCTCACTCCACCCTCACTCCACCCTCACTCCACCCTCACTCCACCCTCACTCCACCCTCACTCCATCCTCACTCCATCCTCACTCCACCCTCACTCCACCCTCACTCCACCCTCACTCCACCCCCACTCCAACCAGACTCCACCCTCACTCCACCCTCATTCCACCCTCACTCCACTCTCACTCCACTCTCACTCCACCCTCACTCCACCCTCACTCCACCCTCACACCACCTTCACTCCACCCTCACTCCACCCTCACTCCACCCTCACTCCACACTCACTCCACCCTCACTCCACCCTCACTCCACTCTCACTCCACCCTCACTCCACCCTCACTCCACCCTCACTCCACCCTCACTCCACCCTCACTCCACCCTCACTCCACCCTCACTCCACTCTCACTCCACCCTCACTCCACCCTCATTCTACCCTCACTCCACCCTCACTCCACCCTCACTCCACTCTTACTCCACCCTCACTCCACCCTCACTCCACCCTCACTCCACCCTCACTCCACCCTCACTCCACTCTCACTCCACTCTCACTCCAACCAGACTCCACCCTCACTCCACCCTCACTCCACCCTCACTCTACCCTCACTCCACTCTCACTCCACTCTCACTCCACCCAGACTCAATAACATGTGCCACAAAGTCAGCATCATTGCTGCGATTGTCGTATTAGCCATACAAACACTTGCAGGTTAGCGATATCACAGCGAGAATATGTTTATATAGAGTGTATATAGAGTGTATATAGAGTGTATATAGAGTGTAAATAGAGTGTATATAGAGTGTATATAGAGTGTATATAGAGTGTATATAGAGTGTATATAGAGTGTATATAGAGTGTATATAGAGTGTATATAGAGTGTATATAGAGTGTATATAGAGTGTATATAGAGTGTATATAGAGTGTATATAGAGTGTATATAGAGTGTATATAGAGTATATATAGAGTGTATATAGAGTGTAAATAGAGTGTATATAGAGTGTATATAGAGTATATATAGAGTGTATATAGAGTGTAAATAGAGTGTATATAGAGTGTATATAGAGTGTATATAGAGTGTATATAGAGTGTATATAGAGTGTATATAGAGTGTATATAGAGTATATATAGAGTGTATATAGAGTGTATATAGAGTGTATATAGAGTGTATATAGAGTATATATAGAGTGTATATAGAGTGTTTATAGAGTGTATATAGAGTGTATATAGAGTGTATATAGAGTGTATTAGAGTGCAAATAGAGTGTATATAGAGTTTATATAGAGTATATATAGAATATATAGAGTGTATATAGAGTGTATATACTGTAGAATAAGTTTATATAGAGTGTATATAGAGTGTATATACTTTAGAATAAGTTTATATAGAGTGTATATACTGTAGAATAAGTTTATATAGAGTGTATATACGAGTACAAATTCAAATAGATGACAATCAAATAGCTATTTCATTATTCCGTTGTGATAGTTGCATTGAGACTATGGAGTAGATTAGTAATTTCTTCCTAATATTATAAAACTAATTTATTATTCTGCAGTTGGGTTTTGAACTACGATCTACCGATTTAATTATAATGTTAAATCAAATGTAACATATAATTTGCTATAAACTGGTTTATATAACTTTATATTATCGTATTTGGATGGCCACATATCGTGAGACCATAACAACAAACTTATCACATACTATAACAATAAAACTTACAAAATACTCCCACTCACGGACTATTACTCAGACTCTGAAATAAATCCACCGAACTCTTCACTACTCTTAGAAATATATCAGCCCCACCCAATCCTATTACTAACACTAACTCAGCATATACCAATACACTATCACCAACACCAATACCGTACACATACATGGAACCTTTCGTATCGCTACTTTCACTATCACCCACACTATCCCACACGACCACCATAACATAATGTGATACACACTTCAATTCGTTACCTCCCTAACAGTGCCTTACGTTTTCGACTCCTGCGATACTGGTTGTAATGGAAAGAGCGTCGCTGAAGTCAGTCAATATGCATGTCACATTATTACAATTCTATTACATCATCCTAGCAATTACCTAATTTACGTGATTAATATTCACCTTATCTCACCTCAACTCACTTTGCCTCATCTCATCTCACCTCACCTCAACTCACTTTGCCTCATCTCAACTCACCTCACATTACTTCACCTCACCTCATCTCATATCTACTCATCTCAACTCATCTTACCTCACATCAACTTACCTCTACTAACCTCACCTTACCTCACCTCACCTTACCTCACCTCACCTCACCTCACCTCACCTCACCTCACTTCACATCATCTCACCTCACCTCACCTAACCTCACCTCACCTCATCTCACTTCATCTCACCTCACCTCACTTCATCTTTTCTCACATCACTTCACCTCACCTAACCTCACTTCATCTCACTTCACCTCACCTCATCTTATCTCACCTCACATTTCCTCACCTCACCTCAGCTAACTTCACCTCACTTCACCTCACCTTCCATCACCTCACCTAACCTCACTTCATCTCACCTCACCTCACCTCATCTTATCTCACCTCACATTTCCTCACCTTACCTCAGCTCACTTCACCTCACTTCACCTCACCTTCCATTACCTCACCTAACCTCACTTCATCTCACCTCACCTCACCTCATCTTATCTCACCTCACATTTCCTCACCTCACCTCAGCTCACTTCACCTCACTTCACCTCACCTTCCATCACCTCACCTAACCTCACTTCATCTCACCTCACCTCACCTAATCTTATCTCACCTCACATTTCCTCACCTTACCTCAGCTCACTTCACCTCACTTCACCTCACCTTCCATCACCTCACCTAACCTCACTTCATCTCACCTCACCTCACCTAATCTTATCTCACCTCACCTTTCCTCACCTCACCTCACCTCACTTCTTCTCACCTCAGCTCGGATATTCTTACCTAGCTAAATCACTCACATTCACTTGCGTACATCTACTTCAATGCGTACCGTGCTTTCGCAGAAACATTGTTACAATGAAGTAGCAGACACTGAGATCGCTTGCGGAAAGTTGGAGACGAAATGCAATACTCACAGATGCGATGGTAAGTTTTGACTCCGGCTACGCAAACTGCATCTGAAATTCGAAGTATTGCGATCACGAATTTCACTAATTATATATAACGAATAGTGTAGCCGTTGTAGTTGAGTAGTATTAAGTACACGCGATTAAGGAAACAATGTTAATAATAACGTATACTATAATTAAATATCACCGGTGATCTATTTCCCTTATTTTCACATAGAGTACTTTTAATGTACACGAATTCTGATTATATTTATTCGACGAGTAGTTCGGGATGGATTTAGATTCAAGTCAATCGATATGAAACGGTATAAATCCGTCTGAATCACGCGATTCTATTAGATTATACCCAAGTATTCGACGTCGTAAACCTATTGCTTAACTCCGTTACTATCATATCGGTTCTTCACATATCGTAAACCGTAAGCTTCTTTTAACGAAATCGATTGCTGATGGTGGGCGCCATTAAAATACTTCGTAGACAACACGACATCGTAAGTTCTGTACCTATTCCTAGAAACCTGCGCAATTCCTACTCATTATACGGCGACCATTACATCGCAGATGTGTTGGCATTTTCTGACTGCTCCAAGAATTGTGACGGAGGTGAAAGGAAGAGGACACCGGAAGAGACAGCGGAGGAATTTCAAATGTGCAATTCTTACCCTTGCCAATTGGGTTAGTTGAGATATTTAGTTTACGCATTATATTACTACAGCTATATAGGTCATAAGAGGTCAAGCTAATTATTCGAGGTTCGAAAAGAATATTGATAATTCATGATCAAGTTATTTCTAAGGAGAGGAAATCATTATTGTGGTGAACATTGTTGTAATTATATAATAAAGTTTAATACTTAGTGTTAATGTTACTTAGTGTTAATATTACTTAGTGTTAATGTTACTTAGTGTTAATGTTACTTAGTGTTAATGTTACTTAGTGTTAATGTTACTTAGTGTTAATGTTACTTAGTGTTAATGTTACTTAGTGTTAATGTTACTTAGTGTTAATGTTACTTAGTGTTAATGTTACTTAGTGTTAATGTTACTTAGTGTTAATGTTACTAAGTAACAGGTACATCTAGAGTACAAGTAGAGCGCATGCTACCATACGCGCGGAGAACACGCAGGGTACGTATATTACCGAGCGGAGTCGCATTACGCATCCCCAACGACTTTCGTAGATGAGACCATCGCCGAAGGCTGCGAGATAGACATCGTGTTTGCCTTCGACACCGACAGCGGTATCGGCGAATACCGTTTCCTGTACGGCAAACAGGTCGTCAAGGATTTGTTAACCGTTAGTGACGTGTCTTCACATGCAGCGATGTCGACCTAAACTCGAATTAGATAGCATCGATACAATAAGTTTATAATTTATAAATTTATGGGAAAATATAGATTATTTTATTATTATTCACAATAATATTATTTATAAATATGATTCAATATATATATATATATATATATATATATATATATATAACATAGCGGTATAACACAACTCTATAATATACTCTAACTTGGGGGCATATACTAGAGTTATTTGATTTCTTTACGTTTAATTGATATTTTTATAGTTATTAAAATTAAGTTATTAAATGAATTATTAAAATGAAAACTATATGTTTTAATCTAAGATACTTATATTATTTATTTACTATCCAAAATGCAAATATAATAACATATTATATAACTAATTTGATAAGAACATTTACTTTTTTTGTCGTTATATAATCGTTTTTATAATTAAAATTATAAGAAGTTATAAGAAGTTATAACAGTTTTTTCCAAAAATACTTATTTTATTTATTGACCATTTTGCCGCACAATACCTTTTTAGTTTAATATATTTATTAACATTTCTCTTTACTAAATAAGAGTTTAATAATTGTCGACGTCAATTTAGAAGTATTACTTGAAATTCAAATATATAGTTCATAGTTCATATCGTTAAGTTCTTTGCCGTAAAATGTTTAAATCACCGTGCCGTTATAATATGCGTCATCGACATAAACAATTCTACTGGTAAAATCTCAGCGGGAACCCCGACGAAGTACCAACGTCAAGGGTCCCCAGGGGTCAGTTGTTCTAGTTCCGTTTATTATCCGTTTATTATCTAGTGACGTTTTATTCGACGCCTGTTTACAGAATCTACCCAGACCGGCCGTACAGGTGGCGTTGTTGGCGTACAGTACGTACGTGGACCAGATTTCCACATTCGCGCAGAACTACAATCTGTCCGCCATTACCCAGAACCTCGATGATCTAACGTTAGTACCGGTTTGACGGTCCGCAACGAAGCTAAATCGCTCGGTTTCAACCGGGGCTTATTATTTCGTGTTCGCCAACTACACGGCTTGCCACGGAATCCATCCGACCGTTGCATTACGAATAATAGGGGATGTTAAATTGGCAATTCTAACATCAAAGATAAATAATGCGTGCGTTCGTACGCTCATACGTACTCAGATACGTGCATCGGGCACGAATTCTATGAATCTTCATATAATGAGGCGAAATGTTCCCAAACAGATATAACGGGGGTGCCTCTTATCCCATGACCGCTACGATGTCGGCTATGGGACTACTGTTCTCGCCTACAGCGAGAGTCAACGTCAAAAAGGTTCAACGATTGCTTTTTTAAGATAGCGAATGATCGATTTTATGGATCATAATCAAATATTAATGAATTTGTCAATGAAAATAAATATAATATATTTAATTATATAATACAAGTAAGCTGTTATTCGTAGTTTCTTTATTGCCGTAACTTATCTGTTTACTTCTATTGTCTGTTGACATTTGGTACACATTCGACGTCGATTACGTAATCCATTGACCAATGAAACACTTTCACAATTGTGCAGGTGATCGTTTTCGTTACCGACAATCTCGGCATCAACGAAGAAATGCTCATCGACCTGTTGAAAAGTGTACACGACACAACGACGACCTACGTACTCAGTTAGAACAGCTCAAGTGTCACGTCACGTCGGTGTCACGTCACGCAGGTGTCACGTCACGCAGATGTCACGCAGGTGTCACGTCACACCGGTGTCACGTCACGCAGGTGTCACGTCACACCGGTGTCACGTCACGCAGGTGTCACGGCACGCAGGTGTCACGTCACGCAGGTGTCACGTCACGCCTGTGTCACGACACGCAGGTGTCACGGCACGCAGGTGTCACGTCACGCCGGTGTCACGACACGCCTGTGTCACGACACGCAGGTGTCACGGCACGCAGGTGTCACGTCACGCCGGTGTCACGGCAGCTCCGGTGTCACGTCACGCAGGTGTCACGGCACGCAGGTGTCACGGCACGCAGGTGTCATACCGGTGTCACAGCACGTAGGTGTCACGTCACGCCGGTGTCACGGCACGCAGGTGTCACGGCACGCCGGTGTCATACCGGTGTCACAGCACACCTGTGTCACGTCACACCTGTGTCACGTCACGTCGGTGTCACGTCACACCTGTGTCACGTCACGTCGGTGTCCCACCATTCTTACATAACGACTTCGCGTGGTGCCCGGTCCCGATGACCGTACTAATTTCACTCGGACGTCTAATCGCGGCTTCGTGTAGCCCCCGTGCCTGCCCGTACCCACCGCCGTTATACACATTCCTTATGAATCTCATCTGGATCCAGATTCCCACCCGATTCCCACTCCTACCCGCACCACAATTTTAGCCCCTCTCTCACCCGACTACCTCGTTATGATGCATAATTTAAGATAAGCTCTCTAATATATAAAACATAACAGCTTACAAACGTTCACTTCGCTTTCGAATCATATTAATTATCATATTAATTATCGTATTAATATCTCATACGATAATCCCTCTCGAGTCTCTCGAGTCTCTCAAACCACGTCCGCTCCGTGCCTCTACGTCGTACGCTAACACCGCACGTTACGCTCTTTTAGATCTCGGACAAAACCCAGACGTCCAGGCACTCGCCTCGACTCCGTTTACAGAATACGTTGTGAATTCGAATAAGTTCTTCTCTCCGATGCTATTGTTACAGTCCTTATTGAAGAACGAATGTAATAGTTGGTGTCTACCCGGTCTCGTTTTATGTGACTCATCTTGTGATATCGCATTTATCTGTAGCTAACTCTCTTTATATCTTTTTACAATTTCCGACATGATAACATTACTCCCTTCCTTTATCTCAATACCTCATCTCTCTTTATCTCCATTTTTTATAATTTATTACATAATAAACTCACTAATTCCTCAATGCCCAATCTCTGGATATCTCATCTTTATCTATATCTCCCCTTACTAGATCTAACTCATCTTTCTCTATATCTCCCCTTACTAGATCTAACTCATCTTTTTATTCGTCTTCTTTCTCTAATACTCAAACGCGCATTTCAAAGTGTTAATCGAATTCTCTCAACCGGAAGAAAGCATTAAACAAAAAAATGTACTCAACCTAATGGTGAAACTTAACGGAGATACATGTAAGTATTGAATATATGATCCTAATTTCTAGGATATTCATTATTTCTAGGATATTTCTAATTTCTAGGATATTTCTAATTTCTAGGATATTTCTAATTTCTAGGATATTTCTAATTTCTAGGATATTTCTAATGTCTAGGATGTAATTAACTAAAACATTATATTGCACATCTCCTTATTTATATACTTAATATATATTTAACAATAAAACTCTAAAATTATTAAATATAATTTTTTAATATTTGATCAATGGCAGCAACTACGTGTTCCGAATGGACTGCTTTCCCTGCTTGTGTAATTTGTGGAGTATTCGTTAGTACTTATACAATTTCTACTACTACTACTACTACTACTACTACTACTACTACTACTACTACTACTACTACTACTACTACTACTACTACTACTACTACTACTACTATTACTACTACTACTACTACTACTACTACTACTACTACTACTACTACTACTACTACTACTACTACTACTACTACTACTACTACTACTACTACTACTACTACTACTACTACTACTACTACTACTACTACTACTACTACTACTGCTACTGCTACTACTACTACTACTACTACTACTACTACTACTACTACTACTACTACTACTACTACTACTACTACTACTACTACTACTACTACTACTACTACTACTACTACTACTACTACTACTACTACTACTACTACTACTACTACTACTACTACTACTACTACTACTACTACTACTACTACTACTACTACTACTACTACTACTACTACTACTACTACTACTACTACTACTACTACTACTACTACTACTACTACTACTACTACTACTACTACTACTACTACTACTACTACTACTACTACTACTACTACTACTACTACTACTACTACTACTACTACTACTACTACTACTACTACTACTACTACTACTACTACTACTACTACTACTACTACTACTACTACTACTACTACTACTACTACTACTACTACTACTACTACTACTACTACTACTACTACTACTACTACTACTACTACTACTACTACTACTACTACTACTATATTAGGTGGTATGCCGATTGATATTCTCTAGTTTTTCACACGTTTATTGTCTAATTTTGTTATCCAGTCATTAGTATAAAGATTCGTGTTGACACCCCGCAAAACAGCAAAATTTCGAGCGCTATCAAACGTGTACGACAAACGGGGGACTTGGCGAATCTACTACGGAGACAGACTACGAGTTCTGCTACATAACGTGTCCGGTAGGTGAATTCGTGAGTTCGTTAATCAGATAACGCTAGGTAGCGAAACGGGAATGGTTCAACTTCCGTTACAAAGTACATACCCAGTCGAGTATCAGCTCAATGCTAGACTAGACTAAGTATGTATTTACATTATATTTTGTTAAGTTCTCTATCGAGTAATGAATTACATAGTCGTTACATGATTATCCGGTAATGCCTAACTCCAATGTCGCCTCCTTTACAGCCTACCACTACAACCGAAGCCACCACTACTACTACTGCGCCTACTACCACTACTACACGGCCTACTACCACTACAACACTGCCTACTACCACTACGACAGAGCCGACTACCACTACAACAGTGCCGACTACCACTACCGTTCTACCAGAACCACGTTAGCGCTATAAGATTAATATAGGACTTATCTTCTAACGGTATTAACATTTGTATTAATCTTCCATGAGAGACGAATAATAAATGTGTTTATTTGTTACAGAGGTGGACTGTGAGAGATGCGATTACACAAGGGGGCAGATTTGGAGACCCGACCTCTTGGATTGCAAAAAATACTACATATGTAACCGTTATTTGAAGTTAGTATACTCTCTCAGCGACTCATTTCGTCTTTCTTAACTAGAAAACCAACAACTACAATCCTAGAACGGCAGGCATAAAATAAGAACAAACATTTCTACTTAAAATCTGCTCATCAGAACTTTTTGATCATTAATTCCTATAGGAACAAAAATTGACCAACTCAATATTTAAGATTCCATTTAAACTCAATATAGAAACATAAATATATGGACTGTAGACAATGGCCAATATAACTGGATAATTACTGCATCAAACCCTCTTAATTTAAACAAACTAATAACTAATAACTCACTCACTCACTCACTCACTCACTCACTCACTCACTCACTCACTCACTAACTCACTCACTCACTAACTCACTCACTCACTCACTCACTCACTCACTCACTCACTCACTCACTCACTCACTCACTCACTCACTCACTCACTCACTCACTCACTCACTCACTCACTCACTCACTCACTCACTCACTCACTCACTCACTCACTCACTCACTCACTCACTCACTCACTCACTCACTCACTCACTCACTCACTCACTCACTCACTCACTCACTCACTCACTCACTCACTCACTCACTCACTCACTCACTCACTCACTCACTCACTCACTCACTCACTCACTCACTCACTCACTCACTCACTCACTCACTCACTCACTCACTCACTCACTCACTCACTCACTCACTCACTCACTCACTCACTCACTCACTCACTCACTCACTCACTCACTCACTCACTCACTCACTCACTCACTCACTCACTCACTCACTCACTCACTCACTCACTCACTCACTCACTCACTCACTCACTCACTCACTCACTCACTCACTCACTCACTCACTCACTCACTCACTCACTCACTCACTCACTCACTCACTCACTCACTCACTCACTCACTCACTCACTCACTCACTCACTCACTCACTCACTCACTCACTCACTCACTCACTCACTCACTCACTCACTCACTCACTCACTCACTCACTCACTCACTCACTCACTCACTCACTCACTCACTCACTCACTCACTCACTCACTCACTCACTCACTCACTCACTCACTCACTCACTCACTCACTCACTCACTCACTCACTCACTCACTCACTCACTCACTCACTCACTCACTCACTCACTCACTCACTCACTCACTCACTCACTCACTCACTCACTCACTCACTCACTCACTCACTCACTCACGCACTCGCTCACTCACTCACTCACTCGCTCACTCACTCACTCACTCACTCACTCACTCACAAACAGCATCACTACTGGAGAATACCAATACGAACATTTCCAGATGTTATGTGGTCATTTGTTCTGGGACCAACAAAGGTTATCTTAATTTATACAAAATCTATAGATTAGAATATAATTTATATATTATAATATAATCTATATATTAGAATATAATTTATATGTTATAATTTGATCTATATATTATAACATAATCTATATATTAGAATATAATTTATATGTTATAATTTGATCTATATATTATAACATAATCTATATATTAGAATATAATTTATATGTTATAATTTGATCTATATATTATAACATAATCTATATATTATAATATAATTTATATGTTATAATTTGATCTATATATTATAACATAATCTATATATTAGAATATAATTTATATGTTATAATTTGATCTATATATTATAACATAATCTATATATTAGAATATAATCTATATAATATAACATGATCTATATATTAGAATTTAATCTATATATTATAATACAATCTATATATTATAATATAATCTATATATTAGAATATTGTCTAAAATACATTGTTATTAAATATATATTGTTATATATATTGTTATTAAAATACAATATATATTATAATATTGTCTATATATTAAATACAATATATATTAGAATATTGTATATATATTAAAATACAATCTATATATTAGAATATTGTATATATATTAAAATACAATATATATTATAATATTGTCTATATATTATACTATAAGCTATATATTTTTAACTTGTTGTATTACACTAGAGTTGTGAATTTTTAAAATTAGAGTAAAGTATTAAAGAATTAAAAAAACTAATGCAAAGTACTAATTAATAAAAAGTATTTTTAGTTAAGTCGCTACCACAGCTGTTAGTTGATAATACAAATTAATTGTTGATAATACAAATTAATTCACGAACACAGTGGTACACGATTGAAATAGTGGTTCACGACACCTCGTATATCGGGTGTAGCCACACGGTAACGGTGTAATTGACCAATAGAATAGCGGTAACCAAATGCGGTTCAATCATTAGACCACGGGCATATCGAGATCTAACAATAGGTTTCTTTGATCTCTCTCAGATTGACTTGCGTAGAAGATAAGCCAGCGGGAGTTCTCTGCGAAGATGTTGGCAGCAACAACTACACGGTACAGGGAACCACTACTTTCGGTGAGTACTAGGAGTTAATCCCACCGTTCACGCTGTACATCGGTTGGGTTCAGTTATCAAGAGTAACTTCCTGTTACAATCTAACCAATACACCCATTTAGTGATACTCAATACGTGCGTTAACTACGCCCCTCATATTCTAACCACGCCCCTCATATTCTAACCACGCCCCTCATATTCTAAAAACATCAACATTATCCCATAAGTACGCGACAATGAATATGCCAGCGTAGTGAGTGGCATACCGCCTACTATAACCCACTATAACCTACTATAACCTACTATAACCTACTATAACCTACTATAACCTACTATAACCTACTATAACCTACTATAACCTACTATAACCTACTATAACCTACTATAACCTACTATAACCTACTATAACCTACTATAACCTACTATAACCTACTATAACCTACTATAACCTACTATAACCTACTATAACATACTATAACCTACTATAACCTACTATAACCTACTATAACCCACTATAACCTACTATAACCTACTATAACCTACTATAACCTACTATAACCTACTATAACCTACTATAACCTACTATAACCTACTATAACCTACTATAACCTACTATAACCTACTATAACCTACTATAACATACTATAACCTACTATAACCTACTATAACCTACTATAACCCACTATAACCTACTATAACCTACTATAACCTACTATAACCTACTATAACCTACTATAACCTACTATAACATACTATAACCTACTATAACCTACTATAACCTACTATAACCTACTATAACCTACTATAACCTACTATAACCTACTATAACCTACTATAACCTACTATAAGCTACTATAACCTACTATAACCTACTATAACCTACTATAACCTACTATAACCTACTATAACCTACTATAACCTACTATAACCTACTATAACCTACTATAACCTACTATAACCTACTATAACCTACTATAACCTACTATAACCTACTATAACCTACTATAACCTACTATAACCTACTATAACCTACTATAACCTACTATAACCTACTATAACCTACTATAACCTACTATAACCTACTATAACCTACTATAACCTACTATAACCTACTATAACCTACTATAATCTACTATAACCTACTATAACCTACTATAACCTACTATAACCTACTATAACCTACTATAACCTACTATAACCTACTATAACCTACTATAACCTACTATAACCTACTATAACCTACTATAACCGTGTATATCCACTGATCCCACCCATCCCCAAAACACGACATTCCTATTAATTAAACGCCCCCCCCCCATTTCCGTCCATAGCCCCGTGTCCATTCCTCACCAACAACGCATCCCGCTACTACTCTCGCGGTAACGGCCAGCTTCTGGACTGCGGGCAAGGATTCGTCTTCAATGAAACCGTTTGCACGTGTCTTTTGGTGTCCGGTTAGTAACCACGGCAACGACGAGATATACACGCCAGGCAGTGTTCATTTAGACAACGCCGGCAAACGGGCCGGATATAGAGGATTCTACATCGTAATGCAACCCTGGCATACATTTTACAATCGAGTCCGTTATACGAATAACATATTAACACTTACTCTATTATGCCACCAGATATATATATATATATATATATATATATATATATTTATATATATATATATATTTATATATATATATATATATATATATATATATATATATAGCACAATTAGCTTATCGATCAGCATAAGGTATCTTCTAATCTATACCGATTACGATTCAATGGACATCCAACCATGCCCACGTCGATCACGCCCACTCCGACCACGCCCACACCGACCACGCCCACACCGACCTCTCCCATACTGAATACTCCCACCCCGCAGAGAGGGATTGCGTTAATGACATGCTTCTGCACTTCCCCTTCACCGATCATTTCAATGACGTCACCTGCAAGAAGGCACACGGAGAACTTCACGGACCAGGTATGATGTAATGATAGTGTTCCGTCGATTACGAAACAATACAATTTTTTAATAAGTAGATTTACATATGTAATAAATAAATACCGTTCTACTCTATATTTGTGAATATATCGGGTTAAAATGAATTTATTGAAGTATATCTTATAGATATGGATAAATTCAATTTAATCGCCAATGAAATATCATTAAACCTTAATAAAATATTATAAATTAAAATTTGATCAATATCTATAAAAAATACTATAAAAGCTGGTAAAATACAATTAAACGTAATTAATTATTTATTAAAATATATTTAAAAATTAATGAAATCGCTATTAAAATTATATCCAAATGATATTAATATTAAAATTAAAAATATATCCAAACGATATTAATATTAATTTAAATATTTTATCCAAACGATATTCAATCTCTATGTAACGCTATACAAATACTACCTTTTTCCACCGCCAGGATTCGCCGAACTAGTACACGACGCCGAACTCAACAGGACCGTCGCTTACTTCAATGGACATAAGCGTCTCGAGGTTCGTGATACAAGACCCTACTATCGGTAACCAGACTACGAAGTAATAGTTCATTTTATAGATCACAGTTTTAAAACTACAAAAGTAATTATTATGAAGTTGATTTCGACTTCAAGCAAACAACTGCTAACCAACCATTCAATTCAATTATTAAGAGTTATTATAAAATATCTCCAGTGGTTACCGCATCATCATCACGAATCCACCATTCTTCCCACCTCCCCACCTCACCACCTCCACACCTCCCCATATCACCTCCTTACCACCTCCCCATTTTACCTCCTCCCCACCTCCCCATCTCACCTCCTCCCCACCTCCCCACCTTATTTCCCCCACCTCCCACCTCACCTCCTCCCCACCACCCCACTTTACCTCCTCCCCACATTATTTCCTCCCCACTCCCCATCTCACCTCCTCCCCACATCCCCATCTCACCTCCTCCCCACCTCCCCACTTTACCTCCTCCCCACCACCCCACTTTACCTCTCCCCACCTTATTTCCCCCCACTCCCCATCTTACCTCCTCCCCACCTCACCACCTCCCCACCTCCCCATCTCACCTCCTCCCCACCTCCCCACCTTATTTCCCCCACCTCCCACCTCACCTCCTCCCCACCACCCCACTTTACCTCCTCCCCACCTTATTTCCTCCCCACTCCCCATCTCACCACCTCCCCACCTCCCCATCTCACCTCCTCCCCACCTCCCCACCTCACCTCCTCCCCACCACCCCACTTTACCTCCCCCCACCTTATTTCCCCCCACTCCCCATCTCACCTCCTCTAATTTAAAGGTGCGCTTCATGAGGAACTGGTTCAAAGATCAGAATATCACTCAGTTCACCGTTATGGTATTCGTAAAGAGACTGGAAGGTCAGAGTTCACCCGTAGGCCGAACCACGCAGGATCGAAACACATAATACTGCTAATAGATCTCAAATAGACCTTTACCGCTATCATTCTCAATAAGCGCCACAGTTATCTTCCTATGGCCTGCCCACTACAGACTCACACAGTCAGATCACTTATTAATATGCCCCTTTAATACCGGACGCTTACTCTTCACTTGACCTTGCCTCGAACTCCAGGTAACTACTCGAAGGTGGGCATAGTGGATAACGGAGATTGCAAAGATCCGTCTTCTTTCCGCATCAAGGGAAATAAGAACGCGACCGGACATGCTGTTGTAAACGGGGGATACACCAGCGACGGACCTAACGTAGCGAACACCGCCAACCAGGTAAGTTGTTCGCCAGAGAACAATGTCATGCGTGTATAACGGACCCGCGATAATCGTCGTGTGTACCGGGAATGGGGTTGGTCAGAATTGACGAATGTTAGCGTAGTGTTAACTTATCTGACCTGATTTGGAAAATTGATTATTTTTGGATCATTTTCAATGGGTCGAGTTTTGTGGTGGTCAAGGGTATTGGACACATGAGATTGGCATGAAAGGGACACAATGAATACGTCAGATATCAGAAACAAAATTAGATGTCGATAACAAATCATTGGTCGGATGGGCTTAAAGTAAACAAGGAAGATGAAGTCATAGTTAAATTAAATGATCCTTCAGACTCTCTTTTCACGTCTTAGAAACTTTATAGCATTTGTAAATACTCTCCGACAACGAAATACGACTATTATTACTTTGTATGTTACCACTACTTATACACCCACTACTCCAAACATTTACCACTCCAACACTTAACGCTCCAACCCCAACACTCCAATTCACGACACTTCGATACATCCCACTCACATACTCCCCACTCTAACACTCCAACACTCACACACTCACCACTCACACACTCACATACTCACACATTCACTACTCTAATAAACACCGCTCCGACATGAACCGATCACACGTTTAACACTCCAATACTCACAGACTCTACATACTACGTTCCACTCTGACGACTCTGACCACGCTTCCCGCATATTTCTAAATCCCCTTGACCCCTCTATTACCAACAATTAATTCCCAGGCAATGAACTTCGGAGTTTGGACACACGTAGCTGTTACTTACGACGGTACATTCGTCAGATCCTACGTCAACAATGTGCTTGTGGACACCGTTCCCTTAACCGGTTATTATGGGCGTGGCTTACTTTGATGTCGAGTAAAGGCGTGGCTTATTCCTATCAATCGACTCTTTCTAACGGAGCAAGTATTTTTTAAAGTAATCGGGTAATGTGCGTATGCCATTCTTCTGGCTTGTCGAGGGATAGTTTGGTTTGTCTTGCAGACGATAATAAGAGTAATAGTAACCCATGTTGGTTTGTTTAGTAATGTATTAAGACAAGCCTCAATCCATTTCTTTAACCGCGCCTTTTTGAATATGACACTTGAACCTTGAACCTTTGACCACGCCCACAGGAGCTGTGCTGAACACTCAGAATCCAATGACTATTGCGATGTGCGAATGTATTGACGATATGGCTGATGGCGGTTACTTCAAAGGATACATGTCAGAGGTAGTAGTAGTAGTAGTAGTAGTAGTAGTAGTAGTAGTAGTAGTAGTAGTAGTAGTAGTAGTAGTAGTAGTAGTAGTAGTAGTAGTAGTAGTAGTAGTAGTAGTAGTAGTAGTAGTAGTAGTAGTAGTAGTAGTAGTAGTAGTAGTAGTAGTAGTAGTAGTAGTAGTAGTAGTAGTAGTAGTAGTAGTAGTAGTAGTAGTAGTAGTAGTAGTAGTAGTAGTAGTAGTAGTAGTAGTAGTAGTAGTAGTAGTAGTAGTAGTAGTAGTAGTAGTAGTAGTAGTAGTAGTAGTAGTAGTAGTAGTAGTAGTAGTAGTAGTAGTAGTAGTAGTAGTAGTAGTAGTAGTAGTAGTAGTAGTAGTAGTAGTAGTAGTAGTAGTAGTAGTAGTAGTAGTAGTAGTAGTAGTAGTAGTAGTAGTAGTAGTAGTAGTAGTAGTAGTAGTAGTAGTAGTAGTAGTAGTAGTAGTAGTAGTAGTAGTAGTAGTAGTAGTAGTAGTAGTAGTAGTAGTAGTAGTAGTAGTAGTAGTAGTAGTAGTAGTAGTAGTAGTAGTAGTAGTAGTAGTAGTAGTAGTAGTAGTAGTAGTAATAGTAGTAGTAGTAGTTGTACTTATTATATATATAAATGTGATATATATATAAGATGCATTAAAAGACATATTAAAACCCAACTACAAATTAAGTATATATATGTTCTTAAATACAAATATATATTTTATAGTTTTTATTTTTAAAAAAGTATTATCGATAATCAATTAATCTTGTATATTACATAATTCATTTGACCTCTTCATAATAGAGAATACAACCATTAAAAAAGAGTATAGTGTTAAAAAGAAATAAATAGTTTAACTAGCCATAGTTGATTACATATTATTAAAGGTGCAACTGCCTTCTTCAATAATAGACTCCAATATTTATTTCTGTTCGTTAATCCAATATCTAGTGATGCCATTATTTTGAGGGTACAATAATCAAAGATACTGATATCCAGTAGTAGGAACCCAAGATCTTTGTAGTTTGACCTTATACGTATTCATTGGCGCTAGTTATGCATCGGATAAGACGTTGTATCGATAGGTTAACCTTAGCTAACACCCACTCCTATTCACAGTTGCAATTACACACTCGCGTTTTGACTCCACCTTTCTACTAATAACCCAACGATGCTAATACTCGACATACCATTCTGATGGGGATTGCAACTAATCTTCCTCAATGAAAAAAGCATGTTTAGTTATGTGGTAATAAAATTGAAAAACTAATAAACGCATTTTTATTTACCTAGCTCCAGATTCACCAAAGAAACATATGTGTAATATATGTAAACATATAATATAGTATATACTACTACATAGTAATTTATACAGTGTATACTTTCAATTATTTACGCAGCGATTAGTCGAATTCTTTTAATTATATTAATATATAATATATATCGTATGCGATATCAATTATATTATAACATTTTATTTCACATAAATTGGACGATGAGTCATCATATGTATGGAATATTTAAATCTAAGTTATTTTCTTATGAGTAATAAGTTGTTATTTTAGTATACACAAATATAATTTCTATAATATACAAATTCCTAATTTTGTTAAAATTTGAATGTTTCATTGAATTACGTATTTTATTAAAATACCTGCAATTACGTTATTTAATTACCCACTATTTAAATTGCTTACATTAATATTTGCATAGTTTTTTAAGTCACATTCTTATTTTATCATATAATTGTTCAATTATCTACTCAATTTAATTACCTATTTCGTTAAATGATTTATGTTGATGAATTTCGTTTTGATCACTTAAGTGATAGGTAATTACCACCTATTTGCTAAATTGCATAAATTGTTGAATAGTATACTTTGTTAAATTACTCATCTAAACGCATCGCTTTACAATTGAATTTCATATTATTTGATTCCGAATTAAAGAGGTAGAAATTACATCATTATTATGTTATGCAGTATAAATAGATGCACCTCAGCTTTTACAGTTTATACTATAATATATAGTAGACTATGGTATAATATATAGTAGACTTTGGTATGACGTATCTATTGATGAATTATGATAGAATGACAGTATATATACTAAATAAAATCTTGCATCCCCATACTACTGGACAATTAAATCGTCAATTCAGTTAATATGTGTGCTCGTATTATATTACATTCACGGCTAATGTACCATTAATATACCATACTACCATTTAGTTCTATTAATCCCGGACTAAATGATTAATCAATGCATATTTAAATGTTAATTATATATACAGACTAAATAAAGACATTGTAATATTAATGTATACAAATAATCGCCACTGGAAATAAATATAAGTGGAACTGGTGATTTTCTCTTTTGTTAAATAAAAAACATATTATATGTATTCATATATTTCGTTAAATTTTATAAAACAGATATGTTATATATACATATGTTATATGTTATATATACATATAGTATATGTTATATATAGAATATACAGCATATAATAAAATCGAAATTTATAAAGTTAGAAAATTATAAAACTTCCTTAAAATAATATAATGGACATACATAAGTTATGTAAATTAACATATCAATTGAACCTTAGGTCAAGTATCTAACCTGGTATTCAAATATAAATACTTATATAAACTTATTAGGTCAAAAATAAAATCTTCGAATCGAATTCGACAATTCTCCAATAACTAATTTAAACCATGAATTGCAGCGTAGATTCCGATTAAGTATAAGTATTATAAGTAAATATTATAAGTATTATAAGTAATTCTTATATACGTATTTAATATGTAGTCCTTTTATCTACTATAAATATATATATTAGCGTATTTAATCAAAAAAACCTTTAAAACACATCAAGATTTTTTAATGATAACATAGTCTCTTAAAAATACCCTAATTTCTAAAAAAATCCTATTACAAATAAAACAGTGTAAATGTATTTGGATAAGAGTAAATAGAGCGACAGTTATAATTGTTGAATAGTAGTGTCCAATATATTGTACTCGTTATATTAAGTAATATTAAATAATACTATCCTAGTAGTAAAATAAGTATTATTTTAAATTTAATATTATTTATTTCATTGCATTATTTCCTGTAATTATTCCACAATACATTTTCATTTAAGGATCAGAATAAATGCAATACGTTTTTTATAATATCAACTATTTATTATCGATTAACGGAAGAATACTTCCATTTGCTGCCATAGACCACGACTTATTTGATATGGAAATATATCACAATACACATATTATACTAATATTAGATAACAATACAAAAACCATATTAATTTTATATTCCAGATTGCTTAACATGTATTCTTTAAAAATAGAAAACTATAAATAAAATTTATAAATAATAAACAATTGTAATATATACAATACTAATTTTTATAATCACATTTCCATAATTAATATAATGCAAAAGGCAGCCTACTAAATGGATTACATAACATCATTATTACATATTATGCATAATAAAACAAATAATTATAACGATTACTCCAATTAACTTTTTATTTATAAATGACAGACATTAATTTTCGTGCCTGGAACGTTTCAATTCTGCTTCAGTTTCAAGTAATCGATCGACGTTTTCTACTTTTAATTCATCATTCTAGAACACTATTTACACCGTTACATTAATGTAAGTGTTCCTATTCGTACCGTGTGGTGTTATATGCACATTCTAGCAGTAAGGTAACGGAATACTGATTATGAATGAATTACAATTTATAACGATGACAGGATGTAATTATATCCCCGACTAAGCTGAATTAGATAAATAGATCATTATTAATTGATACGCTTCCGTTAATTAACAGGCAATTATACTTAATAATCGCGGGTTAACGGACAACTTAAGTGTATTTATAATTAGAGTTTAAAATGATATCAGCGCATCTTTAGCACCGATAACAAAAGCGGAGATAACGGTTTTTCATCGGCGTGCATTAGTTTGTACATATATTGTATTTCGACGATGTACATGATTTATTTATTTACATGTACGCATTTAATACCATACCATATATGGTGTCTCCCACAGGAGAGTATATTGAATCACATACGCGTTTATAGGTTCGGGCAGTTTATTCTAAGCATATTCGAATAAAACGATCTAGATCGAGATCAAAGGAGTGAGATGGGGGACGACTGCATACATGGACATGTTCGACATGAAGGTGGATATTTAATAAATGAAAAGATCGGAAAACTGTGTTTTTTTTGCTAAGGATTACGTAATTCGCGACTTCGAGACACCAGCAAAAATATAGATAACTAGAACCAACGACACATATGTTTTACTATACACTTGCATACGAACACTATTGATACTATTGCATCATAATCTTATACATGAAACGGTGTCTAATTATCATTATTTGAAGATTATGGTGATATGATAGATAGTGAGAGAGAGAGTGAGAGGAAGAGAGAGGAAGAGAGAGGGAGAGAGAGGGAGAGAGAGGGAGAGAGAGAGGGAGAGAGAGAGAGAGAGAGAGAGAGAGAGAGAGAGAGAGAGAGAGAGAGAGAGAGAGAGAGAGAGAGAGAGAGAGAGAGAGAGAGAGAGAGAGAGAGAGAGAGAGAGAGAGAGAGAGAGAGAGAGAGAGAGAGAGAGAGAGAGAGAGAGAGAGAGAGAGAGAGAGAGAGAGAGAGAGAGAGAGAGAGAGAGAGAGAGAGAGAGAGAGAGAGAGAGAGAGAGAGAGAGAGAGAGAGAGAGAGAGAGAGAGAGAATTACATAGTGTTTAAAATATATTAAAATAATATGAACGATAGAGAAAGGGAAGACATAGAAAGAATGCTAGGAGATAGAGGGAGACAGGGTTGATTGAATAAGAGAGATAATATGATGTAACTATATAGTTACATAGGATTTGTCGTCGTTAATGGCGTAATCATGGGTATAAAGTATACTTCCCTCGTATGCGAGGCGAGTTCACTGGACGAGATGGTAAATTGGAAAATAATGCTATCGTTTAATAGGTGAATAGTATACCTGTTTAATGGTATACCTGTTTAATAGTATACCTGTTTAATAGTATACCTGTTTAATAGTATACCTGCTGATAGCGGTCGAGGCGGGTGACGTAACATCAAAGAAAATATGTGGATTTAATAAAATTGGCGCGTGTGCAATTAAAGAAGATATTTCCGGTGGGCGGGCAAAGAAAATCGGCGATGCGGCGGCTAACGAACGATTGCGCAATAGTAATTCAAAGCGATTACGCAACGGCCGGCGATTACGCAATGTCACCGACGGCGATTACGCGACTCGTCGGGAGAAACGCACGGTCGGTGATTCGACGACGATTACGAGATCGTGACCAGTTCAGGGTAATCTCGCGGCATACGATCGCGTAGACTTCTCGTTACGTTGCGACCTTCCCCTCCCGCACAGACTGCTGGTGCCGCCCCTGGCGGCGGCCGGACCGTTAAACGGACTCCTCCGGTGCCTACTGCACCCCGGCCTGGAACAATTTAGCAAACGGCACCCGCGCGAAAGGCAGGCGTCAGAGAAACCGCATATCAGCGAAGCCGAACCTACTGTGACGAGGAGGGGGCGTATTAGACTAGTTAGGGTTAGTTATACGGTGTTAGGGGCCTATAGGATGAGATAAGGGGCGTAGTTAGACGAGGTAAGAGGCGTATCAGACTTGTTAAGGGGCGTATTAGACTAGTTAGGGTTAGTTATACGGTGTTAGGGGCCTATAGGATGAGATAAGGGGCGTAGTTAGACGAGGTAAGAGGCGTATCAGACTTGGTAAGGGGCGTATTAGACTAGTTAGGGTTAGTTATACGGTGTTAGGGGCCTATAGGATGAGATAAGGGGCGTAGTTAGACGAGGTAAGAGGCGTATCAGACTTGGTAAGGGGCGTATTAGACTAGTTAGGGTTAGTTATACGGTGTTAGGGGTCTATCGGATGATATAAGGGGCGTAGTTAGACGAGGTAAGAGGCGTATCAGACTTGGTAAGGGGCGTAGTTAGACGAGGTAAGAGGCGTATCAGACTTGGTAAGGGGCGTAGTTAGACGAGGTAAGAGGCGTAGTTAGACGAGGTAAGAGGCGTATCGGACTTGGTAAGGGGCGTAGTTAGACGAGGTAAGAGGCGTATCAGACTTGGTAAGGGGCGTAGTTAGACGATGTAAGAGGCGTAGTTAGACGAGGTAAGAGGCGTATCGGACTTGGTAAGGGGCGTATTAGACTAGTTAGGGTTAGTTATACGGTGTTAGGGGCCTATCGAATGAGATAAGGGGCGTAGTTAGACGAGGTAAGAGGCGTATCAGACTTGTTAAGGGGCATAGTTAGACGAGTTAAGAGGCGTAGTTAGACGAGGTAAGAGGCGTATCGGACTTGGTAAGGGGCGTATTAGACTAGTTAGGGTTAGTTATACGGTGTTAGGGGCCTATCGAATGAGACAAGGGGCGTAGTTAGACGAGGTAAGAGGCGTATCAGACTTGTTAAGGGGCGTATTAGACGAGATAAGAGGCGTATTAGACGAGCTAAGGTTCGTAGTTAGATGGAATTGAGATAACACCATGTGTATTTGAATAGAGTAGACGTATATGCATGGTAGGAGGAGAGTAGTGGACAGTAATATGTATGTATATGTGTGCATAGTTGTATGTATGGGTGTTGTATGGATGTACGCGTTTACGCGCGTATTTATCGAATACATTTGTATATTTGCCACCAAATGAATAATAAATGAACTTCGACGAAAGACGAAAACTTTAAACATTTGAATCTCTAGTGGCATCGATATTGCGGCTCTAACATTCCAATAAAGTTGAAAGTTGTAAGTGTTACAACTACGAGAACACGACTAAACCCGTATTAACTGAATTACCCTATCACCTCATCGTGTGGTTTAACTAATTGGTGAAATTCGAGTGTAATTCCCTACGCCTGCGAATCTATGCTATCATATCATGTAACGAAAGCTCTCAACACTAGCACTTTACACCTACGTAACTTAACGCTACACCCTATTACCATACTGCCGCTTACAACACTCTATAACTACAAACCAAAATAATATACCCGGCAGCTATAAACAATGGATAACGTCTATAAACACCAACAATATACCTGACAGTTATGGATCTTAATTAATAGCAGAACTATTAACCTTATATCTACCCTATACATTAACCTTATCTCTACCCTATACATTAACCTTATCTCTATCCTATACATTAACCTTATCTCTACCCTATACATTAACATTATCTCTACCCTATACATTAACCTTATCTCTACCCTATACATTAACCTTATCTCTACCCTATACATTAACCTTATCTCTACCCTATACATTAACCTTATCTCTATCCTATACATTAACCTTATCTCTACCCTATACATTAACCTTATCTCTACCCTATACATTAACCTTATCTCTATCCTATACATTAACCTTATCTCTACCCTATACATTAACATTATCTCTACCCTATACATTAACTTTATATCTACCCTATACATTATCATTATCTCTACCCTATACATTAACATTATCTCTACCCTATACATTAACTTTATATCTACCCTATACATTAACATTATCTCTACCCTATACATTAACATTATCTCTACCCTATACATTATCATTATCTCTACCCTATATATTATTATTTATTTCTACCCTATACATTAACATTATCTCTGCACTATACATTAACGCTATCTCTAATATATCCATTAACCCTATCTCTAACATATCTATTAACTATATGTCTAATCGAACCCTAACCTAACTCCAATCTAACTCCAATCTAACTCCAATCTAACTCCAATCTAACTCCAATCTAACTCCAATCTAACTCCAATCTAACTCCAATCTAACTCCAATCTAACTCTAATCTAACTCTAATCTAACCCTAATCCATACATTAACCTGAGGTCAGCATAACTACTAACTCAAATCTAATTCCAATCTAACTGCAATCTAAACATAATCTCACCCTAATATATCCATTAACCTTAGGTCAGTAGAACTACTAACTCTAATCTAACTCCAATCTAACTCCAATCTAATCCTAACCTATCTATTAACATCAGGTTAGCAGAACTATTAACTATAATCTAACTGCAATCTAATTGTAATCTAACAGCAATCTAATTGCAATCTAACTGCAATCTAACTGCAATTATAACTGCAATATAATTCCAATATAGCTCCAATATAACTCCAATATAACTCTAATCTAACCCTAATCTATCCATTAACCCGAGGTCAGCAGAATTACTAACTCAAATCTAATTCCAATCAAACTCCAATATAACTTCATACTAAACATAATCTAACCCTAATCTATCCATTAACCTGAGATCAGTAGAACTACTAATTCTAATCGAACTCCAATCTAACCCAATATAATCCTAACCTATCTATTAACATCTGGTCAGTAGAACTATTAACTAGAATCTAACTCCAATCTAATTGTAATCTAACTGCAATCTAACTGCAATCTAACTGCAATCTAACTGCAATCTAACTGCAATCTAACTGCAATCTAACTGCAATCTAACTGCAATCTAACTGCAATCTAACTGCAATCTAACTACAATCTAACTCCAATCTAATTGCAATCTAACAGCAATCTAACTGCAATCTAACTGCAATCTAACTGCAATCTAACTGCAATCTAACTGCATTATAACTGCAATCTAACTGCAATCGAGCTGCAATCTAACTGCAATCTAATTGTAATCTAACAGTAATCTAACTGCAATCTAACTGTAATCTAACTGCAATCTAACTGCAATCTAACTGCAATCTAACTGTAATCTAACTGCAATCTAACTGCAATCTAACTGCAATCTAACTGCAATCTAACTGCAATCTAACTGCAATCTAATTGCAATCTAACTGCAATCTAACTGCAATCTAACTGTAATCTAATTGCAATCTAACTGCAATCTAACCGCAATCTAACCGCAATCTAACTGCAATCTAACTACAATATAACTCCAATCTAATTGCAATCTAACTGCAATCTAAATGAAATCTAATTGTATTCTAAATGCAATCTAACTGCAATATAAATGTAATCTAACTCTAATGTAAATCCAATATAACTCCAATATAACTCCAATATAATTCCAATATAATTCCAATATAATTCCAATATAATTCCAATATAATTCCAATATAATTCCAATATAACTCTAATCTATCTATTAACATCATGTCAGCAGAACTATTAACTCGAATCTAACTCCAATCTAATTGTAATCTAACTGCAATCTAACCGCAATCTAACCGCAATCTAACTGCAATCCAACTGCAATCTAACTGAAATCAACTACAATCTAACTGCAATCTAACCGCTATCTAACTGCAATCTAACTGCAATCTAACTGCTATCTAATTGCAATCTAACCAGAATATAACCGCAATCTAACTGCAATCTAACTGAAATCTAACTGCAATCTAACTACAATCTAACTGAAATCTAACTGCAATCTAACTACAATCTAACTGAAATCTAACTGCAATCTAACTGCAATCTAACTGCAATCTAACTGCAATCTAACTGCAATCTAACTGCAATCTAACTGCAATCTGACCCCAACCTAGCCACTAACTTGAGAACTCGGATGTGGAGCAATATGCTATACGACATATTTCGGACATGGCAATGGGTCGTATCGATACCATGGCCCTCTTAATGGGTATGCTGGTGTGGGCGAGAGAGTTTACGGTAGAGTGTTACGTCACCGCTTATAGTGGTACATCACGCTCGTCTCGATGAGACGATTACGCAATACAACTGTTTATACGATCAGGACACGTAATCATTTACAATTGTTACTCAATACTCCGCGTCATTCAACTCGGCAAGTGTACTTACGTCATATATTGAGAATTATTTATAACATCGAAATTCGATATGGCAATTGTCGTTTGCCAGTTATAACACATCATTATATGAATCGCGGATATAATATATATAACAATTAGCTATTTTAAATCGTATTACACGCTAGACATTAGTATATATTTATTTGTATGCAAAATATATCGTGTTTAAGTTGATCATTGAATAGTTATTTGTTATAATAGTTACTGATTTTTACGAGAAACTATACGCAGGTATAGAGTAGAATAGGATTTCTATTGTATGATATAGCTATACTTGCATATTCAAAATGATTATTCTATATTTAGAATAATTATTCTATATATAGAATAGTGATTCTTTATATAAAGACGTATAGCTATTATACGAACCTTTCTTCATTCGCCGATGACCTCACGGATCCTACGTATAGAGCATCGCGACACCTAAACCTGACAAAGGATTGCATAAGTAAGAGGAGGGATGCGGTTACCGCGAGTACTAATGTAACGGTCACTCACGCTACTGTCCAATTGACATGTAATCGTTATCGTTAAGATATATTATATCCGTACGATACTACGTTTGCACATTTGTTTGGTGTTACTCCGAACCCACGAGTCCGCGATGCCATGGACATTAGTGGACAAAGTGTCCAGTTGATATAGAACGGATGTTATCAAATATTGAATATAAAAATAAATTGTACATTTTAAATTTACTATTTTCACGACGTTCCCGATATAAATAATGAATTCACTAGACAACGGAATAATACCCGGAATCAGCGGTTCCTTGATATAGCCGTCGTCAACTAGGTAAGTAGTTAGCTAGTTAACTAGTTAAGTAGTTAACTAGGTAAGTAGTTAACTAGGTAAGTAGTTAACTAGGTAAGTAGTTAGCTAGTTAAGTAGTTAACTAGGTAAGTAGTTATCTAGGTAAGTAGTTAGCTAGTTAGGTAGTTAACTAGGTAAGTAGTTAACTAGGTAAGTAGTTAACTAGGTAAGTAGTTAACTAGGTAAGTAGTTAACTAGGTAAGTAGTTAACTAGGTAAGTAGTTAACTAGGTAAGTAGTTAACTAGGTAAGTAGTTAACTAGGTAAGTAGTTAACTAGGTAAGTAGTTAACTAGGTAAGTAGTTAACTAGGTAAGTAGTTAACTAGGTAAGTAGTTAACTAGGTAAGTAGTTAACTATGTAAGTAGTTAACTAGGTAATTAGTTAACTAGGTAAGTAGTTAACTAGGTAAGTAGTTAACTAGGTAAGTAGTTAACTAGGTAAGTAGTTAACTAGGTAAGTAGTTAACTAGGTAAGTAGTTAACTAGGTAAGTAGTTAACTAGGTAAGTAGTTAACTAGGTAAGTAGTTAACTAGGTAAGTAGTTAACTAGGTAAGTAGTTAACTAGGTAAGTAGTTAACTAGGTAAGTAGTTAACTAGGTAAGTAGTTAACTAGGTAAGTAGATAACTAGGTAAGTAGTTAACTAGGTAAGTAGTTAACTAGGTAAGTAGTTAACTAGGTAAGTAGTTAACTAGGTAAGTAGTTAACTAGGTAAGTAGTTAACTAGGTAAGTAGTTAACTAGGTAAGTAGTTAACTAGGTAAGTAGTTAACTAGGTAAGTAGTTAACTAGGTAAGTAGTTAACTAGGTAAGTTGTTAACTAGGTAAGTAATTAACTAGGTAAGTAGTTAACTAGGTAAGTAGTTAACTAGGTAAGTAGTTAACTAGGTAAGTAATTCACTAGGTAAGTAGTTAACTAGGTAAGTAGTTAACTAGGTAAGTAGTTAACTAGGTAAGTAATTAACTAGGTAAGTAGTTAACTAGGTAAGTAATTAACTAGGTAAGTAGTTAACTAGGTAAGTAGTCAAATGTCGACATAGATACACAGCGATTACATGTCAGTTATCGGCAAATCCGTCTGAATCATCGACGCGGTATTACGCAATCGCGACGGTAAAACGATATTCCTTTATGTATACGTATAGTATGCACATTACGCTCACCGATGAACTATTTAGTCAGTCTAATCCGCATAAGATAATCAAAAATAGCCATGCATGGCTATTTTTAGCCATGGCTAACGTGTAGACCATCGAGTGGAAGGTCGTGGGTTCAATTCTCGATAGGGTCGATATAATAATAATTAATTATACATTTTATAGTAATACTATTAATAGAGTCCGGCGAAGTTCCCGGTAGCGGAGGAAGAAGATTATCCGAATCCATACCATCAAGTTCTACTAAACGGGTGTCCATATACTGACCGTATGCAACGTAGATAGCGTTGTATGTTGATATTGTATAACCGAGAACAATAGCGATCAACGCAGATACCGGCGGAGTCTAAGTATTGCCTTTTCAGGCGATAACTCCTTCTGTTGGACGGAGGTCAAGGTTAGGGAACATCACTGATGCCACGGGATAACACGGTTGCCTGCAGGGAATACATGTAAATACATGTAAATACATGTAAATATACGTATTTATACTCACAAATGTATTGAAATTTTAGAAAAGTAATCTTAAGATTATACATTTGTATTAAATGCGATATTATATTATAATATATCTATTACTTTCCGTAGTAATACTTTACATTATAATCCAGTTAAAATATAAACGTTAATAGCATTTTAAAATTAAACTCTAGGTGATTATATATATTATATTTATGAATAATGTTTGTATTTTGTGTAATATATATTAAATATGAGTTTTGTATATAAGTTAATTTATGTTTTCGACTATCGCACGAATTTGATCTATATTCTCATTTACTTTGATAATTCGAATCGAAATTAATAAAATAAACATTACACGGGTAATAATATGTAATTACCAACAGCAGCAGTTGTTGGCAAATTTTAATTTAAAATAAGCCCAGCGTCATACTCTACATTTATAAATGACATTTCGTTTGGCCTCAACAAACGAACACGGCGGCAGATAATTCGACTAGACATTTAAATAATACTTTCAATAATACTTACATATTTAATGAGTAGTTCGGTCTCTAAGCCAATAGGTACGGAGTGTCCTATTCTCGGGTATCCTTGAACTATCCACGCACGCCCCCGCACGTATTGTTAATTACGATTAAGCATTGTTTTCCGGAATCGCCGGGCTTTCCGCGACCCTACGCCATAGGGCCTATGGGTTGTGTATACACGGGATGCGCGTTAATAATTCACCGTGAACGACTATTCGCCAATATCAATTATGTAGAGTCTATAGGCTAGAAGGCGGGTTGTTTACTTTGTTATGCGCATGCGTAGACCGACTAACTTGCAAAACAATAACAAAATGGCAGCGCCGACACTGATAACGTGAACATATATATATATATATATATATATATATATACATATATATATATATATATATATATATATACATATATATATATATATATATATATATATATATATATTATTGTAACCATTAATTGATATGTTTTTTTATGAACGGTGTCACATGTTCACGTTATCAGTGTCGGCGCTGCCATTTCGTTGTTGTTATTGTTTTGCAAGTTAGTCGGTCTGCGCATGCGCATAACAAAGTAAACAACCCGCCTTCTAGCCTATAGACTCTACATAATTGATATTGGCGAATAGACGTTCCTGGTAAATTATTAACTCGCATCCTGTATATACATATATATATATATATATATATATATATATATATATATATATATATATATATATATTATCGTTAAAGCATTTTTTGCGATATATTATTAATTTGAACAAATGTCAACCCACACATCTACTTCCGGCCATAGGCACCTTCTATAAGTGATAAAAATGCAGCGACAAACTAAAGGTAATGCCAAAGTTAAATTGTCATACACACATTCTATCAAATTTGTGCTAAATTCAAATAAAACTGATAATATAATATTTTCATATTTATTATGTATAAAATAAATATATATAAATACAGATTAGGATATATATACATATATATATATATATATATATATATATATATATATATAAATATATATATAAAATATATGTTTAATTAACATTTATATATAAGGTAATCTTGGATATAAACTTAGTGACATTGGAGTATGTAATATGTCCTAAATAAATAATATTTTAAATATAATTGTATCGGGTAATTTGCTAATTAATAAATAATAAGATCGGTTCCATATACTATAAATAGATAGTATTGTTGTGCCGTGAAATCCCAAGAGGAAGTTATTCGGCTCACAAAGGATATATGACATTTCTGGTATCAAGTATCACGTGTCAGCTGCCAGGTGTCAGCTTTGACATTTTAACGAAATCCCATATTACAATGTAGGTACATCGTATACATATATATATATATATATATATATATATATATATATATATATATATATATATATATATATATATATGTATGTAAACAACTTGGATGGTAAATATGATACATATAACTATATTATGTGATACTTATAATGATTAACATTCCTATATTATCATATCAGTTTCATATCACTTTCTAAAACATTACTAATTTTCACTTTACATTTTCATTTTAAATTTCACTCTACATTTTCACTTTACATTTTCACTTTACATTTTCACTTTACATTTTCACTTTACATTTTCACTTTACATTTTCACTTTACATTTTCACTTTACATTTTCACTTTACATTTTCACTTTACATTTTCACTTTACATTTTCACTTTACATTTTCACTTTACATTTTCACTTTACATTTTCACTTTACATTTTCACTTTACATTTTCGCTTTACATTTTCGCTTTACATTTTCGCTTTACATTTTCACTTTACATTTTCACTTTACATTTTCACTTTACATTTTCACTTTACATTTTCACTTTACATTTTCACTTTACATTTTCACTTTACATTTTCACTTTACATTTTCACTTTACATTTTCACTTTACATTTTCACTTTACATTTTCACTTTACATTTTCACTTTACATTTTCACTTTACATTTTCACTTTACATTTTCACTTTACATTTTCACTTTACATTTTCACTTTACATTTTCACTTTACATTTTCACTTTACATTTTCACTTTACATTTTCACTTTACATTTTCACTTTACATTTTCACTTTACATTCGACATAAACTTGCCTTTTATGTCGAAAGTAAATCATGGTTAAATATAAAAATAAACTGGGTACACGATCATTATAAAGTAAGTCCAAGAATCATAAGTAGTAGAGAAATGAGTTGATTCCTCTAATTTACGTGTATCTCATACCTCCAAAAATAACCCTGCACCTTTTCCAAATGATTCAAAATATAAATAAAAGTTCTAATTGAATTCAAATAAATTTCTGTTAAGAAATGAGCAAAACCAGTGAAATGCATTCGCACAATTGATATGTATTAATATTAATGATCTATTTTAGTATCTATTTTACTTTTATAACATTTGTAATTAAACATATATAATATTTGTGTGTTATATAATATGTGTTATTATATTCATAAGAGTAAATTGATTATTTTGTAAAATGATATGTTAAATAATTTCAAATACTAAATATGACATTATCGATAGGTATCACATTTTATATTCATTAACCTAATAAATTACTAATTCGGAATCTATTTATATTTCAAAAGTGTATTATTATATATTACATAGAACATTTTATAAACGATTTTAGAAAATTTATGAAAAACCGTTACAAAATATGTATAATTAATAATTTAATATTAATAAGATGGCAAATACTAAATACAATTAACTATCTATAATTAATATATTTGTTATGGAAATTAAATAGGTAATTAATTTATAAATAATCAATTTTTCAAATGTATGTATATTTAAAACATAATTAAAAAAAATTGAGATTGGATTTAACCTTTAACCTTTAACCTTTAACCATACAAATAAAGAATATTTAAATATAGATAAAGCGAATTAAATAAATAATTACGTTCTTTTGATTATGATACAATTTAATAATTCGTCAATGGCATTATAATCTAATTTCATTTTATATATCCTAGAAATTTAATTTTTCACAAACCAAAATCACGTTATTGTACACATATGTGTCTTGTTGGGCGAATCGAGTTCTATCTCAGAGTTACGTCATGGCTGTTATGTAAGGCTACAAAACACTACGGTAACATATATCATATCCGTACGATAGTAAACATAGCATTAATTATTCGCGCAAGAACAATGACGACAGGAAAGAGCCCGTAGACAATAAGTAATACTAAAATAACATTATTACGTACTTTACCAAAATAATGCGACCACATATCTAAATCTTTGTTAGGTTTAGAAATTAGCCCCACGTGATAATTACTGAGTATATATGGGATATCATTATGTATAACTAATATATACTATTACTTATATAGCATGCGATAAATACATTAACACTTACAAGGGTGAACATTTTAGTATGTTATTAGAAAAAATGTAGATGTTTTTTAAAAAATTGGTAAAATATGATACATTATATATAAATGTTAATAAATGACAATAAATGATAATACACACATATATGATATAACTCTATATAATATAACTTTATAATATATAACTTTATAAGATATAACTCAATAAGATATAACTCTATAATATATAACTCTATAAGATATAACTCTATATGATATAACTCTATATGATATAACTCTATATGATATAACTCTATAAGATATAACTCTATAAGATATAACTCAATAAGATATAACTCTATAATATAAAACTTTATAAGATATAACTCTATAAGATATAACTCTATAAGATATAACTCTATAATATATAACTCTATATGAAATAACTCTATAAGATAAAACTCTATAATATATAACTCTATAATATATAACTTTATAAGATATAACTCTATAAGATATAACTCAATAAGATATAACTCTATAAGATATAACTCTATAATATATAACTATATAAGATATAACTCTATAAGATATAACTCTATAAGATATAACTCTATAAGATATAACTCTATAAGATATAACTCTATATGATATAACTCTATATAATATAACTCTCTAAGATATAACTCTATATGATATAACTCTATTTGATATAACTCTACATGATATAACTCTATATGATATAACTCATTATGATATAACTCTATATGATATAACTCTATATGATATAACTTTATATGATATAACTCAATAAGATATAACTCTATATGATATAACTCTATATGATATAACTCTATATGATATAACTCTATATGATATAACTCTATATGATATAACTCTATAAGATATAACTATATATGATATAACTCTATATAAAACAACTCTATAATATATAACTTTATAAGATATAACTCAATAAGATATAACTCTATAATATATAACTCTATAAGATATAACTCTATATGATATAAACCTATATGATATAACTCTATATGATATAACTATATAAGATATAACTCTATAAGATATAACTCAATAAGATATAACTCTATAATATATAACTTTATAAGATATAACTCTATAAGATATAACTCTATAAGATATAACTCTATAAGATATAACTCTATAAGATATAACTCTATAAGATAAAACTCTATAAGATATAACTCTATAAGATATAACTCATTATGATATAACTCTATATGATATAACTCTATAAGATATAACTCTATAAGATATAACTCTATAAGATATAACTCTATAAGATATAACTCTATAAGATATAACTCTATATGATATAACTCTAAGATATAACTCTATATGATATAACTCTATAAGATATAACTTTATAAGATATAACTCTATATGATATAACTCTATAATATATAACTCTATAAGATATAACTATATATGATATAACTCTATATAATATAACTTTATAATATATAACTTTATAAGATATAACTCAATAAGATATAACTCTATAATATATAACTTTATAATATATAACTTTATAAGATATAACTCA
>OZ038318.1:7320480-7342980 GCA_964035775.1 Osedax frankpressi
GATGGAGTACTATCACTAACCAAGTCATATTTATTGCCAAACAGAAATACAGGCTTAGCGGTTTGTATATTTGACAGGAAATGAGATTTCCAGAAAACAGCAGATTCCAGTGATCTGCGATCTGTGATATCAACTACAACTGTAGAGTATAGGACATTATTATAAAGCGTTCTCTTAGTATGTAGAGGGTGTAGATATAGTGGATATAAGGTTTAATTAGCAATATTATTGTATATACATTTATTTAGATATAAATATATATATATAAAATATATATATATATATATATACACACACACATATTAATATATATATACATATGCGTAAATTTATTTAAGCATATATATAGGGCTTGTATATAAGATTATTGATGATTTGAACATGTTGAGGTAATTATATTTAAGTGTATTACAACATAATTATACCATATTCAATATGAATTATATTTTAAAGAAATACATTATTTATGTATAAATTAAGATATTGGATCATACTGACCAATAGCGGCATCGCAGTTTTCGTAATATATTTCACGTAAGTCAATTTCTTCTTTTGATGGAATGTCCCTTTTCATATAATGTACACATCAATATTCGTGTTCATATACATATACATACATAATTATATATATATACACATAACTTCAAAACTAACCAAATACTCAAAGAAACAATTCTATCGTGGGGGAGGTTAATTTTCTGGCAGATCGTGCCTGGATGAAAAAGAAATAATACGGTAGCGATTAATTTGGGTCAGAAATTACTAAATTAATCATAAATGAATCGATATCTATTCGTGAATTGTATATACAGTTATCCTATGCTATAGAATATTAATTGTACTGATATATTGTATAACCAAAATATACTCCATTTATTATAGATTGTATTGTGATGGCTGATATAGAGTTGTACCACGATTGCCATTTACATTGTAAAGATTACACTTTACTTCTTATGATGACTTTAGTGCAACTGTATAACCTCAAAGAAGTTGACCCTCATATTCTTGAAGATATCGCAAATAGATATATCGTCAATATAAATACGATTCCAGTAAAACATTAATGTATATTATATAGTATAGTATAGTATATACTCTATTTAAAGTATGCATTCCTATGAATGGTCAATATATGTCAATATATCGTCAATATAAATACGACTCGAGTAAAACATTAATGTATATTATATAGTATAGTATAGTATATACTCTATTTAAAGTATGCATTCCTATGAATGGTCAATATATGTCAATATATCGTCAATATAAATACGACTCGAGTAAAACATTAATGTATATTATATAGTATATTATATACTCTATTTAAATTATGCATTCCTATGAATGGAATTATATAATTCGTTTAATATGAAATAATATTTATTATATTTGCAGCTATTTGCAGCTATTTGTTGATAATTGCAGCTATTTGTAGCTGTTCATAACGGACACAGTTTCAACCATTGTTTATTTCTAACCTATTTGTTTTTCTGTGGTCGGAGTATATTTTCCGCAGAATCTATTGCTGACCACTCGATTGACCACGCTGGTCTTACCTACGGTCTGGTCACCTACGTATGGGTGTCTAGGTGTGCGTGGGAGTGTGTGCGTGCGCGAGAGTTATGAGAGCGTGCGAGTGAGTGTGTATGCGAATGTGTGTGAGAGTATGTGCGAAGGTGTGTGTGAGTGTGTGCGAATGTATATACGTGCGTGTGCGAGAGTGTGTATGCGCGAGTGTGTTCGAGTGTATATTTGAGAGTGTATGAGTTAGAGTGTATGTGAGTGTGTGTGAGAGTGTTCGGGGCGATTGTATTTGTGCGAGTAGATGTGCGAGTGTATGTGTGAGAGTATGTGTGCGTGAGTGTATGTACGAGAATGTGTATGTGTGTATGTGTGCGAGTGTATTTGCGCGCGTGTGCGAGAGTGCGTGAGTTTGTATTTATACTTGCGAGTGTAAATACAAATCGGTTGTTATGCATATGAATTTGAGTAGATCGTAATTATTATTATTGGAATATTCGTGTGGGCAATAGCTAGTGGGTAGTGGGTAGTGGGTAGTGGGTAGTGGGTAGTGGGTAGTAGGTAGTGAGTAAGTAGTAGTAGGTAGTGGGTAGTGGGTAGTGGATAGTGGGTAATGGGTAGTGGGTAGTGTATAATGGGTAGTGGGTAGTGGGTAGTGATTAGTGGGTAGTGGGTAGTGGGTAGTGATTAATGGGTAGTGGGTAGTGGGTAGTGGGTAGTGGGTAGTAGGTAGTGAGTTATTAGTAGTAGGTTGTATGTAGTTGGTAGTGGGTAGTAGGTAGTGGGTAGTGGGTAGTAGATAGTGAGTAAGTAGTAGTAGGTAGTGGGTAGTGGGTAGTGATAAGTGGGTAGTGGGTAGTGGGTAGTGGGTAGTGGGTAGTGGGTAGTGGGTAGTGGGTAGTAGGTAGTGAGTAAGTAGTAGTAGGTAGTGGGTAGTGGGTAGTGGATAGTGGGTAATGGGTAGTGGGTAGTGTATAATGGGTAGTGGGTAGTGGGTAGTGATTAGTGGGTAGTGGGTAGTGGGTAGTGATTAATGGGTAGTGGGTAGTGGGTAGTGGGTAGTGGGTAGTAGGTAGTGAGTTATTAGTAGTAGGTTGTATGTAGTTGGTAGTGGGTAGTAGGTAGTGGGTAGTGGGTAGTAGATAGTGAGTAAGTAGTAGTAGGTAGTGGGTAGTGGGTAGTGATAAGTGGGTAGTGGGTAGTGGGTAGTGGGTAGTGGGTAGTGGGTAGTGGGTAGTGTATAATGGGTAGTGGGTAGTGGGTAGTAGGTAGTGGGTAGTGGGTAGTGATAAGTGGGTAGTGGGTAGTGGGCAGTGGGTAGTGATTAGTGTATAATGGGTAGTGGGTAGTGATTAGTGGGTAGTGATTAGTGGGTAGTGGCTTGTGAGTAGTGAGTAGTTATTTGTGGGTAGTGAGTAGTAGGTGGTGGGTAGTGTGTAGTGGGTAATGGGTAGTTATTAGTGGGTAGTGGGTAGTGGGTAGTGAGAAGTGAGAAGTGGGTAGTGGATAGTGGATAGTGGATAGTTAGTAGTGGGTAGTAGGTAGTGTGTAATGTGTAGTATGTAGTGGATAGTGAGAAGTGAAATGGTTGTATGTAAAATGGAAATTGTGTTGGTATGTAATTTTAAAATAATTGTATATAAAGGGAGATTAGTAAATAAATTAGATTTTTATCATTGAGGGCAGTTGGAGTTAGTTAGATATATGTTGTTTGGTTGTTAGTTAAAGTTGGAGATTATTGATATGTATATATGAAATTTTTCATGGGTAATAATATACATGTGATTATGTCGAGGTTTCTTGGTTGTATTATATTCAAAAATTTCATAGAGTCATTTAAATCTGATATAAATATATATATATATATATATATATATATATATGTATATATATATATATATATATATATATATATATATGCAGGCATTTCTCTATGTGTATTACTATGCTCCAAATGCAAATTTAAAATTACGTAATAATAAAACTATGTATTACCTAATATAATTATTTTAAAGTGTTTCTGTCGCCGGATTACGTCCTCGATGTTGAATTGACCTGTTTGCGGATAATATCTCAATATTCTACTTTATTAGTAAAGTTATGGATTTCAACTGAATGGTTTATATCGAAATTTAAACCACGACTACCTTAACTGTAAATGTAAATATTATTCGTTGACGTTAGATTGTTATTACGTCTAACAGTAGAGGTGCGTTGGGTTTCTCAAACTATAAATATTACCGTACTACTAATTCTATTAGTAGTACGCTAATAATTGAAACAACGGGACCTGAATTAACATTTCATTATTATAAGATTGCTCCAAACAACTCCCCTACGCGTGGATCAAGCGCCTACAGGTCTACACTCGCCTAACCTTTATTTGAACTACACGAGCCACCCATCGATGGTGCTCGAGTCGCGGGCAGGGTCAAGTGGGGGCGTAGGTCGAAGGTCACCTGCGCGACGTAAACAAATTGGCGTGGGCGAGAAGGTGTAGATGGTAAATAAACGTACGACATATGAATTGCGAGGGTACGGAATAAGCGTAATACTTTAGTTTTAGTAAAACTATTTCATTCTAGTTGGTCGCCAACACCAATTTCAACTATAGTTGTAATGTGCTTATAAGAATACTGTATTGCTACGATGTGTTGTTAAGAAAATACCGTTTAATTTAGAAGTACCTAAATTAATTAATACAATTAAGTAACAATTATTTATCAGTTATAACATCTTTAATATATATTAATATTAATCGGTGATTTGAACACATAATATATAAATGTGTCTACCTACAATAGATTACTACAATAGCTGTTAATATAAAAGCAAGCGTATTGTATTTATTATAATGATTAAATAATTAATAATTTTTAAATGTTATATGCAATTCTTTAGATATGTTCAATTGTTCCCTATAATATTTAGGTTTAGATGGAAATTAATAATAAATATTACTATCCAATTTCGTGTGACAAATTGTTAATATATGTTTATTAAAGATGATGAATTCATTCACTAACTGTGAATAACCTCAATGAATATAGAGAGTTATATAACGGAATACGATCTTATAATACGAATAATGTTCCTTTATTTTACATTGTGTATTGTTTACATTGACAACCGGTATTGTTATTATTGCGTTTCAACTTTGACCTTTACTTTCTGCTAATACAGTATTTGTATTGCTACTATGAATATACGCAATACCTAGGAATAATCACTATACCAGTGGCATTATATCCGATTATAATTATTTTATCAGTAGCATTATATGTGATCATATTATATCATTTATGTCTTATTCTATGCATCAGATAAACTGTTATTTTAAGTGAAGACTAAATATCAAATAATTCTAGACTATATCAAAACAATATTTTTATTTTTGCTAAGTCTTAATTTGGCCAGAACGTAATTCAATGGTAATCCTGTTATGATGTTGTGGGGATATTCTGGCGTGTAGTTAGTATATGCTATGGCGTGTAGTTAGTATATGTCATGGCTTGTAGTTAGTATATGTTATGGCGTGTAGTTAGTATATGTCGTGGCTTGTAGTTAGTATATGTCGTGGCGTGTAGTTAGTATATGTCGTGGCTCGTAGTTAGTATATGATATGGCGTGTAGTTAGTATATGTTGTGGCTTGTAGTTAGTATATGTCATGTCTTGTAGTTAGTATATGTCATGGCTTGTAGTTAGTATATGTTATGGCGTGTAGTTAGTATATGTCATGGCTTGTAGTTAGTATATGCTATGGCGTGTAGTTAGTATATGTCGTGGCGTGTAGTTGGTATATGTTATGGCGTATAGTTAGTATCTGTCGTGGCTTGTAGTTAGTATATGTTATGGTATGTAGTTAGTGTATGTTATGGCATGTAGTTAGTGTATGTTATGGCCTGTAATTAGTGAATGTTCAAATATGCCCAATTTAGTTAATATATTATTAATATATTATTAATATATTATTAATATTTTATTAATATATTATTAATATATTATTAATATATTAATAATATATTATTAATATTTTATTAATATTTTATTAATATATTATTAATATATTATTATTATATAATGTTATTAAATTGAAATAAATAGAACAATTTTTGAGTAAATATTCATTAAATTTAAAATAAATCATTGCGTCATAGTTGGCAATGAATTCTTCTGCCAAATATAATAATCACTACTAGTTTATATCACTGGTCAACCGAGAAACATGTAAGACTTAGTTATTATATGGCCTAACTCAACATATAGTTTTAAAATTCAAATATCATTTAATCACGCAGAACCAAATCGATAGAGTCAATGAGAACATCGATACATTTATTAATATAACATTATGTAACCGGTGTAAGATTACGACGAGACCACGCGTAAGAAGGGATACTAGTTGCATAACCACCACTACTAAAGTTGTATTACACATAGCGGCATGCAAGCTATACCCAAGTTATACTCAGGTATCTAAATTCACAACGCACACTTTCGATTATTATATCTATTTATTTTTATGTTTATATTGTTATTGTTAAATGCCATGCTATATTTTCTCTCTATTATATGTTCACGCTTATCATTTAGTCATACATATATATATATACATGTCTATACGTATATATTAATACATATATATATATATATATATATATATATATATATATATATATATATATATGTATATATGTATATATATATATATATATATATATATAACATTATATAACGTTATAGCATTACAAGTTCTAGTCATAACCTTGAAATCTACATAATGCGTAATTATTTATCTGAAAACATGATAATTGTATAAATATGATTATTTTAAGATGGCTCAATATAAATAAGTAAATAGATCAATAAGTAATTAGATCAATATAAATAAGTAATTAGATCAATAAGTAATTAGATCAATATAAATAAGTAAATAGATCAATAAGTAATTAGATCAATATAAATAAGTAATTAGATCAATAAGTAATTAGATCAATATAAATAAGTAAATAGATCAATAAGTAATTAGATCAATATAAATAAGTAATTAGATCAATAAGTAATTAGATCAATATAAATAAGTAAATAGATCAATAAGTAATTAGATCAATATAAATAAGTAATTAGATCAATAAGTAATTAGATCAATATAAATAAGTAATTAGATCAATAAGTAATTAGATCAATATAAATAAGTAAATAGATCAATAAGTAATTAGATCAATATAAATAAGTAATTAGATCAATAAGTAATTAGATCAATATAAATAAGTAAATAGATCAATAAGTAATTAGATCAATATAAATAAGTAATTAGATCAATAAGTAATTAGATCAATATAAATAAGTAATTAGATCAATAAGTAATTAGATCAATAGGTTGATGAAGAGTAAATCGATTTCGCATTCGCGAGCCGCATCCGATGACCAGTGCGTGGAATTTGATAATAGATAATAGATAATAGAAGATGTTTTTAAACTGAGAAATAATTGAATGACAATTATAATAAATAACAAACTATATTTCGCTGTACGAATATTGTAATAACATTTATGCGAGTAAATTCATTCACATAAAATTATTTAATATAAACCTCATTTTATTTACCAATATATATGTCAATTATTTCTTTATTGAAAGCACCGGAAAGAGAAGATAGTAAAATCTTTATTATTTATATGAGTAATTATATGTAAATAATATTATATGAATATATAAATATGTTTTATATATATATATATATAAATATATATATATATATATAAATATATATACATATAAATATATATAAACCCATCATACCTTAGAATACATTTTTCACTCTGAATTCTATGATTATTTTTTCTTTGAAATTCGCAGTTACTTGATTATATCATGGCACCATTGATATCCAGGTTATGTTAATATAAAACAGATATTTTCGAAATATACGATTACTGTATCATTCACTATAGGTTACAATAAAGGTTACGATTTCAATAAAAGTTCAATCAAATTCGTAATACTTACGAGAATAGATTTATAATGTCCTTATTAATAGTATATGCTAGACATATGTAGTATTATATTATAAAACAGATTACTATGCCACTCTACAATACATATACTCTATTTATTAAAATATAAAATTAATACTTAAACTCACATGTTAAACATACAATCTAACGTTAAACTATACACCTAAACTAATCATTTAATCGGAGAATTCGATTCAATTGATTACGTTAGAATTCATTTTTAGTTGTGTTCTTATTCGTATCCGTGGAATAATACTTTTTAAAATATAATAAATATGAAACTTTATTTTATACAGGTAAATATATTTAAGATAGATTAGTTTTTTTTTATTATTTATGATAATTATATAAGAGTTTAAGATTGTTATATAATCTGGTTTCATGGTTAGTGAACAAATTAGGTGTGGCACGATGTAACACGATGTGACACGCCGTGACACGATGTGACACGATTTACAATAACCGTTTATAACATTCACTGTAAGGGCGCGGGCAAGTATTGCGTAGTTTCGAATTTAACGAGTTGAACAAATTGAGCTTTTCATTTGAAACTAATCGCATTGGAAGTACTTGAAAATAGAGATATGTCCTGGTTCGGCTTTTACGTATCCATCTTGACATTCATCGGCTAGGGCAACAATAGCTATTCTATTTACGCATGAGATATTAAATACGTGTTATTCGGTACTTCTGGCTATACTTCGGAATATCCGTTAATGCGCGATCTCACGAATCGTCTGGCGTGAACTGGTCAAACTGATTTATCAATATAACAATCAGTCGAACGATGAACGCTCGGAGTATTCCGCGGTGGAGTGGGTGCGATCGATTTGAGATCCGCGTTTATGCTACGAAATGGTTTCTTTATCGTTGTCGAATCTGACCACTACGTCGTCGGCCGGAAGTTTCGCCTGTTCCGAACCGGAAGTCGCCGTATTACGAATTACCGTCGGACCGTCGAGTAACCAATAGGTCAGCATATCACCCTTACCCTGCGCGGTTAGCGTTTAGGTTAGGCAACGTTTGTAACGGAATGTATGATTATTAGTGCTCTCCAAATATAAATACACAACAATTCCGATAAATTAAAATATTATTATGTGATTTTTACCGAAGAAAACAACTACATTGTTTTATTTTTTATCAATTACGTTTTAAAATCATTTGTATCTGGAAAAAATACGTAATGGGCATATTTTGTTATCGTACAATTTATTTTGTTTATTTTGTCAAAAATTTGTTATAACAAAGGTTGCCACAGCAATGTTAAAATATTAATTTGTTGTATCATTGATGTCATGGGACCTTTATGAAATGAAATTATAAAATAATAATACTAAAAATAATAATAATAATAATAATAATAATAATAATAATAATAATAATAATAATAATAATAATAATAATAATAATAATAATAATAATAATAATAATAATAATAATAATAAAAATAATAATAATAATAATAATAATAATAAAAATAATAATAATAATAATAATAATATTAATATCCACACACTGACTTCTTAAATTGTCTGCGTAATCAAAAGCAAACATTATTAATAATGTATAATACATTAATAATAATTACTAATAATAAGCCATCCCCCATTTAAAGTAGATCGAAAATTTACTTTAATTGTCTTTTGATGCCTAGTATTGCCTCTTGTAATTATATTTATTTTCGAGTACGATTATGAGTATAAATAAAATATAAAAACATTACAAACAAATGTATAAAATGTACCTGTTTGTAGTTAGAGGTTTGTAAACATATTTTGATAAATTTTATGTCATAGCAAAATTATAAGGATAATGTAGAAAATTATTAAGTTTTAAAATCTCATTTTTTGTAATAGTTTTTTTTAATTATTTTGATATTTTTTTAATAAAATGTATTCCCATCAACTCTCCTCACCTTCTTTACCACTACTCACCTCTCCTCAGAATCCTCAATACTCCACACCACTCCTTATTACTCCTCACAACTCCTCACCACTCTTCACTACTCCTCATCACTCCTCATCACTCCTCACCACTCCATACCACTCCTCACCACCCCTACCACTCCTCACCACTCCTCACCACTCCTCACCACTCCTCACCACTCTTTACCACTCCTCACCACTCCTCACAACTCCTCACCACCCTTCACTACTCCTCACCACTCCTCACCACTCCTCACCACTCTTTACCACTCCTCACCACTCCTCACAACTCCTCACCACTCTTCACTACTCCTCATCACTCCTCACCACTCCTCACCACTCCTCACCACTCCTCACCACTCCTCACCACTCCTCACCACTCCTCATCACTCCTCACCACTTATCACCACTTATCACCACACCTCACCATTCCTCACCACTCCTAATCACTCATCACAACTCATCACCACTCCTCACCACTCCTCACCACTCCTCACCACTCCTCACCACTCCTCACCACTCCTCACCACTCCTCACCACTCCTCACCACTCCTCACCACTCCTCACCATTCCTCACCACTCCGCCACACCGTAAGCTACCGACCTTGATTTCAACAATGCCCCTCTTCTCAATAACATATCCTCCGAAGAGCTGCAGTAAGGATACAGTAGTTCCAGAACAATGCACCATGCCGGCTGAATGTAGCGGGGTAAAGCAGTTAACGGGGCAGTAGCGCGCGTTTCTGTTACATCGAGATATTCTCACTTAGTCAACGGCAATGTATTATTTGAGTACGCGGCTTCGAAAACCCATCTATTCATTAGAATATCCACTATGCTATCCTAATTACACAGACATAAGTAACCGATTAACGTTTATAGCTTAGAAATAATACAAATGCTATTGTAATGGCTATACAAGTCTAAAACCATATATCATCAACATAGCCAACCGATACATAACCTAGCCACGCCCCTAATGTAACTGACCACGCCCTCTCGACATTTCGCAGCCCTCGCCAACCTTCACCCGACGACTCCATGCGTGACGCCGTGTTCACGGTGTCTCCGAATAGACAATACCTCGGCATCTTGGTGCCCACAACTCCGGCCATACAGGATCCTGTTCGCGGGGTCAAATATCAAGTACCCGAGTCAATACGACCTACCCACGCGACGTAATACCAATAGTATTCGATAACACATATGCACGTTACGCCATTTACGCTATTGCGTAATTAGGTGGCTATGACGTAACCACGTTTTACGACATCGCATTTCCAGGCACGCCGCGATCGCGCTGACCACCGACCTGTGTGAATGCCGATCCTCAGCTTGAGTACGGTATCCGGCAGATGGGGTATGGAGAAGGTGTTTATACTCCTCAGTAGTTCCAGTGACATGTTGGCTATCTCGCTGGCGTGCTTCATGCCTGTGGGGGTAGTCGGGGATTCCCATTGCGGGGTTCGGATGGAGATAACACCACGGCGATTAGAGCTGTGAGGTGTGTGAAATGTCCGGGTGGTTATGTAAGCGATTACGTTGGAGTTAGGGGAGGAGTACTCGCGGGTTATGGGTTAATCTATTTATACTGTTAGATTATAAATATGCGCGGATTTAGTATAAGGTTTAGTGTGAAATTAGAGGAGTTGAATAGAAGTGGTTTTTATTATGTTTAATAGACCAATAGAATATCAGAGAATGGGTCATAGGTATTACATATGCAATTAGGGTACGTTTGGGCATAAGGTTAACTACTGTATAAGGTTAACGACTGTATAAGGTTAACGATTGTATAAGGTTAACGACTGTATAAGGTTAACGACTGTATAAGGTTAACGACTGTATAAGGTTAACGATTGTATAAGGTTAACGACTGTATAAGGTTAACGACTGTATAAGGTTAACGACTGTATAAGGTTAACGACTGTATAAGGTTAACGACTGTATAAGGTTAACGACTGTATAAGGTTAACGATTGTATAAGGTTAACGACTGTATAAGGTTAACGACTGTATAAGGTTAACGACTGTATAAGGTTAACGACTGTATAAGGTTAACGATTGTATAAGGTTAACGACTGTATAAGGTTAACGACTGTATAAGGTTAACGACTGTATAAGGTTAACGATTGTATAAGGTTAACGACTGTATAAGGTTAACGACTGTATAAGGTTAACTATTGTATAAGGTTAACGACTGTATAAGGTTAACGACTGTATAAGGTTAACGACTGTATAAGGTTAACTATTGTATAAGATTAACGACTGTATAAGGTTAACGACTGTATAAGGTTAACGATTGTTAAGTATTATGACGTGCTTGTATTTATGTATTCTCGTTAATAATAATATTTAACTATGATAATTAATGGTGGCAGAATTATTTAGTAGAATTTAGATCACCGTACAAAAGAGTAGAACATAAATATGTTTACATCTTTGTTTTTATGTGTTTTATTATTTATGTGTATTAGTAAAATGATATTATATCATTTTAATACTATTATATCATTGAGTAGTAATAGAATATTACTGAAATCAGGTACTAGAAATAGTACTTATATTTATTACCTAAAATATTATTTTAAATAGTATTTAAAGTAGTACCTTAAGTAGTACCTTAAGTAGCACCAAAAGTAGTACCTTAAATACCACCTAAAGTAGAACCTTAGTAGAACCTTAAATAGTACTTTAAGTAGTACCTGAAATAGTTCCTGAAATAGCACCTTAAGTGGAACCTCAAGTAGAATCTAAAGTAGCACTTGAAGTAGTAACTTAAGTAGTACGTGAAGAGTATCTTAAGTAGTATATTAAATAGCATATTAAGTAGTGCCTTAAGTAGCATCTTAAGTAGTACTTTAAGTAGTACCTTAAGTTGTATCTTATGTAGTAACTTTAGTAGTACCTGAAGTAATATCTGCATACATAACTTAAATATAATAAATCAATGTAGTATCTAATTGCAGGATTTTAATATAATTATTGATTATACTTTAAATAGAGTCCATAGATATGTAATCTAAAGGAATTGCTTGAATAGAATATCTAGAAGTATTATCCAGAGGTAAATTATGTAGTATTATTTATCTGGTTAATTGATTACAAACGATAAACCCTGACAATGGTAATAGGTTTTCGTAAATTAGCAGGTGATTTACTTCAAATATTTGCTAGCCATCCAGATCTAGTGATGCAACAACTGTTCTGACGTAATGTGTCCTGTCGATAACGGCCTTCAGGCTGATGAAAATGAACTGTAAAAACCCAATGAATCGGAAAATACGATTTAGGACTCGCAAATCTGATTTTACAGACCATTAATACTAATGCATATTCTTATGCATACCAATGGTGATTATTTATATGTACTTATAGTCATATATATATATATATACATATATATATACATATATTACGCATACACGTAAGAATATCATTATTTAATATTATAATTGGTTTGTGTAGTCGTGCAAGCAGTATTATTAGTTGAACACAACATTATGCTACTAGATGTCGCCCGTGCACTGTCGTTATCGTCATCGTCATCTTTATTAGTATTATTATTATTATTATTATTATTATTAATATAGCGTTTTTAATTCGATCGCCGTGAGGGGATTAACCGGAAGTGGCGGATTTGAACCCGCAGATACCCGACCGACAGACGATTCCACGTAAAAACATCATTCTCGTTTGGTTTTCTTGTGTTTGCTTGGGCGATTGCGTGATTTCTAACGGTACACGACTGTACACACCACCGGTGTGTCTTGGGAAATGCGAAGGGAGGAGACTCGTGAGTGATCTATTAGCCGTTATAATGACGTCACGCCGTACTTCGTTCCACGTACTCTGCATACCGTACCGGCTTAGGCTAAGCGGTGTACGGCGTGTGTCCGACGGAGTGTGTCTATGTGTTCGATATCTCTCAGAGAAAGGCACCGCGGAAGTACGCGATACTAATCGATTTCACACGAAACGGAGTACGGTTTCCCTAACGCGTTGTAGTCCTGATAATCGGAAGCCTCGCGGCCGATTAATTAAGGCGACTTAATTGAAACTCATTGTCTAATTGGTGAACTTCGGTCGAGTTCCAATTAGGAACGGTAACGGGTTGGCAAGCGGCTAATTAATGAATTCGCGAGGTGCGTTACGGGAAACGGAAACAATGAACCGCGACAAGGTATGCGATGGAGCGTCTCGAGTCGCCAACCGTTAGTGACCGGAAGTCCGCTGGCCACCATGTAACTGTCCCCGATTGTCTCCACCTTGTAGACGTCGTAACGGTCGAGTATCTCGTCAAACGTTCTGCAACCGGGCAGAAGTTAACGTATCGCCAGCCGATGGGAGGGGCGATAGCGGTTCTAGGCGGTGACCACGGGAATGCGGTGCGTAACCCATGCGAAGGGTCGTTAACTACTCTATTTCGGGAACGCGGAGGGATCAACGAAATCCGAGGTACGGTGCCGTTAGCGCATGACGTAACTTCCGCTTAACCCATCGACTTCTACGCCACGCGGAGGTGGTCGCTAAGTAACACGGTGTCGTAGGTCGACCCCGGGGTCACGACCCTAACCCGTAGAGTTCGTTGAGGAGGCTGATGACGTCGGCAGCGCTGCAGACCGCCGACAAGGTCGTGAACCCGACGATATCGCTGAAGAAGATGGTCACGTGGTCGAAGTGCTCAGGAGCCACTATCTCGTTACGCTTGAGCTGTTCGGAAACCTACACAATAGGTGTGTTCATTATAGTGAGCTTGATATAGTTATAACAATGTAATACAGGGTCGAGAGTATAAAGGGGTGGCTATTAGTGTAGATAGGTGTTGCTATTAGGGTAGAGAGGCGTGGCTATTAGTGTAGAGAGGTGTGGCTATTAGTGTAGAGAGGTGTGGCTATTAGGGTAGAGAGGGGTGGCTATTAGTGCAGATAGGTGTTGCTATTAGGGTAGAGAGGTGTGGCTATTAGTGTTGATAAGCGTGGCTATTAGTGTAGATAGGTGTTGCTATTAGTGTAGAGAGGTGTGGCTATTAGTGTAGAGAGGTGTGGCTATTAGTGTAGAGAGGTGTGGCTATTAGGGTAGAGAGGGGTGGCTATTAGTGTAGATAGGTGTTGCTATTAGGGTAGAGAGGTGTGGCTATTAGTGTTGATAGGCGTGGCTATTAGTGTAGATAGGTGTTGCTATTAGTGTAGAGAGGTGTGGCTATTAGTGTAGAGAGGTGTGGCTATTAGGGTAGAGAGGCGTGGCTATTAGGGTAGAGAGGTGTGGCTATTAGTGTAGATAGGTGTTGCTATTAGTGTAGAGAGGTGTGGCTATTAGTGTAGATAGGTGTTGCTATTAGTGTAGAGAGGTGTGGCTATTAGGGTAGAGAGGTGTTGCTATTAGTGTAGAGAGGTGTGGCTATGAGGGTAGAGAGGCGTGGCTATTAGGGTAGAGAGGTGTGGCTATTAGTGTAGATAGGTGTTGCTATTAGTGTAGAGAGGTGTAGCTATTAGTGTAGATAGGTGTTGCTATTAGTGTAGAGAGGTGTGGCTATTAGGGTAGAGAGGAGTGGCTATTAGGGTAGATAGGTGTGTACATTAGGATAGAGAGGCGTGGCTATTAGGGTAGATAGGTGTGTATATTAGGGTAGAGAGGCGTGGCTATTAGGGTAAAGAGGTGTGGCTATTAGGGTAGATAGGTGTTGCTATTAGGGTAGAGAGGTGTGGCTATTAGGGTAGAGAGGTGTGGCTATTAGGGTAGAGAGGTGTGGCTATTAGGGTAAAGAGGCGTGGCTATTAAGGTAGAGAAGTGTGGCTATTAGGGTAGATAGGTGTTGCTATTAGGGTAGAGAGGTGTGGCTATTAGGGTAGAGAGGTGTGGCTATTAGGGTAGAGAGGCGTGGCTATTAGGGTAGAGAAGTGTGGCTGTTATGGTAGAGAGGTGTGTATATTAGGGTAGAGAGTCGTGGCTATTAGGGAGGGAACCGTATATATTAGATGATATATGCATGATTAATAGGGGGAAAGGTGTAGTTATTAAGAGAAAAGGGTATGATTATTAGGAAGGGTGAGGTAAAGATAAACTCAGTAATTATATAAGTAAAAGTGTCGCGGAGTATTGTTATAGAGTGCATTATCCCGTCAATGGGCGATTTCAAATGTTGGCGATTGGATCAATCGTATTATTATCATATGAAATATGTAATACAAGAAGGAATCGATTATGTAAACATAATATATATTTATAAATCAAAAATGTAAATAAAAATCAATAGAATTTTAGAAAATGTCCTGATTTATTATTTATATTTTAATTATAAGGTATTATATGACTCTTTTTCAAAATATCGTCCGATGTCATGTCCCAGAATGGAACTTATGTCAGAATGGTACCTACACATATAATAAGATATTTTGAAATTTGGTTCAACAATAAATCAATTTTTAATAAGAATCAAATCAATAAGAATATACTTAATATGATTAAAATACATACGAGTACATTATTTTATAGATATTACATTTTTAACAAATAATATAATTAATCCATATATTATCACTTATATCGATTAAAATAAATTATTATATGGATGTATATGTCAAATAGTTTATAAATAAACATGTCAATCAAAGAAATATAAATATTGAATTTTTAAATTATAAATATATATATAAAGATAATAAATTTTATAGTGGATACATAATCTATTTAGAATTTATACCTACACATTTAAATACTACTATTTGTAGAGTTACTACCATTAAATTCTTAAGTATATTCTCAGATAGTATATGTCGTTATCGGCCGACAATGCTATAGCGACTACTCTATAGATTAGATTTGTAGATAATAGAAGTACTTATTATTAATAAGTTTTATATATATAAATTGTCTAGTCATGGCAAGATATCATAGTAATATGGTAAATTAATCCAGCCCGTTTTTAGTTTCGGCGTAGATTATAAACCGATATAAATACAATATGTGCTTTTCTGTTTTATTATTAGAGATATTTTATTTTCTAACAAATATTTTATCTTTTTTAATTTCATATTTAATCTCTTTTAATACCGTATTGGTAATTATAGTATTCCGAATATTGAAATATATTTATAAATTTGAATTTGTGTAACCACGCCCTGATTAATATGCCGGATATTGATTAATACGCCCACATTTAATAATTTGAAAATTATATTTTTTTAAATTATAGAAAAAATATATGATATCATATAATAATAGCTGCTATTATTACTAATAATTAAGTAATTAAGCTATATGCTATCTAAATCTTTTAGATATGTTTGTAAAGATTATATAAAATGTCAAGTGAAGGTTCCATTCTGGCACAGGTTGCATTCTGGGACACGATACCGGTATCATGTGCAAAATGGGTTGCTGTTAAATAAATATAAAATAATCATATAAGTAAAATATATTGATTTAAAAATAGCTTATCCTATCAATAATATCTGATTTTGTTTTCGTATATGTTCTATAATATTAAAGTATCCAGTATATTTGAGTATGTAAGGTGTTTTGATAATATATAATATAAAATACTTAAATACAATTTAAAATAAATCTACAATTTAATTTTAATGTTTTATCGAAATATAAATGAAATAAATTGAGTGAGTTTAGGTTACTCTCGGCGATGCTAGATAATAATACCGCCTTTAAATGTAATATATTGTTACTTTTTACACATTCTAATTTATAATTATTTACTGATATGGTGTATTTGCATATAGAGTGTATTTACATGTAGAGAATGAATTATTTAAGAAAATATTAAATCTCATTTAACGAATTATAATTGTTCATGGTGAATTTTGAAATATTTTAATCAAAATATTTGAATTTTAGGTTAGATACGCCCATAACGTATTGCCTGCCCACTTTTAATTTGTATATTATTATATTTATTGAATATCGCTAAAAAATGTATTGTACCATATAATGGTTCACAGTTGTATTACTAGTTACATATTGGTAATTTGGCATTTTTAAGTAATTTATTTATAAATGTATACAATGAAATAAGATTGCGCAGCAACCAATTATATATATATATATATATATATATATATTTATATATACATATATATATATATATATACATATATATATATATATATATATATATATATATATATAAATATAGATATATATATATATATATAAATTACCATTGACAATGCACCTTATTCCTAGTATCAATATTATTCATTATATATTTTGTCTATTTAGATCATATATTTAATTATCGTGTACAATTTATCAAATTCAGACAATGAAATGTTCATGATCCTAATAAAACTGAGAGCTATTATAATAATAATAGTAATAATAACAGCTATAACTGAATAGAAATGTTTACATTGTGATTATACTAAGCTTTTCCTTCTTACACCGTTATTACACTGTAATTACACTATTACTACACCCTTATTACACCATTATTACATCATTATTACAACATTATTACACCAATATTATATAAATATTACACCAATATTACACTAATATTACACAAATATTACACCAATATTACACCAATATTATACCAATATTACACCAATATTACACCAATATTACACCAATATTACACCAATATTACACTAATATTACACCAATATTACACCAATATTACACCAATATTACACCAATATTACACCAATATTACACTAATATTACACCAATATTACACCGATATTACACCAATATTACACTAATATTACACAAATATTACACCAATATTACACTAATATTACACCAATATTACACCGATATTACACCGATATTACACCAATATTACACCAATATTACACCAATATTACACCAATATTACACTAATATTACACCAATATTACACCAATATTACACCAATATTACACCAATATTACACCAATATTACACCAATATTACACCAATATTACACCAATATTACACCAATATTACACCAATATTACACCAATATTACACCAATATTACACCAATATTACACCAATATTACACCAATATTACACAAATATTACACCAATATTACACCAATATTACACCAATATTACACCAATATTACACCAATATTACACCAATATTACACCAATATTAAACTAATATTACACCAATATTACACCAATATTACACCAATATTACACCAATATTACACCAATATTACACCAATATTACACCAATATTACACCAATATTACACCAATATTACACCAATATTACACCAATATTACACCAATATTACACCAATATTACACCAATATTACACCAATATTACACCAATATTACACCAATATTACACCAATATTACACCAATATTACACCAATATTACACCAATATTACACCAATATTACACCAATATTACACCAATATTACACCAATATTACACCAATATTACACCAATATTACACCAATATTACACCAATATTACACCAATATTACACCAATATTACACCAATATTACACCAATATTACACCAATATTACACCAATATTACACCAATATTACACCAATATTACACCAATATTACACCAATATTACGCCAATATTACACCAATATTACACCAATATTACACCAATATTACACCAATATTACACTAATATTACATCGTTATTATACTGCCCGCGAGGACATTACATTTATTTTCACGACTTTAGTATTTATTTGTCGAATAATCTTCTCGCGTCTCCCTAAATATCGCAACACTTGCATATATCTCATTAAATCTCGCTACTTACTAATACTCGTAAAATCTAACATACTCTGCTCTCATATCCCTGGATTTAGTAACGTGTGGCTATTTATGTTCACGGAACTCTATTTCTGGTCAAACATTTTCTTATTACCACGAAATCGCATAATTCAATATAATAAAATATTTGATTAAATATCTTGGAATTTCTCCAGATCTCATAAAAAATCGCGATATCCCCAGAAATCTATTCCATACTATATCACTATATCACTATACTATAGCTCAAATATCACAATATATCTGGTAATCTATTATATGCCGTAGAACAACTTCAGAGAGAATTTATTACAAAACATACCTTAAAATAAAATAAAAGTAACTTTTTTAATGTTATCTATTAACAGAATAATATATATATATATATATATATATATATATAAACTAATTAATATATACATATACTAATTAAAACAATTATAATTAAATTAATAAAGTAAATGCGACTTTTCCTTCGCAATTAGATATGAATTTAGTTAGTCTATTAAACAATTTTTTACATTTTATCATTCAAAGATCGCAATTATCGGCACAAAGCCCGGATTCAAGTACCATTGACAACATCAATCAAGATATCTTAAGATAAGCTGCGAACATGGTATGTCTGCTAGGAAAACTGTACTGCATCAACACCCTACAACTTCTACACACGTGTGACCTTGTAACGGTGAATAACTGTAACGGAGAATAACTGAATTTGTAAACGAATCTGAATATATCCGCGTCTATGTACACAGGAATTATAACTGCACCCGAGGAGGTTCCAGAAATGTTAGAAAATTCTATTACTGAACGACCTCTGCCGTATACGTCTACCCATCTCTACCCATCTCTACCCATCTCTACCCATCTCTACCTATCTCTACCCATCTCTACCTATCTCTACCTATCTCTACCTATCTCTACCTATCTCTACCTATCTCTACCTATCTCTACCTATCTCTACCTATCTCTATCTATCTCTACCTATATCTACCTATCTCTACCTATCTCTACCTATCTCTACCTATCTCTACCTATCTCTACCTATCTCTACCTATCTCTACCTATCTCTACCTATCTCTATCTATCTCTACCTATCTCTACCTATCTCTACCTATCTCTACATATCTCTACCTATCTCTACCTATATCTACCTATCTCTACCTATCTCTACCTATCTCTACCTATCTCTACCTATCTCTACCTATCTCTACCTATCTCTACCTATCTCTATCTATCTCTACCTATATCTACCTATCTCTACCTATCTCTACCTATCTCTACCTATCTCTACCTATCTCTACCTATATCTACCTATATCTACCTATCTCTACCTATCTCTACCTATCTCAACCTATCTCTACATATCTCTACCTATCTCTACATATCTCTACCCATCTCTACCTATCTCTACCTATCTCTACATATATCTACCTATCTCTACCTATCTCTACCTATATCTACCTATCTCTACCTACCTCTACCTATCTCTACCTATCTCTACCTATCTCTACCTATCTCTACCTATATCTACCTATCTCTACCTATCTCTACCTATCTCTACCTATCTCTACCTATCTCTACCTATCTCTACCTATCTCTACCTATATCTACCTATATTTACCCATCTCTACCTATCTCTACCTATCTCTACCTATCTCTACCTATCTCTATCTGGATGTATACAAACACGATATTCACTTTAGAGATTATGTAAGTATTTACTGTATTGATTTTACGTTTTCGATAATCCTATGGGCCTTTAATATAAAGTTGAAAATACAATGATCTAGATTACTCCATTCCATTCACATTACATGATAAATGGAACCAACATGCTATTTTAGGTATTAATATAATCGTGATAAAGTCTTGTAAAATAAACTACCAATCCCAAATAAAATCTGTAAACATTTGATAAGGGAAATAGCTAAAGACATTCGTTAAGATTCTGAACATTTTATTTTATTACTTAATACGGGATTAATAATTAATACGGAATTAATAATTAAAACGGGTTTAATACTAAATCTAGTCACTAGGATAGTTAAACAACACCAGATATAAAATAGCAGAAATACCTTTTTAGGAAGCATCTGACTCAGTAAAAAATCCGTTTTCAATTTCTCGTCAGCAAGTTGATGCGCTCTTATCTTATCATTTGTATATCAATGAGTATTATATATATATATATATATATATATATATATATATATATTAATACATATATATATATATATATATATATATGTTAATATATATATATATATAAATTCTCTCACTAGAAAAGTGTACCTCATTTGTATTACGGTAAACAATTCATTTCGTTTATGTAGTATGTGGACTACTAATGTACATTTACACTTTATTTGCTTATCCGAGTCAACAGTCAAACCGATGTTTCACCGACCTTCATTTTCCTCGAATAGTTGTACATATTCTCGGTCAAGGTGTTTATGCAGGTCGAGTACCAGATCGCCAGGACCAGGCACCTGTCAATCAAGTCGACACGCTACGATTAGACGCGTATTTGCTCGTGTGGTTATTAGTCAACCTATATCCAGGTACGCCCCGATTTGTGATATTTACATACTCCGCTAAACGGGATGAATATTGGAATTTAATCATATCTATCGAGAACGTTTTGTTTCGATTGATTTAATGATCATTGCTGAGTCATGGAGGGGTTATGTAGAGGTCGTAGTAGCATTCTCAAGGACACGATGCCCCCGGCATACTAACCGAAGCGAGGCGACGATGACGAACACTAACCCGAAGCGAAGTGCCGACGGAGTACACTAACCCGAAGCGAAGTGCCGACGGAGTACACTAACCCGAAGCGAGGCGACGATGGCGTACACTAACCCGAAGCGAAGTGCCGACGGAGTACACTAACCCGAAGCGAAGTGCCGACGGAGTACACTAACCCGAAGCGAGGCGACGATGGCGTACACTAACCCGAAGCGAAGTGCCGACGGAGTACACTAACCCGAAGCGAAGTGCCGACGGAGTACACTAACCCGAAGCGAAGTGCCGATGGCGTACACTAACCCGAAACGAGGCGCCGACGGAGTACACTAACCCGAAGCGAGGCGCCGACGGCGTACACTAACCCGAAGCGAAGTGCCGACGGAGTACACTAACCCGAAGCGAAGTGCCGACGGAGTACACTAACCCGAAGCGAAGTGCCGACGGAGTACACTAACCCGAAGCGAGGCGACGATGGCGTACACTAACCCGAAGCGAAGTGCCGACGGAGTACACTAACCCGAAGCGAGGCGACGATGGCGTACACT
>OZ038318.1:7347980-7352318 GCA_964035775.1 Osedax frankpressi
CATTACTGAGATCTAGTCAAGTTATAATCTAGATCTAATCTAGTTAAGTTATAGGAGTTCGATTAATGTTTGTATCTAATTCATTCTCTTAGGGATTCATTTGAACAAAAAATTAAATTATTTACATTTTGATTAAATAACTTACGACGACGAATATTAATAAAATTATTAATAACATTATTAAGAATAATGTGTTGCTAGTGAGATTTGAAATAAGGAGTTTACCTGGTTGAATACAAAAAAACCTTCAGATTATATTTCGAGTGAGGATATTTTTAAATTAGCAATGATTATAAGAAGAGACTTTATATATTTCTGATAATAAACATTTCATAAATTATATAGAATGTATTATTATTATAACCTTTGTTTAATTACAGTTATCGGATTTATTTAATACATGTATGTACTACCGAGTATTGTTTACAAGTAATTACATCTGTAAAGTCCAAGTAAGTTACTTTTATACTCAGCAGAAGTAGTTGATTTAACAGAAAACGCGAGTACAATATTTTCTGAAATTATTACCATTCATAAAATCCATTATTACAAATTTATTTTCGTTTAATAAAATATCATTTTCTTTAGCGAATGCAGCGGCAGCATTGTTACGTTTTTATTGTTCTTTTGGATAATTCAAAAGTAAAGTTAGACCACGTAGAGTGTTAAATAGAGATTACATAACCCAATATATACACTACTTTTAGCTTATCTAAATGAACTAATAACATGTTAATACATTTTGAATATCTTTGGAATAATAATATATTGCTTTGCGACACGCCATTTTTGCATTCGAAGGCAGTAGATTTGGTTTTGTTACATATTATGCGGATGTTTACAAACGGGAGAGTTTTATTATATACACGGCTATATTTTTATGTTTAGACGATGTAAGAATTAATAATAATTAATCTTGTAAAATTCTTTACTGGCATCGATGAAGATTACGAACATCACTATAAATAGAATATCAATATTCTTTAATGTGAACATTATTGCGAAAGTGGCATTTTTGGATTTCAAATTTATTATATATATATATATATATATATATATATATATATATATATATATAGGGTATATTTAGGTTAACAGTTAATGAAAATGATGTGCGGATATAACTCAAAAAAGGGTTTAAATTGGTTGAGATATATATATATATATATATATATATATATACATATATATATATATAACTGGATATATGGGTGGATATATTTATAGATAAACTACTATCTAAGTAAAAATGAGAAGTGAGTAGATATGCTACTATTTGAATAAAAGGTGAGTAGATTTACTGCTATTTAAGTAAAGGAGAGGTGAGTAGTTAAACTACTATTTAAGTAAAAAGGAGAGGCCAGTTCACCAACCGTCTATATCTATGAATTTCGTTCCATTGATAAATAGGTCTGCCGGAAATAACGTCATCTTATTCACAACTTTTCTGATCTCACTCTGAAAGCGGGAACAAGTGAAAGCGCGTGGGAGGGTTGGGAGGGTTGCGGAACGTTGCTGCGTACGTTGTTGGGTAAAGACTTGGGACTATATAAGACTTGGAGATCACTCCACGCGCGTTGCACGCCGAGCGTTCCCTAACTCGTACTTCCAGAATATTCGACAACAGCGCGTTGTTGGTGTTGTTGGTGATGGCTCTCATCGCCGTGTAGTCTCTTTCGTGTTGTAGGTTGGACAGCAGGTCGCCTAGCAACACGGTTGGCTGTATGGAGTCGAACGAACGCTTGGTTTGAGAGTAATCCAACTGCGGCGCGAAGTCGAATGTGTGAGGTGTCGGTGCGATGTGAGAGAGGTGCGGTGTGCGGTGTGCGCGGTGTGCGGAGTGCCGGATGCAGTTTGTGGTGTGATGTGATGGCGAGATATGAAAGTAGTGCGTTCTGTCGTTATTTATATGAGAATATAACGTATCAACGTATGTATAATATATAGGTTTAATGGTTGGAGTGTAAGGAGTTGGTGTTATTTGTTTGGGATAGGTTACAGTTATAAGTTAAAGTTGAAAGTGTAATTTGATACTGAGCGAAGTAAGGTTAGGTGTGTGTATATGTAGGTGTAAGGTGTATATATGTGTAGGTGTTTGTGTAAGGTGTATATATGTGTAGGTATTGGTGTAAGGTTTAGGTATATTTAAGTGTAGGTGTAAGGTGTGGTTATGTGCAGTTGTTAAATATAAAGTTTAGTACATGCGAAGTTGGTGTAAGATTAAAGTTCCAAGATATAATCATTTAAAGTAAAGTAAGGTATAAGGTATAAGGTATAAGGTGTAAGGTATAAGGTATAAGGTATAAGGTATAAGGTATAAGGTATGAAGGTATAATGTATAAGGTATAAGGTATAATGTATAAGGTATAAGGTATAAGGTATAAGGTATAAGGTATAAGGTATAAGGTATAAGGTATAATGTATAAGGTATAAGGTATAAGGTATAAAGTATAAGGTGTAAGGTATAAGGTATAAGGTATAATGTATAAGGTATAAGGTATAAGGTATAAGGTATAAGGTATAAGGTATAAGGTATAAGGTATAAGGTATAAAGTATAAGGTGTAAGGTATAAGGTATAAGGTATAAAGTATAAGGTGTAAGGTATAAGGTATAAGGTATAAGGTATAATGTATAAGGTATAAAGTATAAGGTATAAGGTATAAGGTATAATTTATAATGTATAAGGTATAAGGTATAAGGTGTAATGTATAAGGTATAATGTATAAGGTATAAGGTATAATGTATAAGGTGTAATGTATAAGGTATAAGGTATAAGGTATAAGGTATAAAGTATGAGGTATAAGGTATAAGGTATAAGGTATAAGGTATAAGGTATAAGGTGTAAGGTATAAGGTGTAAGGTATAATGTATAAGGTATAAGGTATAAGGTATAAGGTATAAGGTATAAAGGTATAAGGTATAAGGTATAAGGTATAAGGTATAAGGTATAAAGTATAAGGTATAAGGTATAAGGTGTAAGGTATAAGGTATAAGGTATAAGGTGTTAGGTATAAGGTGTAAGGTATAAGGTGTAGGGTATAAGGTGTAAGGTATAAGGTGTAAGGTATAAGGTGTAAGGTATAAGGTGTAGGGTATAAGGTGTAAGGTATAAGGTGTAAGGTATAAGGTGTAAGGTATAAGGTGTAAGGTATAAGGTGTAAGGTATAAGGTGTAAGGTATAAGGTGTAAGGTATAAGGTGTAAGGTATAAGGTGTAAGGTATAAGATGTAATGTGTAGATGCTTAAAATAAGGTGTAGGAGTGTATGGTAAAATATCTATTACCAATTGTGCGAATTGATGATATGGTGCGATGTGCGGTATATGTAAGTTCGGTGCGACATTAGGAGCGTTGTGTGCGGTAAGCCGGGAGTTGTGTGCGACATTGTGAGCGTTGTGTGCGGTGAGCCGGGAGTTGCGTAATGTGCGGACAATGTACGGGAGTTTTAGCCATATGATGAACCTGACGAATGCCAACGTACAGGATTAGTGTTTAGTGTAAGTACAAATTGTTTATTGATGACATATTTATTTATAGACCGTAATATCGACTAAGATAAGCGGTCAGAAGTGTATATCGGTTAAAGACACGCGGAGAAGTGTTAGATTTAGTCGTATAGGCTGATTAGTGTAATGAGAAGGAATTGTGTGTATCGAGGCATTTTGCTATAATCGATTGTTATTAGCGTATTAATATATACACTACTTATACAGCGTATATATATATATATATATATATATATATATATATATATATATATATATATACTAATTATATATTTACTTATATATATATATATATATATATATATATATATGTAGAAGCCTCATCTCCATATCTAAATCTGTTTATAAAATACTTATTATATACACTTTAATATTATAATAACCGGTTTCAAATTCCTAACCATATCCATATAGAACTCGAATACTCGATTATCTACTTACACAATTAAATGATGAACTAATTACATAATTAAATGATTACCTAATTACATAATTAAATTATTACCTAATTACATAATTAAATTATTACCTAATTACATAATTAAATGATTATCTACTTACATAATTAAATGATTACATAATTACATAATTAAATGATTATCTACTTACATAATTAAATGATTACCTAATTACATAATTAAATGATTACCTAATTACATAATTAAATGATTATCTACTTACATAATTAAATGATTACCTACTTACATAATTAAATGATTACCTAATTACATAATTAAATGATTACCTAATTACATAATTAAATGATTATCTACTTACATAATTAGATGATTACATAATTACATAATTAAATGATTATCTACTTACATAATTA
>OZ038318.1:7352518-7380018 GCA_964035775.1 Osedax frankpressi
AGCAGTAGCAGTAGCAGTAGCAGTAGCAGTAGCAGTAGCAGTAGCAGTAGCAGTAGCAGTAGCAGTAGCAGTAGCAGTAGCAGTAGCAGTAGCAGTAGCAGTAGCAGTAGCAGTAGCAGTAGCAGTAGCAGTAGCAGTAGCAGTAGCAGTAGCAGTAGCAGTAGCAGTAGCAGTAGCAGTAGCAGTAGCAGTAGCAGTAGCAGTAGCAGTAGCAGTAGCAGTAGCAGTAGCAGTAGCAGTAGCAGTAGCAGTAGCAGTAGCAGTAGCAGTAGCAGTAGCAGTAGCAGTAGCAGTAGCAGTAGCAGTAGCAGTAGCAGTAGCAGTAGCAGTAGCAGTAGCAGTAGCAGTAGCAGTAGCAGTAGCAGTAGCAGTAGCAGTAGCAGTAGCAGTAGCAGTAGCAGTAGCAGTAGCAGTCGCAGTCGCAGTCGCAGTCGCAGTCGCAGTAGCAGTAGCAGTAGCAGTAGCAGTAGCAGTAGCAGTAGCAGTAGCAGTAGCAGTAGCAGTAGCAGTAGCAGTAGCAGTAGCAGTAGCAGTAGCAGTAGCAGTAGCAGTAGCAGTAGCAGTAGCAGTAGCAGTAGCAGTAGCAGTAGCAGTAGCAGTAGCAGTAGCAGTAGCAGTAGCAGTAGCAGTAGCAGTAGCAGTAGCAGTAGCAGTAGCAGTAGCAGTAGCAGTAGCAGTAGCAGTAGCAGTAGCAGTAGCAGTAGCAGTAGCAGTAGCAGTAGCAGTAGCAGTAGCAGTAGCAGTAGCAGTAGCAGTAGCAGTAGCAGTAGCAGTAGCAGTAGCAGTAGTAGTAGTACCTATGGCAGTAGCAGTATCAGTAGCAGTAACCAATGACAGTAGCAGTATCAGTAGCAGACAGTGGCAGTAGCAGTAGCAGACATAGTGGCAGTAGCAGAGGTAATGACAGTAGCAGTGGTAATATACTGCTATAGCAGTAGCATTGGTAATAGCAGTAGCAGTAGCAGTATCAATGGCAGTAGCAGTAGCAGTAGCAGTACCAATGACAGTAGCAGTATCAGTAGCAGACAGTGGCAGTAGCAGTAGCAGACATAGTGGCAGTAGCAGTAGTAAACAACAAATGATTCCATCTCATAATTGTATTAAATAAGTACAACATCAATATACATTTATTCTTGTTATGAATTATAGTACTTTTTTTAAACCACTATAAACCAATCCACGCTCTCACATTTCTACTCGTAATAATTGCTTATCGACAGCGATATCATGTATCAGTTCCTTCTTACGCCAGGACCCAGGACGTGTGGACCCAGGACGTGTGGACCTAAGACGTGTGGTCCGCGAAGTGGGTCCCAAGTACCGTTTATTGTTCCACGCGGCATGCTCAAACCTTCCCGATCACCCAAGCACTAGACCCGCACCCCGTAACAAATACCCCCTACTCCGCACTTCGCGACAATACCTCGGACGTCCAGGCACGCTGAACACAAGAGGTCAACGCTTTTACCGACCGCTAATTAATACTCAGCGTATGGTTCACGTGTGAATGTCCACCCAAATTGTTATGGAATAAAGAAATGTTCAGGCGCCTGTCGAGGGATTTCTTTCACTATTTCTGGTCGAGGTCCCCTCTTCTCGGAACATCGTGAACATCTCGATACGTGCGCTTCGATCTGAGAGATGAATTCGCTCTTATAGATCAAACTTGAAATGATCGATGCATTCTCGTAAACGACGTAATTCACCGTATTTACCATACAATGTCTGTCGTGCAATATACAGTATTTACCATACAATGTCTGTCGTAAAATATACAGTATTTACGATACAATGTATGTCGTAGAATATACAGTATTTACGATACAATGTATGTCGTACAATATACAATATTTACGATACAATGTATGTCGTACAATATACAATATTTACGATACAATGTATGTCGTACAATATACAGTATTTATGATACAATGTATGTCGTACAATATACAATATTTACGATACAATGTATGTCGTACAATATACAGTATTTATGATACAATGTATGTCGTACAATATACAGTATTTACGATACAATGTATGTCGTACAATATACAGTATTTACCATACAATTTATGCCGTACAATATACAGTATTTACCATACAATGTCTATCGTACAATTCATGGTATACACTGTAAGATATAAACTTTACATTGAGTTCAAATTGTAATTGATCTCTCCATTATAGTGCTATATATTCGTATTGCTCGCCTACTTCTCGACTAACGGTGCCTGGTGTTATTTCCCCGTTATGAATAACAACTTCTATTATTCTAAAGAAATCGCCGAAGCTTCCGCGGTCGACTCGGAATTACCTGTAATGAGTAAACTATGAGTCATGCCCGAGTAATGCTATGAGTCATTCCCGAGTAATGCCATGAGTCATGCCCCAGAAATGCCATGAGTCATGCCCGAGTAATGCCATGAGTCATGCCCGAGTAATGCCATGAGTCACGCCCGAGTAATGCCATGAGTCATGCCCGAGTAATGCCATGAGTCATGCCCGAGTAATGCCATGAGTCATGCCCGAGTAATGCCATGAGTCATGCCCGAGTCATGCCATGAGTCACGCTCGAGTATTGCCATGAGTCATGCCCGAGTAATGCCATGAGTCATGCCCGAGTAATGCCATGAGTCATGCCCCAGAAATGCCATGAGTCATGCCCGAGTAATGCCATGAGTCATGCCCGAGTAATGCCATGAGTCATGCCCGAGTAATGCCATGAGTCATGCCCGAGTAATGCCATGAGTCATGCCCGAGTAATGCCATGAGTTATGCCCGAGTAATGCCATGAGTCATGCCCGAGTAATGCCATGAGTCATGCCCGAGTAATGCCATGAGTCATGCCCGAGTAATGCCATGAGTCATGCCCGAGTAACGCCATGAGTTATGCCCGAGTAATGCCATGAGTCATGCCCGAGTAATGCCATGAGTCACGCCCGAGTATTGCCATGAGTCATGCCCGAGTAATGCCATGAGTCATGCCATGAGTCATGCCATGAGTCACGCTAACCTCGTACGAATCACACGTTTATCCTAAGCACAGCGAAACCGCACATTGTGTTATGTGTTTACGTTTGATGTGCGACTCTACAAAATAATAATAGTCCATCCGAATTCCTCTCGTATAAATACCACCCAGAATTGTAAAGACGTAGTACCCCTCGCATACAACCAATACAGACGTATCTGGTATCACCGTAACTGTCCTCCTAAAATACCAGCGGGTCCAACGTAAGTAAGTCCGGTACACATGTTGGCACCACGTGGCGAGAAGGTAGATTGGGGACGCGGATATCGCTTGCGAGTATTTCATCGTCTTTATATCTTAAACAATGATTTTGAAGTTTATATAATGAAGACAATACATCGTGTATGCGGATAATATATGCTCAATGTATTGCCACGGCCACGGCTACTGTTAACGTATACGATTCTCTTACGACCTCGCATAACACACTAACTACCCGCACATACTACCCTGCCACTACCCTGCCACTACCCTGCCACTACCCTGCCACTACCCTGCCACTACCCTGCCACTACCCTGCCACTACCCTGCCACTACCCTGCCACTACCCTGCCACTACACTGCCACTACCCTGCCACTACCCTGCCACTACACTGCCACTACCCTGCCACTACCCTGCCACTACCCTGCCACTACCCTGCCACTACCCTGCCACTACCCTGCCACTACCCTGCCACTACCCTGCCACTACCCTGCCACTACCTTGCCACTACCCTGCCACTACCCTGCCACTACCCTGCCACTACCCTGCCACTACCCTGCCACTATCCTGCCACTACCCTGCCTCTACCCTGCCACTACCCTGCCACTACACTGCCACTACCCTGCCACTACCCTGCCACTACCTGTCACTACCCTGCCACTACCCTGCCACTACCCTGCCACTACCCTGCCACTACCCTGCCACTACCCTACCACTACCCTGCCACTACCCTGACACTACCCTGCCACTACCCGCATATACTACCCGCCCATACTACCCTGCCACTACCCTGCCACTACCCTGCCACTACCCTACCACTACCCTGCCACTACCCTGACACTACCCTGCCACTACCCGCATATACTACCCGCTCATACTACCCTGCTACTACCCTGCCACTACCCTGCCACTACCCTACCACTACCCTGCCACTACCCTGACACTACCCTGCCACTACCCGCATATACTACCCGCCCATACTACCCTGACACTACCCTGACACTACCCTGCCACTACCCTGCCACTACCCTGCCACTACCCTGCCACTACCCTGTCACTACCCTGCCACTGCCCTGCCACTACCATGCCACTACCCTGCCACTACCCTGCCACTACCCTGCCACTACCCTGCCACTACCCTGCCACTACCTTGCCACTACCCTGCCACTACCCTGCCACTACCCTGCCACTACCCTGCCACTACCTTGCCACTACCCTGTCACTATCCTGCCACTACCCTGCCTCTACCCTGCCACTACCCTGCCACTACACTGCCACTACACTGCCACTACCCTGCCACTACCCTGCCACTACCCTGCCACTACCCTGCCACTACTACCCCCACACCTCCGTACAATCTCGCGCGTCCCTTTTTCTCCGGTCTCACTACACTCAGCATGCACTCAGTTATCCCTCCCTTACCTGCATCTCTACACCACCCCACATCAAGACTCCTATACTTTCGTCGACTCCTACCGCAACCTACCCCTACATACTCCAACCCTTACCCCACCATACCCCTACCCCTACCCCTACATACATCTACCCCCACTCCGCTCGCGTAGTGCCGATAAGTAACTCCGGCGATGTTAGGATATTTTCTAGCCGCAATTAAAGCGTGCAAGTGTGTAACTCAGTGCAGTTTTAATTACTCGGCGATTGGCCCGCTATATCGTGTCTAGTGTTCTATCTGCTATCTAGTGGGGGCGGGGTGGGGGGGGGAGGTGATGGGTAATTAGGCCTATTGCGAGACGGAACACTCCGCGACCGGTGTCGGAGGGCACTGCCCCCATCCGCCCTGCTTATAGCGGCCAGTAGCGTAAATCAATTCTTAAGTAGGCCGAAGTTTAAAAAATGGATTTCGAACGAAATCACTAATGCGTGACAGGAGGAAAATATTTGATAATAGAATTTGTTATAGAATATTTTAAAGAGTAGATTATAATATTATCTGTTTGGCTATTTCTACTATCTGTCTGGAGAATGGTCAGATTTACATTACGAGGTCACGGAATTAGGGGATCGCGAGGTTAAGGGGTGTAATTAAGGGATCACGTGGTTAGGGTATGCATATATCGGTTATATCTGTTAGGAGGTTAATGGTACGTGTATGTCGCTACGTGGAACAGGTGGCGGGGACATGCGCGTGTACCAGGGCAGCTTAACTATGGCATGGCAGGGTAACTATGGCATGGCAATGTAACTGTGTAAAGGTAATACAACTATGCAATAGCATTGAAAGTATATAAAGCAGATGTAATTGGGTAAAGTATGTCAGGTGAATAAGCTGTGAAAACCCATATTTAATATATATTGTAAATAAAAATGCATGACTATTTTAATGATTATCATAAGATATATTTACTATTAAATAAATTCTAGTTATTTGTGATATTATATTAGTTCCCTGGTATATATATTTGCAAGTTGGATATAAAGTATTATAGTATAACATATGATGAAGGATATGTGAATTTCTGAAATAAATTAACTAACAAAGTATCAAATGCGTTTCTAAATACACAGGATTAATAATGTGCTATTCACTTTATATATATTTACTAATGAATACAAAATAATAATCTTATATCTTAAAAGATAAAATGAAGTATGCATCATCAGCATATTTGAAATCCCTACAAATTTAAACTTTAAATACTTCAAATATAAAATATCTTATAATAAAATCTGATGATTTTAGATCAAATGTATATTATCACAAAACAAAATATTGAAATAGGATTTAAAGTAGGTATAGATATCTAACTTAAGTTATATTAATAGTTATACATATACCCTACTTTATCATATATTAATATATACAACTTTAATAACTATATAAATATTGATTATTTTCTGCAAAATGTTCCTTTTCACAGAACAACAATTGAGACGGATAGGAGTTTGCAAGTGGTTTAATGTGGTCAAAGGCTAGAAACAATCTATTACTTTAAACTAACTTCTCTTCCGTTGTCTACGAACGTCGTATAGTTTAGAAACCCCTTACGAGGTATCACATCTCCATACCGTTTAACTTGTAAACAAATGATAGCGGAGATTTTGAAACTATTATCGCGATTTGCGAAGTCGAAACCTCAAATCGTGAGCCTTCGTCAGTCTTTGCTTGCGATATAAACAATTTCTCGAATATAATTTAAAACTTTCACATTCTGCATTTACGACTATAATTAAATGTTTTGATAACCCCGAGATATTGGGCTATTATCCGTAATGGCCTATAATTCAATCAAACAAGCAGTTCTCGATAGTTGTTCCGCTAAATATAGAAACGCATACTCGTGACTGATAAATGAGTTACATGCAACTATTATTTATGGCACATATGTTTACAGCTTTAAATTTAACATATTGTTAATTAATAATTTTAACCAATGTAAAGATATCGAAAAAGTACTAATTTATGAAATACGAAGAGAGCAAAATAATTTTAAATTCCTTCTGCGATAGTGAATAAACTAACGGACATTTTAATAACCAAATTAATGAAGCCACTACTGTTGAAATGATTTATATTAGCAATTATATGTAATGTATTACAAATAGTACTAATATCAAGTAACAAGTACACAAATGAAATTAATATTATTTACGCCTAAAAGATTTGATTTTAATGCTAAACTAGACACTTTACGTGACCTTGCGTTTCCTATTCATTAGACATATGAAATTCTATTTTTTTTACAGGTTTTGGATTTATTACGCCTAATGACAAAGGACAAGATGTTTTCGTGCACCAGGTTTCTATTCGTCATATTATATTTCTGTGTTTTTCGATTTATATGCAAATATATAATTCGGCGACATACATTCAAAATTTATTTCTATAAATAAAACGTTTATTTCATTTAAAAATAATAATATACCCGCAACTTCCTGTTCGTCTTTAAGGAAAATGATTTCAATGATTTTAACAATAATAGAAGTTTAGATTTATTAAGTTTTTAATTTCAATAGCAATTGATATCTCTTAAAATTGTATTTTTATATCTCAACTGCTAAATCTATTTCATTTACTAAGAGACAATCATAATCTTTTCAATACATTTTATTAATAACTTCAAATGTATTCATTGATATAGAAATCTCCATCTGTTCATATAAATCAAAATACATTTCACGTATCTAATTTATTAATCTAAGCTAAATATGTTTATACACAAATTTCGCTAATTAAATTTGTATCTTTAAACTCACAATTACATTTGGTATAATCACATCTTTAATATACATAACTTTAATGACCTCAACCTCCTCTATATTCATTAACTCTGTTTTATTTCTGACTGTTCCTAGGAATTCACACCCACTCTTCAAACTATTACTTACACCCGCGAAGTAGTCGTTGCAGTGGCCCTACCACGAATACACCAGCAACCTGTCCACTATACCTCACAACACCCTTTACCCAATTATGTCCTTTGCAGTCGGTGATCCAGATGAAGGGATTCCGGAGTTTGTCCGATGGCGAGCCACTCGAGTTCATGAGCAAGAGCTCCGGTAAAGGTTAGAGTTTAGATCCGCTTCAGCAACGACCCGACGGCATTTCTTTACGACCCGCGCGCAACGTAAACATATCCTGCAATTTACGTGGGCGACTTTACAGTTTCACTCGTGCCACGATATCGACGTGTTACTCGCCAAACGTCAGTGGCGAGAGCAATCTCATGTGCCCAACACATTGGCTTCTCCTGCATTCGCATCAATTATACACCCATAATGCGGCGCCCGTTGCATCTCTTTTAAATATGTAAACATAAATCTCAGGCGATTCTCTCTCTTTGATCTTATTACTAATAGTTGTAGTAGTAGTGGTGATGGTAGTGGTAGTAGTGGTGGTGGTGATGGTGGTAGTGGTAGTGGTGGTAGTAGTAGTAATAGTAGTAATAATAGTAATAGTAGTAGTAGTAGTAGTAGTAGTAGTAGTAGTAGTAGTAGTAGTAATAGTAGTAATAGTAGTAGTAGTAGTAGTAGTAGTAGTAGTAGTAGTAGTAGTAGTAATAGAAGTAGTAGTAGTAGTAGTAGTAGTAGTAGTAGTAGTAGTAGTAGTAGTAGTAATAGTAGTAGTAGTAGTAGTAGTAGTAGTAGTAGTAGTAGTAGTAGTAGTAGTAGTAGTAGTAGTAGTAGTAGTAGTAGTAGTAGTAGTAGTAGTAGTAGTAGTAGTAGTAGTAGTAGTAGTAGTAGTAGTAGTAGTAGTAGTAGTAGTAGTAGTAGTAGTAGTAGTAGTAGTAGTAGTAGTAGTAGTAGTAATAGAAGTAGTTGTAATAGTAGTGGTGGTGGTGATGGTAGTAGTAGTAGTGGTAGTGGTAGTATTTTTATTTTTTTTCCAGTAGTTAAAATAGATAATCTAATAATTACACCTAGTGATCAAATAAAATATCTAGGAATAGTTATTAATAATTCTTTTAACCTTAAATCACATATTACTAATATTTCGAAAAAAAATCAAATTACCAATTAATGAATATACGTAAAATTAGAAAATGTATCACCATTAAACTATGTACACAACTCATAAATTCATTAGCTTTTTCACAAATCGATTATTGTAGTTCTCTACTCTTCAATTTACCTTCATCCCATATAAAACCACTCAATAGAATAATTAAATCGTGTATAAGAACTATTTTATGACAACCCTTAAAAGATCATTCGAGTATTTCGATGAGCGCAATAAAACTTAAGATCCTTACCTTCCCTAATCGTCCAGCCTATAGAATACTTTGTATCATCCATAAAACATTATATATCAATTTCCCTAAATACCTATTAGAATCTCTAAGTCGCCCTGAAATAACTAGTATTAAACTCCGATCATCAATTGACAATTTTATATTACAAGCTCATTTATCACATTCATGCCATCAATCACGTTCCTTTACCTGCTCTGCTCCTATTATATGGAATAAGCTTCCTCTCCATATTAGATCCACATCAAATCATAATTCATTTCAAAATCTACTTAAATATTATCTTTTAAATAACACATCATTCCTGTACTAAATTACCAAATCTTCCATCACAAAAACTATGACGTGTTAATCTTTTTTTCTTCTTCTCTTACTTCTTTTTTATTTTATTTTATTTTATTTGTATATATTTTTGTTCTAGTCCAATAATCCGTATCTCATTACTTTTATAATTATCCATACCTATCCTTATCATCTATAATATTATGCGTATCGGTGGTGTTTTTTTTCCCGAGACTTGTAATTGCTGATGGGCCTTGTGCCATAATGTAGGCTTTTTCTTTGTCTTGGTTTTTCTCCATACATATTTATATTTCGCCTTGTCCATCTATTGTTATAATATACACTTATCAGAGCATAATAATGCTATACATTGAGTGTTTAAATAAACCATTTTGATTGATTGATAGTAGTAGTAGTAGTAGTAGTAGTAGTAGTAGTAGTAATGTTAGTACTAAGTTACTACATAACTGCTAATTATATACAATAACATCGATCACAATGGATATGCTTTATCTCATTTTATTTCATATTGTTTCCAGAATCAAATACAACCACTATCACTACCTGCAGGTCTGGAAGCTACGTATGTTTGTGCCTTGAATGGAGAGGATTGTAAGGGTTCGGACAGAAGACCGATTTCCCGGAAACGACACAAAAAAATTAGGTCCTTCAATGGAATATCAATAAAACTATTAATATATATATTTATAGAATATCTTAGTTTAGAATTTATAAATCTATGCACAATCCCATATTTCTTTTCTAAAACAGGCAATAATTTATATTAAATATGGTATTTAATTAATCAATTAATAATTATAAAATGTCTAGACAATTTTTAATTACTATATAAAATTACTATAAAAAAAATCTAATTATTTTTAAATAATATATTCATATAATAATTTTAATAACTTTGTATTTAATAAAGTATGTCTAAGTAACTATAACTAAATTCATAAATTAACAAGGTTTTTCCTATTTCAAAAATGTGTGATACTTTATCTACACATATTTCTTTGCCTAGATCATTTTCTCCAAATAAATGCAACTACCAAATAACACAACCTTTTCCACGACCTCGCCTGCATGTCCAGGTGTTTCAATTGCGGGGACTTTGCCAACCACATCGCTTCCAAATGTCCTCACGGTCCTCTACCTAAACGCTGCCACTTGTGCAAAGACGACGATCATCTAATCGCGGATTGCCCGAAACGACCGGTTTGTCAATGTCAACGTGTTTCGCAGCCGAGTAGAAATTTAACGAATAATATTAAACAAGTAGATTGAACTCACTCTAGCGTCGCTTTCGTCATAGTTGATAGAGTCTCGCAGAAATACTCATTACTCAAGTGCAATGTTACCTTATCAATAAAATCAAACTATATTTTCTACAATAATACATACCCATTGCTATAGTCATGCTTTAATAATATATATGTATATAATATATACTATAATATATATACCAGTATTGAGAAAGCTTCTACTAATCATATTTCTATATACCTCAATTCATACACCCTATATTTCTATATACCCTAATTCATACACCCTATATTTCTATATACCCTAATTCATACACCCTATATTTCTATATACCTTAATTCATACACCCTATATACCTTAATTCATACACCCTATATACCTTAATTCATACACCCTATATACCTTAATCCATACACCCTATATACCTTAATTCATACACCCTATATAACTCAATTCTTTCACACACTATTTGTAGTATTCACCATCACAGAAATATTCTGTATTCTGTGAACTCATTATCCGCGAATGCGATTATTCTAAGGATGCAACTGCAACCTAATAATACATAATGCCTAATAAACCTCAAATAACACATAGGATGACGAAGCCAGCTATCATTCAGTAGAAGAAGAATCTACGGAGAAAGAGTAAACAACCGGTGTCCATACTCCTCCTAATCTACCTCAGTCCTTGACCTTTCCTACCCCTTATCTACCTCAGTCCTTAACCCTTTCCTACCCCTTATCTACCTCAGTCCTTAACCCTTTCCTACCCCTTATCTACCTCAGTCCTTAACCCTTTCCTACCCCTTATCTACCTCAGTCCTCAACCCTTCTTACCCCTTATCTACCTCAGTCCTTAACCTTTCCTACCCCTTATCTACCTCAGTCCTTGACCTTTCCTACCCCTTATCTACCTCAGTCCTTAACCCTTTCCTACCCCTTATCTACCTCAGTCCTTAACCCTTTCCTACCCCTTATCTACCTCAGTCCTTAACCCTTTCCTACCCCTTATCTACCTCAGTCCTTACCCCTTATCTACCTCAGTCCTTAACCTTTCCTACCCCTTATCTACCTCAGTCCTTGACCTTTCCTACCCCTTATCTACCTCAGTCCTTAACCCTATCATACCCCTTATCTACCTCAGTCCTTAACCCTTTCCTACCCCTTATCTACCTCAGTCCTTAACCCTTATTACCCCTTATCTACCTCAGTCCTTAACCTTTCCTACCCCTTATCTACCTCAGTCCTTGACCTTTCCTACCCCTTATCTACCTCAGTCCTTAACCTTTCCTATCCCTTATCTACCTCAGTCCTTAACATTTCCTACCTCTTATCTACCTCAAAGCCTAACCTTTTCCACCTCAGTCACTAACCTTTCCTACCTCTTATCTACCTCAGTCCCTAACCTTTTCCACCTCAGTCACTAACCTTTCCTACCCCTTATCTACCTCAGTCCTTAACCTTTCCTATCCCTTATCTACCTCAGTCCTTAACCTTTCCTACCTCTTATCTACCTCAAAGCCTAACCTTTTCCACCTCAGTCACTAACCTTTCCTACCTCTTATCTACCTCAGTCCCTAACCTTTTCCACCTCAGTCCCTAACCTTTCCTACTTCTTATCTACCTCAGTCCCTAACCTTTCCTACCTCTTATCTACCTCAAAGCCTAACCTTTTCCACCTCAGTCACTAACCTTTCCTACCTCTTATCTACCTCAGTCCCTAACCTTTCCTACTTCTTATCTACCTCAGTCCCTAACCTTTCCTACCTCTTATCTACCTCAAAGCCTAACCTTTTCCACCTCAGTCCCTAACCTTTCCTACCTCTTATCTACCTCAGATCCTAACATTTCCTACCTCTTATCTACCTCAGACCCTAACCTTTTCCACCTCAGTCACTAACCTTTCCTACCTCTTATCTACCTCAGACCCTAACCTTTCCTACCTTAGTCCTTAACCTTTCCTACCTCTTATCTACCTCAGTCACTAACCTTTCCTACCCCTTATCTAGCTCAGACCCTAACCTTTTCCACCTCAGTCACTAACCTTTCTTACCTCTTATCTACCTCAGACCCTAACCTTTCCTACCTTAGTCCTTAACCTTTCCTACCTCAGTCCCTAACCTTTCATACCTTAGTCCTTAACCTTTCCTAACTCTTATCTACCTCAGTCCCTAACCTTTCCTACCTAAATCTATGCCTTTTATTCTTCTATCACTTCCCTTTTACCTCAGCCCAAACCTCCCATCATACTAATTAATCCTAGTCCCTTCTCTATCGCAATTTCTCCATCTCTAGCTCAGCCAATCACCTTTCCTCCTCCTAATCCCTCACCTTTCCTCCATTATATACATATCTTTCCCATCTACCATATTCATTATATTCCTCAGTCCCTTAACTCCGCATCTTCTTCCCTGAGCTCTCTCCTCTATGACATATTGCATCCCGACCTATATATTTCAACTCATATCTAAGCTACGCAAGTTTTCCTCAGTCCCTTAACTCCGCATCTTCTTCCTCGAGCTCTCTCCTCTATAGCATATTGCACCCCGACCTATATATTTCAACTCCTATCTAAGCTACTCAGGTTCTCCCTTCCTTTTTCCTTTGTCCTCATCTCCACCCTCTATCTTTCACCTATATCTGTCTGTATACCGCTACCCATCTATCCTTAGCCAGTCGTTACTCTACCTCGGTACTCTTCTCTCACTGACCCATTGTCGGGGTTTATACACCAATACCAACATCACAACCATCTGAACTTACTTTAGGATGCCTCCAGGCACATGCTCTCTTTTTAGATACAATTTTTATAAGATATTGAATACAATAAAACAATAACAAAGATAACTGCATTTTCTCGATATTAGTGTGGTTTAAATTAAGATACTATGTTATATAAACATATATTTATAAAATATTTATGTATTCACAAAAATTGGGATGTATATCACATTAAAATCTGCGAGAATGAATATTGAAATACTTAACAAATTGAATATTAATGTAAATATTAATTAATATTAATATTTAGTAATTTAGGGTGCACTACCCGTTACTCTACACTACTACACTTCTCTACAGTTCCTATCTAATTTCATACGAGTGAAGTGGTGGGTAGAGTACAAAATTCTACTTCCCCAGACTCAACTCTACCAACCTCCGAGTTGTTTTCGAGTGGCGTACACAACTGAGCAGAGTTTTTGAGAGGTGTAGACCACTCATAGGACTTTTTCGTTTAAATCAGTAAATATATGAAATATCAACATTTCATGTTACCAATGGTATTAGAATTTGTTAACATCCTTTGTTTAAAAATAACAATAAATAATCTATTTAAATTTGATCATCATTAATTATATTTTGAATGTCCTAAAATATGTAAAAATTAATTTGATATATATCTTACAATAAATATTGTCATTATTATAAGTGAAGTGTTTAGTATTAATTAAGTATTACTCAACATTTATTTTAGTAATAAGTAACATGTATTAGTTATTATTATATATATAATATTAATGATGAATTTTATATATTATAATATTAATGATGCATAACGGTTTACGAAATTAAAATGTTTCATACTATCTAATGTAATATATAGAGTAATCAATTATTACTAATATCCAATTCCTACAAAGTCCAATGAGATTGCCATGATTTTAGCAGATATTTCGGCTGATTTATATAAAATTAATTATAATAAATATAATAATAAATATTATATCAAAGATTATAAAAACTAACTATATAGCTCATTTTATAGATATAAAAATATATTTGATTGATAATTCAGGTATGGAAGTTAATTAAGTGGTGGGTAGAGTAGTGAGTAAAGTAGAGTGCTATGCGTACCAGTCATCAGTAGAGTGTTAATAATTCAATTAAAGGTAAAGTATGCAATTATATTCAATTTAATGTAGTAATGGGTAATGGGATTTTAGTCAATAATTCAAAAATCAATAATTTAATTAAATGTTAAAGTAACTTAAAAACCGCACCCTAATTATACTAATTATAATTATTAATTATAATAATAAATTGTAGAGAGCTAAATTAACTAACAATTTATAACAATTCTATCCTCTATGATTTTAATAATAATATAAGATTTTTATAATATAAGTAAAATATTTTGGTAAATTTATTTGCAAGATAAGTAGGAATGTGTAATAAATCAGTAAAATTATTATCTAGCGAAAAAGTGATGTTTACCTTGAGAAATAACGTTGAAATATAGTTTGTTTGTATCATTGTGTCAAATTAAATTGATAATTTTTAATAAAATATAAAAACTATAATAATTTTAAAAAATTCATTCTACCCCTAAACTCTCGAGTAATTAAGTTTTGTGTTTAATATGTATATAATTTATTTATTGAAGTATATTTTAATGGATATTATTTATTTGTATTCATTTTTTATTTTGGAGGAAAAATTAAATATATTTTATAAACGTTTGATGTCATCCTCCAAGATTAGTAATCTTGGATATTATTATGAATCTATTAATTTTTGAATTTGAATGATTTATAGAGATTAGAAATATTAAATTACTTTATAGAATTCAAATATATCATAAAGATTGTTTACAAAAGAAAAGATGTCATATTATGAAATCAACCTGTCATGTTTTCCTAAATATTTCCATCAGAAAAATATTGATGCCAAGAAAAAACCTTGTAAATGTAAATGGTATATGAAATAAGAAGTACATACATTACAATTAATGTATATATTATATATAAATACAGTAGGATTAGGTTATGGTTTAGATACTATTCTTATAAATTATTTTTATAAGAATAGCAAATTGATTTCAGGCCTACAATAAATATATACTCTCATTAAATAGCTTGTTGGGAAATGTTCTACTTTAATAAAATGAAATATGACCAACAACTACGACATAATTCTGCACATGATGAGGAGTCGACAGAAAGGTGATTGCAAGGCTTTATTATGTGAAATAATAGATTTTCATAGCGGTAAAGAAAAAAAACAGAGATTAAATGAAATAAATTCAAAAATTAACAAATATTATAAATAAACAAATGTACATTATCGGAAGGCTGTAAAATCATACATCAATTGAAAATCTAATGAGAGTACCGTGTAATCAAACGGGTACATAGTTTAACGCATCGAATACAATAGGTCAGATATTGTAAACTGTAAGTACAAAGTGTCGGTAATAATAGAGATTATTAACAAAACTTGAACTCGAAGCAAGGGGAAAGTCGAATTTGGGGAAAGTCGAAATTGGGGATTTGTTAAACAAATCCAGGCACTTTTGAATAATAGTATAATAATAATATATTATTCACTATTTTAGTGTATAGTATATCAACAATATACAACTCTTATATTATGTATATCGTAAATACAATATAATAACACAATATCAAGCAACTATTTCAAAGTACCTAGATTTAGTTAATCATGTACATGCTATCAGTATAAAGTCAGTAGCCCCATCCGCGCGAAGCGGGGGTTACGGCAGTTAGTAAGGCAGTACTGCCTTACTAACTTATATTGCCTCATATTTTCAGTTCTTTTAATGAATCGCTGGCGTCGATTTCGCCGCTAGTTCCGTTGACAACCGCGAGCGGAGAATCGGCGCGACATCCATCCGACGAACTGCAACTGGTCGAGCTGCTACTCCCGGCGCCGGCGGTTCCGTTACGCTTGAGCGAGCGAGGCGACATCTGCGCGGCAGCCTTTCGAGCTGCATCTTTGGCACGTTTGTGTCGAGTCTCCCTCTGCCGGACTCGTTGGTCTAGGCTGGGCGCGGCGGCTCCCCCGGTGCTGAAGCGGGGCGTAGCTTCCGGACTAGACACGGCATCGCCGACGCAGACTCCGGCGCCGCCGCCGCCGCCGGATCGCGCGAAGATGCCGGAGTCGTAGGTCGGAGCGGTCAACTGACCATTTGTGGTCTGAGCGCAGTCGGCGAAGCCGGCCGGCGTGACCGCTATTCCGATGGGCGACTGCAATTCCGAGGCCGCGGGTTGAGCCGACTTCGGTGAGAATGAGGCGACGACGGGCGTGGCTTTGGCTGCGAGCTGTTGACCGACTAAAGGAGCGATAGCAACACCTCCAACTTGGCAGGTAGTCGTAGATTTCGGCCCTCCGCCGACCGTCGGAGGATTGGCATTGCCGGCCGCAATTCGAGTCTTTTCCGCAACAACTCCGGAGCCTATCGCATGTTGAGCAGAATTGTCAGCGATTGCTAGTTCAATTTCATCTCCTGATTGGATTTGTTGGGTTTAAACAATAAATTATTTATAATAAATACAATCCAGTCAATTTCTCGGAGTGGATAACTAGGTACCAATTATTTCTTAATACAATAGAAACTGTTCATTAATGAATAACTGAGTTTTTAAAAAATAAAGATATATAAAAACCACTTTAATATATTTATAAGATATTAAATTGATATTAATAATTTTAATTTTTTAAGTTAAAGATTCATAAATTTTATGAAAAATCAAAAATGATTCAGGAGTTTAAATTAATAATTATTAGATGAAAGTAAAATCTTAATAAAATAAGAACATTGGGAAAATTTCTCAAGATAATTATAATTTAGCAAACAGTAAAATATAATCAGAATTAAATGGTCAACAAACTAAAATAGTGAATATAACAGGGAAAAAGTGAATCATTATATTTTAAAGAAGTTTTTGAAGGGGTTACAAAGTTAAGACCTTATCACATCCACCAATCAGACGTAATCAACATTTGAATGTATTCCCTCTAACCATTTCTAGTTTGCAGAGCTCTACACAGTTTCTCGAGGACTTCAACCCTGTTGGACAGACGGTTGATATGTACATCATCGATGCTTTTCTGTAGGAGAAAGTGGGGAATATTATTATAGACGTTTACATTATTATAGACGTTTACATTATTATAGACGTTTACATTATTATAGACGATTACATTATTATAGACGTTTACATTATTATAGACGTTTACATTATTATAGACGTTTACATTATTATAGACGTTTACATTATTATAGACGTTTACATTATTATAGACGTTTACATTATTATAGACGTTTACATTATTATAGACGTTTACATTATTATAGACGTTTACATTATTATAGACGTTTACATTATTATAGACGTTTACATTATTATAGACGATTACATTATTATAGACGTTTACATTATTATAGACGTTTACATTATTATAGACGTTTACGTTATCATAGACGTTTACATTATTATAGACGTTTACATTATTATAGACGTTTTCATTATTATAGACGTTTACATTATTATAGACGTTTACATTATTATAGACGTTTACATTATTATAGACGTTTACATTATTATAGACGTTTACATTATTATAGACGTTTACATTATTATAGACGTTTACATTATTATAGACGTTTACATTATTATAGACGTTTACATTATTATAGACGTTTACATTATTATAGACGTTTACATTATTATAGACGTTTACATTATTATAGACGTTTACATTATTATAGACGTTTACATTATTATAGACGTTTACATTATTATAGACGTTTACATTATTATAGACGTTTACATTATTATAGACGTTTACATTATTATAGACGTTTACATTATTATAGACGATTACATTATTATAGACGTTTACATTATTATAGACGTTTACATTATTATAGACGTTTACATTATTATAGACGTTTACATTATTATAGACGTTTACATTATTATAGACGTTTACATTATTATAGACGTTTACATTATTATAGACGTTTACATTATTATAGACGTTTACATTATTATAGACGTTTACATTATTATAGACGTTTACATTATTATAGACGTTTACATTATTATAGACGTTTACATTATTATAGACGTTTACATTATTATAGACGTTTACATTATTATAGACGTTTACATTATTATAGACGTTTACATTATTATAGACGTTTACATTATTATAGACGTTTACATTATTATAGACGTTTACATTATTATAGACGTTTACATTATTATAGACGTTTACATTATTATAGACGTTTACATTATTATAGACGTTTACATTATTATAGACGTTTACATTATTATAGACGTTTACATTATTATAGACGTTTACATTATTATAGACGTTTACATTATTATAGACGTTTACATTATTATAGACGTTTACATTATTATAGACGTTTACATTATTATAGACGTTTACATTATTATACGTGAGACGCACCCACATGGATCGTGTACACATTGAAGTAGTTAGGAAAATATGTATGAAGTTGGGAGAAATTATTATAAAGGTTTATAAATATCTCCGTTGTTACTACACGCGTAGGAGAATAGGTATTGGCGGGTCTGCGGGTATTTGAGTAAGTGTAAAAGGCATTAGTAGAGTGAGAGTGTTGGTGGGTGTCGGTGGGTGCAAGTGGATACGAGTAAGACTGTACTTATACTTAAAAGTATTAATAAAAAAAGAAGTGTTATTATATAGTAATCGTGGTAGTTTGAAGGACTAGGTGGTAGTGGATCAGTTAAAGAACCTGATTCGAGGACTTTTGCATAATCTCTGCCATTTCAATCAGCGATGTGTTATTGGTTTCACATCTCCTAGTCAAGTTGATGTTTTCTTTCTGCAGCTTCTTGGAATGCTTGTTGGCCTGTAAACGTAGGGACGGGGATTAGTATGAGGTCGTGTATGGGGTTGGGGGTAGAGTGTGGGAGTAATGTGCGGGGGTGATATAATAGGTAATCATCGAGGCATTATTGATATATTGTATACGTCTATAGCTGTGTATGTAACGATGTAAAAACTTACAGTAAATAATCAAGGTGATTTTTACAATGTATCAGAGGGTATAAGGATTATGTTAATTATCTATTAGTAGCAATGGTTTATTAAACACGGGAAGATTAAAGACAGAATACAATACATTATAAAACAATATATCGTAATATATTAATATAGTAAAATACACGAGAGAGTAGTTGGAGAACTATCAATATAACCTTGTTCATTTCTTCCTGGAAGTTCTTAAATATGTCGTTGGACTTATTTAAAGATACCTGAAAGTCGGAGTATTTCTCCGTGTAGAGTTTGATCTGAGCAGATGGAATGAGGATTAATCTACTTCCTTAGAATCAGTCGCTTAAAGGAATTGTAATGAAAATGTGATTTCGATTTTAAAGGGAAATTATATTTATAACATTTATTCTCAGATTTAAATAATTTCATTCACAACATTCTTTTCTTTTCTTAGTGTTAAATATCAACGTTATATTTACTTAAGTGATAACTTAATATTTACTTAAGTGATAACTTAATCTTTACTTAAGTGATAACTTAATCTTTACTTAAGTGATAACTTAATCTTTACTTAAGTGATAACTTAATCTTTACTTAAGTGATAACTTAATCTTTACTTAAGTTATAACTTAATCTTTACATAATTACAGCCTATAAACACACACATGCCAACCACTAAACATACACAGAGATATTCGTATACCTGGTTATGTAGGACAAGTTCTTGCTTTTGTAATTCCATGATTGTATTTCTTGTGTCCTTAAGTTCCATTGTCAGCTGGATTGTTGTTGAACAAATGTAGATTGTTGTTAATGAGATATTTCTTTTGCAAGTGTAGTTTGAGGTTAGTTTAATGTAATTAGGTATAGTAAAGTATAGTTTGGAGTTAGTTAGGTTTAGTTAAGTGTAGTTTGAAGTTAGTTGGGTATAGTTTTAGGTTAGATAAGTGTAGTATATAGGGGTAAGTATATGCGGTTTGTAGTTAAGTTAATAAAGTATTTTGTTAAGTACACATTGTTAACTCTAAAAGGGTAGTGAATTAGACGAGTTACAGTAATTTGTGTTTATTTAATAAAAAGTAAATTAAATGGCGAGACTTAAATAAGTTAATAATATAAACAATTACGTCGACACATTAAATATAGTTTATAATAATCATTTCACCTATGACCTATACAATAAATATAGTTTATAATAATCATTTCACCTATAACCTATACAATAAATATAGTTTATAATAATCATTTCACCTATGACCTATGACCTATGACCTATACAATCATGCACATATAATGACAACAATAGCAAACCAGAGTATTCTCTTTCTTCATCTGAATGTTTTGCTGGCACACTTTAGTGATGTTCAATTCGGAAAGTTTCAGTTGGTCAGCATTGTGTTTTAATACGGATTCGTATTCCTGGCAGGCAGAGGGTAAGGAGCTAGTTAATTAGGTAATGGAGTTGGGGTAAGCTAGGAAGTTAGGTGTCAGTGCATTTATAATAAATATATATTGATCTATAATATATGTTTTGCTATTACAAATTTATTAAAAAAAATAATTAATAAATTAAAAATACTTACTTTTTGATTCTTAATCTAATAAATACTGAGTAAATATCTAATAAATATCATTTATAATAAAATAAATAGATGAGTAGTTGATGATTGTATATAAATTATAACTGTTATTACATAAATGTATCTATATACATGTATTTAAATGTTAATAATACTGAGGATAAATATAATCTGAACTATTTCATAAGAAAAAGTTACGTAATGTAGGTAAAAAATATTTCTAATGAATTCAATGTAAACTATATTTGATCTAATTTCATATAAGCATATTACAATCAATGAATAATGATGAGATATCTTTTATTATTTTTTATGTTCAGAATCATTTATTTGATAAAATGAAAATTAGTGATTATTTAATAATTGAATTAATAAATAAGAATTTACAAAATCTATAAATAGACTATTTACTAAATCTATAAATAGAATATTTACCGTCTCTCGGTTCTTGTATTCATCATAGAATTGTTTGATTTTTTGTGTTAAATTCTCATTTTCTTGACGAAGGTTGGCCGACTTGTCGTAGTGATCATTCATTTGACTCTGGATATCGGTGATAGTGATCTGTGTGTGTGTAAGTCTAGGTTAAGACAACGCCTTGTAATTTAATTCATATTAGAGTTTCATTATAATTAGCCACTGCAAATAGAACATAATATATTAATAGTCTGTTATATTCTAAAATGTATTGGGTATTACAAATAAGCAATAAGATATGAATTCTATACGATAGAGTATACAAAAAAGATATTCTAGAATCTATTATAAGACTTATTTTTATCATAGAACAAATTTAAACTTTAAAATTTATTTTCTCAAAATTATCATTGGAAAATTTAAATTCTCAAAATCTGTCATCCAAATTTACTAAAATCTTCTCACTTGGTTTATTAAATGCGAGTTGGTGCGAATAAATAATGATATGAATAATAAATATTTCATATTTTTTTAACTTAAATTAAGTTAAAAAATGTCATAAATATATGTCGAAATTTAATCTCCTTATTTTTATAAAAGAAGAAATACAATTTGAAAAAGCTTTTTTCACTAAAAATATAAATTGTATGTATTCACTTGACTCAAAGGATGTTGATCTATTTAAGTCAGTGATTGGTATGTTTTTATTGAGTATATCTACCACGCGAAACTAAGAGTTGAGATTTAAACGTTGGTAGGACATCATATGGAGTAACGTGGTCGGACTTTACTGTACTCGTCGTAAAGTTGTAACTAGAAACCTGAAATTTCTCCGTGACCTGTTTACGTTTGATATCTTCACTCTTAGTAAGTCCATCAAATTCATCCTGTGGGGTTTAGTGGGGTATAGGTGTAGAGAGGGTATCTTTTGGAGAAAGGAGATATGGTTTAGCATGTGTGAAAGTGAAGATGGTGGGGGTAAAATATCATCTAGAAGAGAATAAGATATAGGAAACATGAGGGCAAAATATAGTGTTAAGATAAAGAGTTTTAAGATAGAATGTTAAGATAGTGTTAAGACAATGTACTTTGATAATAGTGTTTTGCTTCTGAAGTTCCCTGCACAGACTCTCAAGTTTACTTCTAGTTAGAACAGCGCGACTGTTTTCTGCCTGTAATATGTCCCTTTCCTTCCTCGACTGCGAGGTTATGAGGGGATGAGGTTGTGGGGATGGGGTTTAGGGTATATAGTAGTGGGGTTTAGAGTGGTAGGGCCTAGGGTGTGTTGTTCAGGGGTGGGGTTAGGTTGTAGGGTTTAGAGGGTGGGGTTGAGGGAGTAGGATTTAGAGGTTGTGGGTGAGGTGAAGGTTTTAGGAAGTAAATGGATTTAAGTGGTGCGATGTAGATAATTATAGGATAGTGGAGTTATGGTTGTCAGATTTAGGTGGTGGGGGGAACCTACATGGTAGCGTTATGGTATATATATATATATATGACGGTGATGTAGTGAGTTAGTGGTAATGATATAATTGGTAATGGTTTATATTCATATCTATACAGCGCATTCAATGCTTTTGTATTTCAAGTATTCTGGTGTAGGATTTGGTATAGGCATTATCCTAGAAGGAAATGTAAAGGAGATGTACAATGAGGTGAGAAGGAGATGTGCAATGAGGTGTAAATGAGGTGTGAAGGAGATGTAAAGGAGGTGTAAAGAAGATGTAAAGGAGGTGAGAAGGAGATGTAAATGAGGTGTGAAGGAGGTGTAAAGAAGATGTATAATGATGTGTAAATGAGATGTATAATGAGGTGTGAAGGAGATGTAAATGAGTTGAGAAGGAGATGTAAAGGAGATGTAAATGAGGTGTAAAGAAGATGTATTTAGTCTAAGTTCGTACCATAGCGAGTTGTTTTTCGAACACGTGAATAGACTGCCTATACTTGCGATTAGCTTCAAATACTTCCGAGTACTTGTTACACATAGCTGCCAACTTCTCTTCGGGAGAACTCAACGAGTTCAGGGCCCTCAAGAGATGTTCTGAGTTGTAAGGGAGTCGGGGGTTTACCGGGACGATAGGTTAACGGGATGATAGGTTAACGGGACGATAAGTTAACGGGACGATAGGTTAACGGGACGATAGGTTAACGGGACGATAGGTTAACGGGACGATAGGTTAACGGGACGATAGGTTAACGGGACGATAGGTTAACGGGACGATAGGTTAACGGGACGATAGGTTAACGGGACGATAGGTTAACGGGATGATAGGTTAACGGGACGATAGGTTACCGGGACGATAGGTTAACGGGACGATATGTTAACGGGACGATAGGTTAACGGGACGATAGGTTAAAGGGACGATAGGTTAACGGGACGATAGGTTAACGGGACGATAGGTTAACGGGACGATAGGTTAACGGGACGATAGGTTAACGGGACGATAGGTTAAAGGGACGATAGGTTAACGGGACGATAGGTTAACGGGACGATAGGTTAACGGGACGATAGGTTAACGGGACGATAGGTTAACGGGACGATAGGTTAACGGGACGATAGGTTAACGGGACGATAGGTTAACGGGACGATAGGTTAACGGGACGATAGGTTAACGGGACGATAGGTTAACGGGACGATAGGTTAACGGGACGATAGGTTAACGGGACGATAGGTTAACGGGACGATAGGTTAACGGGACGATAGGTTAACGAGACGATAGGTTAACGGGACGATAGGTTAACGGGACGATAGGTTAACGGGACGATAGGTTAACGGGACGATAGGTTATCTCTACTATGTTTGGGTTTGGTCTTTTTATGGACATTAATTTCATTCGCCAACGAGGATCGTATAAGTTAGTCGGAATTTAACGTTCCATTGAGAACTCTCTCGTAGAGTTTGCGATGTAGTTTGCAAAACTACTCGTTTGTACTCAATACCGACGAGTAGTAGAGTAGATATTAATGAGACTATTTAGGATTGGGTAGTTACGGTTGTTGTAATTAAACGGATATTACATCGCCAGTAATGAAGTTGATTCAATCATTTTATTTAACACGCCAGTAGAATATAAAGTGAATATATTCAGAGAAATCGATAATTAAGGAGGTTATTTAATGTTATGAAGGTATATTTAAAATAATAATTGAAGTGTAGGAAAAGAGAATATAAATATATATGATCTATATCAAATTATATATACATATGATCAATATATATATTTGTATATCTATAGATAATCAAAATAATGTATAATAAAAGTACTACTGATACACAAAGATGCAAATAAACAGATCCCAATCAACGATGATCAGAACAATTGTTATAAAACCACCGACAATGGATACAGCATTCTAGGTCAGATATTGTTGTTCAATTGTGAACAGTCACCCTAGATCTGCAGTTGTGGGAGTTTTCAGCTAGGAAATATGCAAGCAAACATACATATTTGTATAGTGTATATATCTGGTGTCTAGCGAAATGTAGTGCTAAGATAATACGGGGTTTATTTTACAAAAAAATTAGGTAAATGCGCCCCTGAATATATAAAACTATTCACATTAAAAGTATATCATTTATGATACAATAAATAGATGAGTAGTTGATGATTGTATATAAATTATAACTGTTATTACATAAATGTATCTATATACATGTATTTAGATGTCTATATAAATCTCAAAGATTTTATATGACACTTTAATTAAATTTATCAAAATATATAAAATTGTAAAATAATTCAGTTTTTTTTTACAATCATAGAAATATTGATATAATCATAAGTGCTAATATTTAGGTCTATAACAGACCTGAACTCTGTGATTTCTCACATGTAAAATGTATCCTAGACGCCATGATAGTGAAGGGGTGGTGACTATAAGAAGCCCTTTAACTCTAAAGAGCCAAAACTCTACAAATATAGTCTACGAACAGGTGGTGTGTGTAATGGTACAGAAGGAAATGCTGGAGTCTGGTGTGGTTTGGTAGAGTGATTGAGGAGTTGTACATGTTCTGGCATGAATATTAACCTTATATAAACATATACACACACATACACACACATATACACACATATACACACACATATACACACACATACACACATACACACACATATACACACATATACACACACACACACGTATACACACATACATATACACACACGTATACACACACATATACACACACAGATACACACATATACACACACATACATGCATGTACACATATACACACACATATACACACATACACACACACATATACACGCATACACATATACACACATATACACACACATATACACGCATACACATATACACACATACACACTAATACACACATATACACACACACATACACACACATATACACACATACAAACATATACACACATATACACACATATATATACACATATATATATACACACACGTACACACACATATACACACATACAAACACACACATATACACACACACACACACACACACACACACACACACACACACATATACACACACACATACACACACATATACACACATACACATATACACACATATACACACATACACACACATACATACACAAACATACACACACATATACACACATACACATATACACACATACACGCATACACGCATATACACACACATATACACACATACACGCATATACACACACATATACACACATACACGCATATACACATATACAAAATTCACACACATACACACATATACACACACACATATACACACATACACACATATACACGCATATACACACATATACATACATACACACACATATACACATACACACACATATACACATATACACATATATACACTCATATACACACATATACACATATACACATATATACACACATATACACACATGAGATACAGTTAAAACTGCATCTCTAGAAACTTTAAATTACAAACTCTGCTGTAAATCTAGAAATGACGGTAGAAGAGGAGGTGGTATTATGTTACTTGTAAAATACAATATCCACATTATATCAGAAACTCCTATTCCCTCAATTAAGTGCGACATTCTAATGACAAAACTACAATTTAATAACAACATAATTCATATTTTACTTATATACAGACCCCCAAATAACTGCCCTTCATTATTTTTTACTGAATTTTCTAATATTATTCACACCTGTTCTCAAAATAATTTACTAATATTAGACGACTTTAACTTTCACTACGACACTGACACTTCTCACCACCTAGAATTTAAAATACTTTGCAATGAACTTAACTTGAAACAACATATTGACTTTCCCACGCATACCCATGGACATACGTTAGATCTAATTCTAACAACTCATCATTCCAAACTTCTAAAAAATAAACCAGAAAGAACAATACTTCTCACTGACCACTATGCAATTAACTGCCCCCTCAATTTACCTTTACAATTGCCAAAGCAAATAGAGAAAACTTACCGAAATATAAATAAAATAAACTTAGAATCGTTTATGACTGACATCATAACAGCTACTAGCCATAACTACAAAATAACTCTAACCCTAACTGATTTACTTAAAGACTTACTAAATAAACATGCCCCTCTAAAAACAAATTCATTTACCGAACATAATCGATCACCATGGTTCAATTCAGATTTACATAAAAAAAAATGCGAATTCCGACGAACTAACCGAACGTACATAAAATACCCTACACCTACGAACTTAGCAATACTGAGACAGATACGTACTACCTACCGTAACTCATTAAAAAAAGCAAAGACTGACTACATATCAAATGAATTAATACAAAACAGTAATAACTACAAAAGACTCTACAAAACAATGAATAAACTTTTAGGAAAAACCAAAAATAGAATACTCCCAAATTTACCAGAATCAATACTTACAACTAATTTTGCAAAACACTTCATCGACAAAATAGATAATATCCATAATAAACTCACAAAACTAATAAACCTACCTATATGTGCAATTACTACACAATCACCACTATTATCACATATAACTTTATCTAGCTTCACGCTTCCAACTAATGATGAATTACTAAACTTAATTCTTACAGCTAAGTGTTCATCCCCAAACGACCCCCTCACACTGTCCCTTACAAAAAAACTATCAACTACACTTACATCACATTTCAAAGATATAATCGATACTTCTCTACTAACAGGAAATATTCCCAGACAT
>OZ038318.1:7385018-7447518 GCA_964035775.1 Osedax frankpressi
GCTACTAATTTATCTTATTTGTTGACATATTATTGATTCAGATTATTTTTTGTTGATATAGGCCAATCAACATTTTTGAAATATATCTGTGTATTTATTGAATATTTTATTTATTCTAAGTATAATATAATGGATATTAGTAATTTTATAGAAATAGTTCATGCATATCCTTCGCTATGAAAAGTATCGTCGAAGGAATATTGAAATATTATCACCAGAAATAAAAAAATATGACGAAATAGCCGGTATTTTAGGAAAGAAGAGGGTATGATCCGGTATGGTCACATATATATCCTATTTCATTATATGTTTTATTTCTGGTGATCCTATTTCTATATTCTTTTGAGGATATATTTCATATCGAATGATATTCATGAATTTTTACTTTAAAAATACTAATATCTCCTATATTATATTTTGAATAAATAAAATATTTAATAAATACAAATTGTATTGTAGATATATTATGAACTTTTTGCAATTATTTTACTAATTAATTTGACATCACTTATTCTAATAATAATTTGACACAGTTTGAAATTATATTATGATAATATATAATTGTATACTTTTTAAATACATATACTCTATCATTATAATAATTGTAGCAAGTTTTACGTTATCAGAAAAATTAAATATTAAACAATATTTTATCAGTCATGTCTATAAAATATGATTTATCTCAATACTATTTATAAATATACATATTAGAATAAAAAGGTTTATTTAATAACCCGTATGTCAAAATCATAGATATGATATGTTATATATATTCATTATATATATATATATATATATATATATATTTGTTTAATATAACCGTAACGAAAATGAAGACTGTGAGCGTGAGGGTGTACCGGGTACATTGTACACTGTACAATGTACACTGTACTGGGTACACCTTCACGCCGTGAGGCTAACGGTCATATACATACACATCATACACCGGGTTTACTGCGCCCTGTGTTTTTAATAGTGGACTGACAACCCCTTCCGACTGTTAGATCTTCACCGCACTACATACATTAACGAATATGGGTGTTTGTATAGAAGTATTTTAAATGTATATGATCAATCTAATATAATTTACTTATATTTATGCTATGTTATATAATTACTATTTAAAATGTATTATACATTCATTATATTCTCAGTGTTATTTATATATTGTATAGTATTTGTATTATTTGAGTTTATTAATTTATATTATATTTATATTTATAGCCTTGTCGGCTGATTTTAGGGAACACAAGAGCAAATTCAGTAAGAGATTTTGTTAATATTTATTCATCAATAACTCACAGCGAAAATGGAGTTCTTCTCAACAGTTATATATTCTATTTTGATATAAAATGAAGTGCGAACATTATCCACACGTGCACACACTTATACTAATCACGCCAGTCACGCTCCGATACACACCAACACAATCATTCTCTGCAAATGTATACACTCACAATCACACAATTACATACGAATACTTTTATACAATTCTGTTATTACACATTCACACTGCAACACATTCATTCTATTAATAGAAACATGCAGTCTGTAATCCGTTTCATATACCGTATACGGTTACATATATATATCAATGGTTTTCATACCCGTTGACAAAATGAAGTCCACGAAGAGTAGCTACGCGCAACAGAAGAATTAAAGTTTATTGAAAATCTACTTCAATTGGGGATTTTCAACCACCTCTTGACTGGTGGATCCTCCAATAATTTAAAGAATGCGCGCCTGTGTATTTCATTATTATAAAGAATACTTTTATTAATTTAATTTTTAAATTTTCAATTGTAACTTTGGCTTTTATTATATTCATCTATTTCATCAGCCCAAGAAATGTACTATAATTATTGAGCATTGTTATTAATTATTTTATAATTAAAAAATATATTTAATATATTAAATATAGTTATTACATATTCACATATACATACAATCACACACACACACCCACACACACACACATACACACATACACGCACGCACGCGCGCGCACACACACACACATACTCACACGCACATATATATATATATATATATGTATATATATACAAACATACACACACACACACACACAAACACACACAAATACACACACACATACACACACGCACATATATATATATATGTATATATATACAAACATACACACACATACACACACACACACACACACACACACACACACACACACTCACACACACACACACTCACACACACACATATATATATATATATATATATATATATATATATATATATATATATATATATATACATATATATGTGTATATATACACACATACAAACATACACACAAACACACACACACGCACGCACACGCACACGCACACGATTTTATTTATTTTGAAAAACGTATTTACTATATTAATTGTGTTATATTTCGTTAATAATACTTACACTCACCTTCGAACAATGTAAAAATTGGATTTTCGTGAATAAATATATACACGCACACGCACACGCACACGCACACGCACACGCACACACACACACACACACACATATATATATATATATATATCATATATGTGAATTCGTTAAATATATTTAATATAAAAATTAGAATTGCATAATAAATAAAACTATGAATACGATGGTTACTATAAACATCTTACTATAGCTTATATAATTCAATAATTGAATGATATGTATATCAATATAGAACATATTCCTTATATATATATATATATATATATACGATATAACATCAATGAATTGGTGTCCATATGATATATTCATATAATGATATCTAATGATGCAACATGTTTGCAAATAATTTCAATTAAAAAATAAAAAACAAATAGTAACAAATACAAATAATAAAATGTACTACGTATTATTGCAACAATATTAACTATATTACTTAAGTTAGTAACGGATTCAAAGACTATACATATCATTAGGAAAAGTTGAAATTCTTCCTTTTAAGACTAATTTACAATTAACACATATGATTACAGAATTACCTACTATTTTGGGGTAATTGATATGCTATTCCGATCTAATAATTTAAACGTTCTTATTATTAGTTTAAAGTTCCAATGACGCAAATATTAATAAATACTAAAATGAATACTGTGAAAACAATATTATATATACATTCATTATTATTGCAAAAATTGCAGACTATAAAGGCTAAATAAGTATTCTTATAGTAACTTATAGTAAATCTATATAGTGTTATAAAAAGTAAGAGTGTATACATTGCATAGCATAAACTATACTAACAACTGTTAGTATTATAAATTTAGAGCAATCCAAAGAAGAGTTTATTAAAGGACGCACTAGAGTTTGTTAATATAAATATGATAACAATATATTTAATTAAAGGCAACATACACCATCAATTAGATAAAACTATAGTTTCAGTGTAGTTTCAGTGTAGTTATTTAATTGTAGTAATAAAATAGAATTTTAACGAATACTCTAGATAGGTTGTTAGTATATACTTATATTAGTGAGATTTCATTATAGTATATTGTTCAAACAGTAATTAAAGTATAATTGATTTTATTATATGTTTATTAATCCGATTAATATTAATTATAATATATATTAATATTAATCATTATAACACTATAGTGTTTAATAATATTATTATTAATCTAAATATTACATTTTTGAAAAGCATACCATCATTTATAGAATAGATAATTCAATAGGGGTAATTATAGAAGTAAATTAATAAATATTGAATTATAGAAATAATATAAACAAATGTAATCATTAAATGTACATATATTATTAATCGGATACCCGAAGTTATATTGTAATATACATTTCCATAATGATATGCGATTGTCTTAATGCTGTTCATAAATAACTATGTAAATTAACATACGTGAATGTCTAGTAAAGGTTAATTAATAACTTTCACGTAGCATCGCCAATCGTAGCGGATAATTTAAAATAATGCATTTATTCTCTCTTCAATCAAACAAAATAACTACGATTCGCTCAGAATTATCATAATCATAGACGAGCCATAAACGGAGTCGCCCTGATTACGGAATTACCAAGTCTGTATTTCTCGGAATTTCGTGGTGCCAGGGGTGAGCTGTTATATCGAACATGGTGTCGAGAGTAACGAGTAGAGTTGGGTTTTCAAGATGTTTGGATACAAACGACCTCATCGGGTGACCTTATATGGTATGGCCTTGTGAAATCATATAAAAGTACACGTTCCCCACAATTCGAGAATATTACCATCAATCAAACAACGACACAGGTTTGATAATGAACTCATGATTTATTGTGTATATATAGAATTATAATTTTATGTTATTGAAAATATTGTTATTAAATTAAATTTTATATCATAATACCTAAATTACTATTATTTATTTTATTCCGTATTTAATGTTATATTATAGGTCATCTATATTATAATATTATATAAATATTATATAAGATAATATTCTAAGATTATATATAATTATATATGATATTTTAAATACATTATTTACAGTATTAATGTACACATAATTGAATAATTATAAATTTAAAAAACAAATGTTTATAACATGTTAATTATTGGAATCTAGGTATAAATGTATGTGATATCTTAATATGTATTCAATACTATATTATATTCTTAATTATATTTAAACCGAAAATATTTACCCCCGCAAGCTAATATAATTATTAACATATTGTATAGTGAATGTCATGGTATTTGATCAATAATAACCAACTCAAATTGTAATATATTTAATATAATATTATATATATATATATATATATAAACAATGTAATTATAGTTACATTATTTATAAATATGTATTTTGAATTAAGTTTGTAAAATCACAGCTCTAAAGTTAGCTTTAAAAAATAATTATATTATGATACATATATATTATTACTTATATTATACGATATATTAATATTATTAATTGATTTATTTGGTTAATAAATCGAATACAATAATAAAAACCCGAAAGTTAACACGAAAATTAATAAAATCAAACAATAATTATCTTTTTGAGATGACCGCAAAATAAAATGCGGTAATATCATTACAATAAATAAGTAAATATCATTAAATAAATCTTTTACGATAATAAATTAAATTAGTATTTCCTAACTATGAATAGTAAACCGTTAGATGGTTTTTAATTCTCCTTTTATTATAAATAACCGTTAGAGGGTTATATAATTCTCCTAATATATTGTCAGCCTATATAGAGCCTATATATAGGCTGACAATCTGTTTATATCCAAGGTCGAATGTAACGAAGTATTTCCCCATGGACATCATTTTCTCAGCGTTTATGTTATTCTACGATATATATATATATATATATATATATATATACATATATATATATACATATATATAAATAATATTAATATATGTTAAATATAATAAAATGAACTTAAATAGTAACTAAAATAGTACAAATAATGTATAAATACAATTAATAAAATAAATACAATTAATCTATAATAAAAATAGATTGCTTCCGTCTATTTATAATACTTATATAAATACAACCACATTTTTTGAATTGAACCAATAGCCTTAAAAGGTTCTACTACTAAAGTAAGTCGACAATCTATATTAATTCTTTAGCTGGGTATCCTCTCGTGTACTTTATCTTCTATGCGGTATAGTAAAATAATATATATATATATATATAAATATATATATATTTATATATGTATATGTATATGTATATGCATATGTATATGTATATGTATATGTATATGTATATGTATATGTATATGTATATGCATATGTATATGTATATGTATATGTATATGTATATGCATATGTATATGTATATGTATATGCATATGTATATGTATATGTATATGTATATGTATGTGTATATGTATATGTATATGTATATGTATATGTAAACATACATACATATATTCATGTACATTAATAAATTAAACTAATAGTATACATTTAATGATATGATTACTAACAAAATTTTAAAAAATGTAAAAGAAATTTTCTAATGTAAAAATGAAAATATCTAAATGCTTTGCCGTGTACGACGTACACTGTATTTATTGACAACGTACACTGTACGTTGTCAATAAATATTATAACTTATGAATTATAAATTAATATTAGTTACTAGTTATTAAGTTACCCCATTTATTTGATAGTAGATATTTAATATTATATTGATATTTAGTAATGATGTTGATAAATTATTCAATTTGAATATATTAATATTTTGATTTATTGAATATTTGATTATATCTAAAATTATTAGTTATATATTAACATACATAATATTTTAAAATATTTATTATATTTGATATTAATATGTAATTATAGATATTTATGTATACTTTAATATCCAAAATTACCGGTATTAATACCTATATATATGAAACAGGTAAACCTATACATCGAATCAAAATATTAGATAATACCAAGGAGTATCAGTTACTCTTGCATAGCCTAAACCACGCATGTACTGTAGTTTACCCCGGGGGCTTATATAAAGGAGGTCTGGTATAACGAAGTTAGAATCCGGCTGCATGCAATGTTGGATAAATATATAATGTTTTTTTATATGTAGAAGCATATTTTTTAGTATTTATAGTCTATATATGGACTATTAATACATGTTATTTATTATTAGATTTAAATTTTGAAATCGGTATATATTAGTTCTAACTAATACAATATATATATAAATATATATATATATATATATATATATATATATATATATATCATCAGCTATAGACTAAGTTATCATCATCCTGAATAACGATATCGAATTAAATTAACTAGAAATTGTAATTTTTCATATTTTATAGGATAATTCATAATTACGATAATTATAATAAATTAAGTTATTATCCAATGATCGTGTCGTAGAGATAATACGTAATACGAGGGTGTGGCTAAAGATGGCTGACGGGGGCGTATCAAACCAAAAAATACGCTTAATTATCTACAGTCTGTGTACAATACGGCGGGCGGCATCCTATTAATCTGAAGCGTATTTAAATAACTCGGTATACCGGGCCTCCACGTATTACAATAGCTTAGCAGATAACGGCTACGTCTACCGTCTGTTTATTTCGCCGTATATCTGTCTAGCGAATTCGGAATTTCGCCAAGTGTTAAACGAAAGATAACTACTACGTAACAGTTAGTACATATGATTTTCTGGTAATTATCTAATATGTTAACCTATAAATTGGTCAATAATAAGTATCGGGATATATATTTATATATATGTTTATATATATATTTATATATATATTTATAAATATATTTATATATATATTTATATATATATTTATATATATATTTATATATATATTTATATATATAATTGATAAACATACATGTTTATAAATTATTATCAATTTTATAATATTGTAGATGTATAATACAACTTGTTATTACATATTGTATTATTACATATGTATATTACATATTGTATTATTATATATGTATATTACATACCAATTCACATTATATCCGCAATATTAAGTTTTTTTTCAAATTCAATTAATCATAATGAATTAAAATAATCATTAATCAATTAATAAGAAAATGTAAAAAATTCAATAATTCGGAGAGAATATAAATAATTACATGAACTGCGCTAATCTTTATTCAGATTTGTAGCAGTTATTTATTATATGCCCAAGTAAGAGAGCACATACGTAGCAAGTTTAACAAATGAATTATTAAAAATAGTTAGAGTATAATAATCGGTACTATAGATTATAAATAATTTTAAACAGTTGTATAAAAAGTGATATTCAGTTACTATCGTTACAAATCTATTTCCATAGAAATATTTATAAATGGTTATTTGTATAAAAGTTTTTTTTATATTTTTTTTATATAAAGACTTTTTACTATATTTTTTATATAAAGTGTTTAACATAATTAAATCAGAAATCACATATTTTTTATTCGCGAGGATTATGTTTTAATAACGCGTAGCCGTTCATTATTCTATCGCAAGGTCTATCATATTGATATACACAATATCGAATTAAAACTACAATATAAGTTATTATATCACAACTTTTTCCTGGCGATTGAAAGAGGTTTAATACCATATAGGATATTTATATTTATAGTGTATCTTAAATAAATATACATAAATACATAGGTAAACAATATTTATACATATATTTAATTAATATATTAATATATTAATATGTAATCAAAACAAAGTTGGTTTTTTAAATAAATAAAATGTAAAAATCTAAATTGCCACTGAAATTAATAAATATCAAATTTATTTTAGAATATAAATTTAATTAGAAATCAATTATTTAGTGTCTTGCCTTTCGTTACCTTCCCATATAGATTTTGAAGTAGTGTACATTATTCTCAAATCCGTGTATTTCCTATTATAGTACTTCTGCATGGAAAATTGATGGAATTCATTTGAATGCATTATGTATAAATATATAAATATCAATTGAAACAAACAAAGAGAACAATGTATAATACGTAATATCTAAGTACATTTTTTAAGATACAAGATAGTTTTTACACTTTAATATTTAAATTGTAATTATTTATTAATAAGAAATTTAAAAAGAAATATTACCATATCCAAACTATAGGTATAGCCGTATAATATATATCACACACTCTACGATATACACTCTACGGTATATACTCTACGACATATGCCATACGACATACATTTTACGACATATACTCTACGACGTATCCCTACTACATATACCCTACGACATATCCCTAAGACTTATAACCTACGACATATCCCTACCACATATACCTTACGCCATATACCCTACAAAGAACGGACTATAACATATATTCTACGAAATATACCCTACGATATATACTCCATGACATATCTCTACGACATATCCCTACATCATATCCCACCGACATATGCCGACGACATTTCCCTACGACATATAACTTATAATATATACCCTACGATATATATCATATGACATATCCCTACAACATATAACCTATGACATATACCCTACGACATATACCCTACGACATATACCCTACGACATATACCGACGACATTTCACTACGACATATAACTTATAATATATACCCTACGATATATATCCTATGACATATCCATACGACATATAACCTATGACATATACCCTACGAGATACCCCAACGACATATATCTTACGCCATATACCCTACGAATAACAGCCTATAACATATATTCTACGAAATATACCCTACGATATACACTCTATGACATATATCTACGACATATCCCTACATCATATCACTACGACATATACCCCCACGACATATCCATACGACATACACTCTATGACATACACTTTTTCAACAGAATAATTTTATATCAGATTTACGGATGGTGTAGATTAGGATAGTAGTAAGAAATGTATAAAAAACAATCTATTAATGATAAATGATAAAGGATATATTAATGATAAAGGAATATTAATGATTAATGCAAGGGATCCTTCCCGTTCATATTCATTTAATATATCATATAATATAATGGAAACAGAATTATTTTCCCTTGAGAATATATAAAGACATTTATATAGATGTTGAATTATAATTATAAATTATTATTATTTGATGCAACTCGACAGACTTAACATAGTATTATACGCATGGGTATTTATTGAATGATTTACTGTACAATGTACATTGTACATTGTACAGTGTACAATGTACATTGTACATATACTATTATTATATAATTTTTTCTCTTCGGATGTATCTTACTTATTGGAATATATATTTTTGAAAAGCCCAAATTAAATAAGAATTCTGAATAATTATTATATATATATATATATATATATGTAAATATATATATATATATATATATATATATATATATATATAAATATATAATCTATAGATTGATTAAATCTCTTCAATATATGTACTGTTAACAATGGATGCCGGACATGTGACGCATTTATTCCTTATTTGGCATGATACTACAGTTATAATTGCGTCATACGTTTTCATTCCTGCTAATAAATATATAAGTGGTCATTTCACGTCCATAAGAGAGTTTAATGCCTGGACCTTAGATGGTATGTTTACGGACCTTAGATGGTAAGTTTACGGACCTTAGATGGTAAGTTTACGGACCTTATAAGGTATGTGTTTATGGACCTCATAAGGTATGTTTACGGACCTTATAAGGTATGTGTTTATGGACCTCATAAGGTATGTTTACGGACCTTATAAGGTATGTTTACGGACCTTATAAGGTATGTGTTTATGGACCTCATAAGGTATGTTTATGGACCTTATAAGGTATGTTTACGGACCTTATAAGGTATGTTTACGGACCTTATAAGGTATGTTTACGGACCTTATAAGGTATGTTTACGGACCTTATAAGGTATGTTTACGGACCTTATAAGGTATGTTTACGGACCTTATAAGGTATGTTTACGGACCTCATAAGGTATGTTTACGGACCTTATAAGGTATGTTTACGGACCTTATAAGGTATGTTTACGGACCTTATAAGGTATGTTTACGGACCTTATAAGGTATGTTTACGGACCTTATAAGGTATGTTTACGGACCTTATAAGGTATGTTTACGGACCTTATAAGGTATGTTTACGGACCTTATAAGGTATGTTTACGGACCTTATAAGGTATGTTTACGGACCTTATAAGGTATGTTTACGGACCTTATAAGGTATGTTTACGGACCTTATAAGGTATGTTTACGGACCTTATAAGGTATGTTTACGGACCTTATAAGGTATGTTTACGGACCTTATAAGGTATGTTTACGGACCTTATAAGGTATGTTTACGGACCTTATAAGGTATGTTTACGGACCTTATAAGGTATGTTTACGGACCTTATAAGGTATGTTTACGGACCTTATAAGGTATGTTTACGGACCTTATAAGGTATGTTTACGGACCTTATAAGGTATGTTTACGGACCTTATAAGGTATGTTTACGGACCTTATAAGGTATGTTTACGGACCTTATAAGGTATGTTTACGGACCTTATAAGGTATGTTTACGGACCTTATAAGGTATGTTTACGGACCTTATAAGGTATGTTTACGGACCTTATAAGGTATGTTTACGGACCTTAGATGGTATGTTTACGGACCTTATAAGGTATGTTTACGGACCTTATAAGGTATGTTTACGGACCTTATAAGGTATGTTTACGGACCTTATAAGGTATGTTTACGGACCTTATAAGGTATGTTTACGGACCTTATAAGGTATGTTTACGGACCTTATAAGGTATGTTTACGGACCTTATAAGGTATGTTTACGGACCTTATAAGGTATGTTTACGGACCTTATAAGGTATGTTTACGGACCTTATAAGGTATGTTTACGGACCTTATAAGGTATGTTTACGGACCTTATAAGGTATGTTTACGGACCTTATAAGGTATGTTTACGGACCTTATAAGGTATGTTTACGGACCTTATAAGGTATGTTTACGGACCTTATAAGGTATGTTTACGGACCTTATAAGGTATGTTTACGGACCTTATAAGGTATGTTTACGGACCTTATAAGGTATGTTTACGGACCTTATAAGGTATGTTTACGGACCTTATAAGGTATGTTTACGGACCTTATAAGGTATGTTTACGGACCTTATAAGGTATGTTTACGGACCTTATAAGGTATGTTTACGGACCTTATAAGGTATGTTTACGGACCTTATAAGGTATGTTTACGGACCTTATAAGGTATGTTTACGGACCTTATAAGGTATGTTTACGGACCTTATAAGGTATGTTTACGGACCTTATAAGGTATGTTTACGGACCTTATAAGGTATGTTTACGGACCTTATAAGGTATGTTTACGGACCTTATAAGGTATGTTTACGGACCTTATAAGGTATGTTTACGGACCTTATAAGGTATGTTTACGGACCTTATAAGGTATGTTTACGGACCTTATAAGGTATGTTTACGGACCTTATAAGGTATGTTTACGGACCTTATAAGGTATGTTTACGGACCTTATAAGGTATGTTTACGGACCTTATAAGGTATGTTTACGGACCTTATAAGGTATGTTTACGGACCTTATAAGGTATGTTTACGGACCTTATAAGGTATGTTTACGGACCTTATAAGGTATGTTTACGGACCTTATAATGTATGTTTACGGACCTTATAAGGTATGTTTACGGACCTTATAAGGTATGTTTACGGACCTTATAAGGTATGTTTACGGACCTTATAAGGTATGTTTACGGACCTTATAAGGTATGTTTACGGACCTTATAAGGTATGTTTACGGACCTTATAAGGTATGTTTACGGACCTTATAAGGTATGTTTACGGACCTTATAAGGTATGTTTACGGACCTTATAAGGTATGTTTACGGACCTTATAAGGTATGTTTACGGACCTTATAAGGTATGTTTACGGACCTTATAAGGTATGTTTACGGACCTTATAAGGTATGTTTACGGACCTTATAAGGTATGTTTACGGACCTTATAAGGTATGTTTACGGACCTTATAAGGTATGTTTACGGACCTTATAAGGTATGTTTACGGACCTTATAAGGTATGTTTACGGACCTTATAAGGTATGTTTACGGACCTTATAAGGTATGTTTACGGACCTTATAAGGTATGTTTACGGACCTTATAAGGTATGTTTACGGACCTTATAAGATATGTTTACGGACCTTATAAGGTATGTTTACGGTTCGGATCGATGTCGGGTTTGTGTTTGGGGAGGCAGGCGACGGCCCTCGGAAAGGTGATCGGTCAGTTGCAGACGGAATTAACATACCGCCCAGACGTGGAGCGAAAGCCGGGGTGACACCGGGGTGACACCGGGGTGACACCGGGGTGACACCGGGGTGACACCGCCGGGGAAACGTAAATTCGCGCAATTAGTGACACCTTAGTGACACCTTCCCGAGGGCTCAAGCATCGAAAACAACTGCGCCACCACCGCTGCGTTATTAACAATGCATTCAGTTTGAGGGGGTGAGATGCTTTCATTCGTCACTTAAGCGAAGAGATATCGAACTAGGAAATAATGTTACCGAGACAATAAGTAATAATAAGTGTGTAAATTTGCGTACTATTATGTTTAAATTTGTATATTATGGTATACATATATATATAAACACGCATACACACACACACACACACACACACACACACACACACACACACATTTATATATATTAAATATGAGTATGTTTGACACGTTTACAAATTCGCTCTTAGTTTGCTAATTTACTAAAACCGCAGTGGCTATCTAGTCCCAAGTGACCATAGACCAGTGACCTGGAATAGTGTCGGCTTGTATATATCGATCATTGCGGCTTAGATCTTTGGTATTTGTTATTCAGCAATTTAGAATTGAGACCGAACGTCAGTATAATTGAATACTGATATATATATATATATATATATATATATATATATATATACATATATATATACATATATACATATATATCATTATAGTATGAAGTACAGTGTATATAAGACTGTTGTCTTATCCTGATGAATTGTATAGAAATCTTAACTAGTATATCGTCGGCATTGCTGCATTTGCTTGTGTACACTATACCCTGTACAGTGTACACTGTACACTGTACACTGTACAGGGTATAATGTACATTGTAATATGTACAGTATATAGTGTACATTGTACAGTGTATGCCGTACACTATATGTTGTACAGTGCATAGTGTATAGAGTACAATGTATAGCGTACATTATACACTGTACATTGTACAGTGTACATTGTACAGTGTACAATGTACACTGTACAGCGTACAACGTACATTGTAAATTGTACATTGTACATTGTCCTACACATTAACGTTAAACCTGTAAACTCTATCAGTTGTTATCGAAATAAGCTGATAATAAAGTTTAACAATAGAGTTATCGTATACATCATATTTGCGTCGTATCGTGATTATTGATTACACCGGACGATGTACGATATGAATAATAAGTAATATCGGTTGAAATCGTAAAATAAAACCAATAGATTATTTATTTATATTTCAAATAAAATAAAAACAATTTAACATTTTAATGAATAAATATCGAAACACAATTTCTATTTAATATAACATTTTTATTTACGTATGAGATGGGAAATCTTCTAATTAATTCTGGGAATGGAAATATTATTTTAAAACTAAAACTGTTATATAATGTATTCCTTTTAGAAATTATGTTATCTATTTTGAAAATATATCATTAATAATTATGTATTATTGTGGGAAACTTGTAAAATGTATAAACTTCCCGATAATTTCAGTGATACTAATTATTTTCTAAAATCATTTGGTGTTCTAGATAAATACAAATTATAATAAAAGAAATTATATAATTTAAAAATGGAATCTATGGATTGGTCATTTGTTTAATTGGTCAATTAATGTCGTTTACAGGTCGAGGTTATATCTATTGCAGAATATATTAATGTAAATTAGAAATATAATCAAAGTTTAATGTGAGCAATTTATCCGAATAAATTGTTATTTCATTAACTGCAGTTATATATATAATTTATACTATATATAAACATGTATATTATGCTATTGTATATGATCTCTATTCTCTCAAATCAAATATTATCTGACATATAGTTTACGACACGTGGAGATAAGTTGCGAGTATATTTAAAGTATATAACAATACTAAAGATTTTAAATGCATATAGCGAACAGCATTATAATATATATGTGATTGAAAATACGGCATTATTATATAATATTTAAGCAAATTTAAACAAATATAAACATTGAGGTCATTGCCATATTAGGCATATAATTAAATATTTTTTATTAGAGACATTTTTAAATTTGAAACAATAAAAATAACAATATTACGGCATATATAAGTTGTGTGATATATATATATATATATATATATATATATATATATATATATATATATCGATACACTTACATTACATATATTCCATAGTGTAGTTTTCATGTTTTTCATCATTATCAAGTATTGTGATTTACCAGTTATTCTAAATTTGTGTTAATATTATATAATTTATATAGTAATTATATAGTCGCTAAATACAGTATAACTATATTAGTATATATTATAGTTTTAATATTATAAAAATTGTGTAACATGTGATTATTTTAATACTGGTTATTATTAATATTAATATTATATATATAGATATATATATTTATATATATATATATATATATATATATATATATATATAGATATAATATTATATATAGACCATATATTATATATTTTATGCAAAATAACGTGTAATAAAGTTTCAAATGTTCAATAAGTCAAATTTGTAATCCGATATCATATAAAATATGGTTTGAGAACATAATTAGAAACTGACAAATTTCCAATGTAGTTTATATTGTATACGTCGTAGACATTTACAATGAAATCCTAATTAACCGGATATTGCGTAATCGCTGGTTTATTATTACCCCAACCTTCTAAACAATCGCACGGCTACGACTGCGATACACCGTCGACACACCAACGCACGTGACACACGTCGGTCAAGCGTCTTTGGCGTAGGCCTAACGGCCGTTTTGATTTCTCGTCCTGTGACGCGTTTGCGGCGGTCGGAGAGAAGTGGGTGATATCCGGCCGACTAGAATTACCTGCTCGATGGCGTAATAGGCCAGTTGTTGCGTAATTATATTGTGAATAGATCCACGCATAACGCCACGAGCTTTATAGAGAATCTATAGCGGTTTCATGGTGTACAATGCTATCTTTGATTACAATTATAATTATATATATTAATATATATTTATACACATACATATATATATATATATATATATATATATATATGTATGTATATATATACATTTATATACCACTATCTCTATCTATCTATCTCTTTAATTAGTTCTATCTTTTCCTCTATTCTAGTTATTTAGAAGTGTAAATATATATATATGTTGTTTTGAATTAATTTAAATGTACTAATATTGTTTCACATAAATATTTGTAAATATTAATAATTATACATACAGTATTATTTATATTTTACAAGAATAATTAATGTCGTTTATAAATGTAAATATTTCCATTTGTATCCGTAAATCCATTTAAGACTATCGCCCAGTTATTATATATATTTTTATATATTTTTTATTATATATATTTTTTTGTAAACTACATGTTTTAATAAATAATAAAGGTGACATCGAATACAAATATTATATTATCTAACCTACCATAAAACCATAGCTTTTAATTATTGCCCAACTTTTCGAAAACAACTTTTATTTTTAGATGTAAATTATTCTCAAACAATTAATCGCATATTAATAATATTATAATAATATCCGTACATACAATTGTGGCTAATACTCATATTCATCCGCACAGCATTTCTACAGTTACTCGAAATAGCGGAATACAAATTGTAATGCACATTACGTTCATCAGACTTGTGGCAATAATGCTGGTAGCCGGATTGCTGCTCAGCGAAGGAATGGAAATAAAACGTTCGTCGTGGTTTTACGCCTATAGGTTTGGGAGTACAACTTAATTGCGATGACAAAGCATTTATTGTGTAGGTAGGGTTAGGAGAAATTAATAGTCGATGAGGATATTTCGTGGTAGTAAATTAATATAGATTATGGATAATAATCACCAGATTTTACTTATTGTAGGCAATGCATAATTTGAAATATTCATAATATTTATAAAAATCGTTTAAAAATTATAATCTAAATATATATTCTTGGAATAATTGTGTTTATATTAGGAGCAATGTATGAGTGAGGTGAGTGGTAATTAATATTTAGAGCAACCTTTAGTTTTACAATATACACCGCACACACTGAATGTTCTGATATTGCGTAAAACACTCCACCGATTAGATAATTGCATCATAACATACCGTGGAATATCGCACATTCTCCCAATTGATATTACGTTGTATAACGTATTTATTACGCAATATAACGTCTGTAGTTAATACAGTTTACAAACCATAGATCGTGAGTTAGTTACGCACACCGTAAATGTATCAAATTAATTATTAACCATTGTTTTATATCGCGATGAGATATGTTTGGATCACTCGCATTCATTTTATTGTCATAATCGGCTAACGAATTGTTTTGAACGTAGGGGAATATAAACCAGTTGATAAATTCACGAGATTCAATTGAAGAAGAAATGAGTTCTTAATGCTAGACATTATAGTAAATATAATTAAAGTTAATATTCTTACAAAGACGTATTTAATTGGAAATGCGAATATTATATTTAAGAGTTTGCACATCCGGTGAATAACATTTCCAGGTAAATAGTTTCCTCTAGAACAAACCGAGAACAATATGTTTTGTTACTAGACAATATGTTTTGTTTGCAGGTAAATGTAATGGAGCATGGGCAATACACGCTTGCAGAGGAGGCAACAAAAGATCCGACTTCCGTTCTGTCCAGGACTCGAGGGGTTAGCGAATCCATCTGCTCTCCTCGAACTAATAGTCCCAACGTCTGCAAATTGAATAGAATGTCGGATTAAATGAAATCCAAGTCGATTCATAATAAATTATGGGAATTCATTTTCTTGAAATTGCAAATTACTATAGTAAAAAAGAATAGTAATATACGAATATATATTTTTTGAAAATAACTATACGAATATTCAATACGAAGCTAGAAGAAACATTATTAGTTTATATATAACTATATTGTATACATCCTCTGGTTTACTGCTAGGCAAGATGCATACAAACCCATTAGGGGAATTCACTACCTAATATCTAGTCTCACCAGTACTAGCTCCCATATAGAAATACACTACCTAATACCTAGTCCTACCAATACTAGCTCCCATATAGAAATACACTACCTAAGATCTAGTCCTACCAATACTAGCTCCCATATAGAAATACACTACCTAAGATCTAGTCCTACCAATACTAGCTCCCATACAGAAATACATTACCTAAGATCTAGTCCTACCAATATTAGCTCCCATATATATATACACTACCTAATACCTAGTCCCACCAATACTAGTTCCCATATAGACATACACTACCTAAGATCTAGTCCCACCAATACTAGCTCCCATATAGAAATACACTACCTAAGATCTAGTCCCACCAATACTAGCTCCCATATAGAAATACACTACCTAATACCTAGTCCTACCAATACTAGCTCCCATATAGAAATACACTACCTAAGATCTAGTCCTACCAATACTAGCTCCCATATAGAAATACATTACCTAAGATCTAGTCCTACCAATATTAGCTCCCATATATATATATACTACCTAATACCTAGTCCCACCAATACTAGTTCCCATATAGACATACAATACCTAAGATCTAGTCCCACCAATACTAGCTCCCATATAGAAATACACTACCTAATATCTAGTCCTACCAATACTAGCTCCCATATAGAAATACACTACCTAAGATCTAGTCCTACCAATACTAGCTCCCATATAGAAATACATTACCTAAGATCTAGTCCTACCAATATTAGCTCCCATATATATATACACTACCTAATACCTAGTCCCACCAATACTAGTTCCCATATAGACATACACTACCTAAGATCTAGTCCTACCAATACTAGCTCCCATATAGATATACACTACCTAAGATCTAGTCCTACCAATACTAGCTCCCATATAGCTATACACTACCTAATATCTAGTCCTACCAATACTAGCTCCCATATAGAAATACATTACCTAAGATCTAGTCCTACCAATATTAGCTCCCATATATATATACACTACCTAATACCTAGTCCCACCAATACTAGTTCCCATATAGACATACACTACCTAAGATCTAGTCCTACCAATACTAGCTCCCATATAGCTATACACTACCTAAGATCTAGCCCTACCAATACTAGCTCCCATATAGAAATTCACTACCTAAGATCTAGTCCCACCAATACTAGCTTCCATATAGCTATACACTACCTAATATCTAGTCCTACCAATACTAGCTCCCATATAGCTATACACTACCTAAGATCTAGTCCTACCAATATTAGCTCCCATATATATATACATTACCTAAGATCTAGTCCTACCAATATTAGCTCCCATATATATATACACTACCTAATACCTAGTCCCACCAATACTAGTTCCCATATAGACATACACTACCTAAGATCTAGTCCCACCAATACTAGTTCCCATATAGACATACACTACCTAAGATCTAGTCCTACCAATACTAGCTCCCATATAGCTATACACTACCTAAGATCTAGTCCTACCAATACTAGCTCCCGTATAGACATACACTACGTAAGATCTAGTCCTACCAATACTAACTCCCATAACGATATCCCTCGGCATTCCCTCAAAACAAATGTAAACTCCAGCCTATGTAAATCCATACAGACTTGATCGCTCGACTGATCGCATTATCGAGAAAGCGGAACGCATTGAGGTTGACGAGGGCAGACTTCCCCCCTTCCGGCCTCGACTCGAATTCGCCAACCGATAAATTCTCGATGCAGGTGAACGTGAACGTGAATAGCGGACGATATTCGAACGGGATTCTAGTTTAAAATTAAAATTTCGGCGCTCGTAGCAATCAACAGTCGATAGGCGCGCGAATCGCAGACGATTAGTACGGGTCGTGGTGTCTCTGTTAAACGGTAATACGCGATTATGTACAGGTCATTATGTACTGCGCATCGTCATAGGGTTAGAATCGTTAACACGTACTGTCGTAAGTGTGCATTTAGAACGTTATTACACAGACTTACGTTATTTTAATTTATATATTAAATCATTTCTAATTATTACTGTTACTAGCTTGAGTGGTAAATGCATATACGTATACTAATTTACTAATTGGTACAGGATCGTCTAGACGACAAGATACAAAGGGATGAATTGGCTCGTTTGCTGGTATCCGAAACATGAATATTCCTGTTGCATTATATATGAATTACTTTGGGTGGCGAGTTGATAGTTTTATTTATTGGTCCATAGATGGACGATTTGTATTTTAAATATTATTTTTAACTATTATCAAATATATATATATATATATATATATATATATATAGTTACTATTTAAATAATAATTACTATTGTAATTGTACATTACGCCATTTTTTGTTATGTAACAGGTAATACTGATTTAGTGTTTCCATTACATTTCATAATTCAAATGGAATTTAATGAGCTTGTAGTAAATTTACAAAATATTATTATTTGTATTTTTTGATCTTGATAAAATTAATAAAACGCCAAAATTAATGAAATAAATTTGTGACAAATATTTTTAGTTATTTTGTATTTATTTAACTTATATATTATATAATTATATACTCTATCATATTAAATTATTATTAAATATGATAAAATTATATATTAAATATTATCATATTAAAATTGGAAAATAATAGAAATGTTTAATATAAGGTAATACATATACATTTTAATTGATTTTGGTAATATTTAATACTATAATATATGTATTTGTACACTATATATAGTTAAAATGCATTATGTTATTATATACGTTTTAGTATTAATTAGATAGTAACGAGAATATCAATGTTATTTAACGTCCACTACGATTATAAGGGATGTATTCTGGCATTCCTTTTCGGACCGTGTTCCTCTCAGACACTACGTACTAGGTGGTAGCTACTTTAGATACATTATATATCTAGATATAATGAACATTTATAAAATGAAATACGTAAATGTAAAAGACTATATGTGATTTCGTGTTAAGTAATATATATTAATATAACAATTAATGTAACAATTGTTATGACTGTTACAATAAATGTATTGGCTAATTAGTATCGTATCTAATGCAAACAAGACTATGATGTTTATTTTAAAGTATGTATTCAATTAGATACTCGTATCAAAATAACGTTATCTACCGGTTATAATATAACGGTAATATAGTCAAGTATATGAATAGTAAACGTATTCCATCTATAGACGGACAACGTGTTAATAAAATATTTGACGACTATATTCGAATATTTATATAAATACATAGCGATTAATTTAAAATCATACAATTGGTAATCTTGTATATATATATACATATATATATATATATATATATATATATATATATATATATATATACATATATATATATATATATATATATATATATATATATGACTACAGCAAATTTATTTTGAAACAACTATATATTAAGAGATCAGAACTAATATTGTTTGTAAATAAATAAAACAATTGAGTAGTTGGTACAGATATACATATTTTATAAAAACTACAAGTCAAGTTATATAAGACATAAAGGCGACAACAATAATTAAGATAAATAAGATAGTAGAATTTTATAAACAACATTACCGGAAAGAAAATATAAAAGATCATTAATAAATTCATAAATCTGATTGAACAAAAATCTCGCTAAAATAAAAACCTATGCTTTATCTAAATTTATTGTTTACTGAATTCGGTGTAAAATTTCAATTGCAATCGCCCATAACGCGGGATTGAATACAACGCTATACGAATTAATAAGTAGAGATAGTAAATTACCATAATGGACATTACTACAGTAAAACAGTTAGAGATACTTTATAGATATTACAAATTAAGTTTTAAATAAAATCACATTGACAACAATGATTTTGATATTCACCATTAAAAAATATATAAATCTGACAAAAAACTATATTAGCCTAAAATAAAATACTTTCTTAAATCTAAATATGCAATAAACATGCAAAACAACATTCCCATGACTAATACAACTGATGTAATTTCTCCTAGGAAGAAATCTATTAACATCCATAGTAATATTGCATAACTATACTATTATTAATAGATGGCATATAAATAGCAATATTACATACATTGTTGGTCTAAAGATTCTACAAAATCTGTAGGAGAAACACAGACCTTTTAAATTTACCAGGTTATATAAAGTAGTAGTAAGCTATACCTGTCCCTTATGAATGTAGATTTGTTCGTGACTACCACATAGATCGCGGGCATTAAGCTGAACTAATAAGACTTGACAACAAGAAGAAACGTATCAAAAGATAATCAAAAGAAATATTTATGTTCATAATGATATTCGAAATTATTATTATCTAATGAAGCGAGAAATCTAATAACTGTCTAGATATTTGTAGACATACATACCCATGCATACACATACATACACTCACATACACACACGCACACTTACATACACTAATATACACACACATACATACACATACACTCACATACACTAATATACACTAATATACACACCCATGCATACACATACATACACTCACATACACACACGCACACTTACATACACTAATATACACACACATACACTTACATACACTAATATACACACCCATACATACATATACACACGCACACTTACATATCCATGCATACACACACACACACACACATACACACACGCACACTTACATACACTAATATACACACACATACATACACATACACACATATACACTCACATACACTAATATACACACACATACACACACATACACGCATACACACACGCACACTTACATACACTAATATACACACACACACATACACACATACATACACACACACATACACACACGCACACTTACATATACTAATATACACACACACACATACACACACATACACTTACATACACTAATACACACACCCATACATACACGTACACACACATACACTAACATATACACACTTACACACACACACATATATATATATATATATATATATATATATATATATATATATATACATACATACATATATACACACATATATATATACTTAGTTAATAAAGAAAATAATTATATATTGAATATAAACATTATTTTATATTTAAGTAGTATTTTAGATAGCACATTCTAGAGATAATAAGATCCAGTCATAAGTAATGTATATTATATATGTTCATTTATTTTATTCTTAAAACTCTTTACTAACTATTATATAATTACTATTATAAGAAAGTGTGTTAATGAACATAATTAGGTAGTTATACAGTTAATAATACGAATCTATAGATTCAAATCAATATATGTAGAAGTCCTATAGTATGCCAACTCAAAAATACATTATAATATGGAATTTTCCTTGATGGTTCAAGTTTTAAGTTAGTAAAAGTTTTACTAATTTTCAATAAGGTTAATAAAATGACTGTTGAATATTATAGATCTATATCTTTAATGCCCAAATTCTCGAAAATTATAGAAAAGTTAATTAAGAAATATCGTAAGAAATATCGTAAGAAATATCGTAAGAAATATCGTAAGAAATATCGTAAGAAATATCGTAAGAAATATCGTAAGAAATATCGTAAGAAATATCGTAAGAAATATCCTAAGAAATATCCTAAGAAATATCCTAAGAAATATCCTAAGAAATATCCTAAGAAATATCCTAAGAAATATCCTAAGAAATATCCTAAGAAATATCCTAAGAAATATCCTAAGAAATATCCTAAGAAATATCCTAAGAAATATAATATAATGGCCGTCGAATATTGTCAATTTGAGAACACAGTAAGAACAAAGTAAGTGAAAGTTCTTTCAATCGAAATACTTAAACTTTAACTACCAAATTGCACTTATAAAGTTACAAACAATTATTTTATTAGAGTATAATTAATCGAAAGCTATTTGTGAAATGAGAGGTAATACGTGTAAATAGATATGTTATCACATATTTGCAAAAATAGATTATGGCAGGGACCATCGCGTGTTCTTCTATTTATTAAGGACTTAGTAAATATTTTAAATCATTTCATATTCTATTTCATGATGAGGCTAAATTAATTTTAGGTGAACAAATTTGTAACTAGAATTGAAAAAAGGTTCAGAAATATTTCAACATATTAGCGTACGGATTAATTATAAATAATGTATTCTTAACTAATTAAAACTGGATTAATGTTATATACTATAAGAAATAGAACATCAACTATTAATATATTTATAAAAGGTTAAAAATTAAAATAAGTTAATATTTGATAAACCTAACTGTAGCTATCACATAACTATATATATATATACATAACTATATATATATATATATATATATATATATATATATATATATATATATATAGTAAACTTGATATGTAGTACAATTTATATATAGTAAACTTAATATTTAATAAACTTGATAAATAGTATATTTGATATGTAGTAACCTTTATATATATTAAATTTAACATGTACTAAACTTTATAAATAGTAAACTCTATATATAATAAATTTGACATGTAGAAAATTTGATATATAGTACTTGATGTGTAGTAAAATGCATATATAGTAAACTTAATGTGTAATAAACTTGATATATAGTAAACTTTATATATAGTAAACTTTATATATAGTAAACTTTATATATAGTAAACTTTATATATAGTACACTTTATATATAGTAAACTTTATATATAGTAAACTTTATATATAGTAAACTTTATATATAGTAAACTTTATATATAGTAAACTATATATATTGTAAACTTTATATATAGTAAACTTTATATATAGTAAACTTTATATATAGTAAACTTTATATATAGTAAACTTTATATATAGTAAACTTTATATATAGTAAATTTTATATATAGTAAACTTTATATATAGTAAACTTTATATATAGTAAACTTTATATATAGTAAACTTTATATATAGTAAACTTTATATATAGTAAACTTTATATATAGTAAACTTTATATATAGTAAACTTTATATATAGTAAACTTTATATATAGTAAACTTTATATATAGTAAACTTTATATATAGTAAACTTTATATATAGTAAACTTTATATATAGTAAACTTTATATATAGTAAACTTTATATATAGTAAACTTTATATATAGTAAACTTTATATATAGTAAACTTTATATATAGTAAACTTTATATATAGTAAACTTTATATATAGTAAACTTTATATATAGTAAACTTTATATATAGTAAATTTATATATAGTAAACTTTATATATAGTAAACTTTATATATAGTAAACTTTATATATAGTAAACTTTATATATAGTAAACTTTATATATAGTAAACTTTATATATAGTAAACTTTATATATAGTAAACTTATATATATATATATATATATATATATATATAAACATTGCTATAAATAATAAATTGCCTATAATAGCATTATAAATTATATTATTTATTTGCGTAATGTCATCTAGGGTACAGTGCATCGATCTAGTGTAACAAATTATATTCTAATAAATAAAAAAAAACTTTGTTAAAAATAGACTAATTGAAAATATTTTAAATTTAATTTCCTAAAATATTGATAAATAATCATATCCATATTTTTCAAAGATTATTAATCAAAAGCTGCAGTCTGATCTACAATTCTTGGATAAGATCCTACCTAATATGATAAATGATTTTTTAATATTAAATACATTCATTACAAAGGGAATATTAGAATAATTCAAATTTCCAAATCAGAACATATAGGAATGAATTTTGTCTAATATCGTTTCCCCAATATTAAGGTACTCAATTTATATACAAAACGATTAAAATCGCTACGAATGATCTGAGAACAATTTATAAAAAATATAACAAATTAATTTTTACATTAAAAATTATAGTTCTTATTCAAAAGTAATAATATTTTACCTAATTTAATTATATTTTAATATATTTAAGATATGATTTTAACATTTTTTAATTTATATTGTTATTTATCCTGAAAATTATAATCTTCTCTCCAATAATATATTTGATCGTGTTGTTTTAATTTTTTCTTAGTAAGCACATATGTATATATTCTTATTAGATCTATTTTTATATATACAAGAAAATCGAATAGAAAATATAATCTTAATTTTATTATAATAAGTATGTAATACAATGAGTATCTTTGTAATCCAAAAAATATGGTTAATTTATTTTATTTGGTTTTGTATCATTTTATTCGATTTTCAAAATGAATTAATGGGTTGACCCAGGGAGGTAACTAATTAAGCTACGTTTTTATATCTCCATTAGTGGAAATATTAAATTTGATTCAAAAAATAAAAACTTATATTCAAATAGACATACATATAATGAATTATTATCAGAACACAAAGCTATTGTTAAGAAATCACTTGCCAGACATGTCATTTTATTAAAAATTAATAAATTGTATTTATATATTATTTGTAGGATTTGAATTATTGTGATTAATATAAATAATTCTAAAGGAAATAATGGTAAATATGGCGAAAATATAAAGTAATATTTATAGTTATAAAGTTTATTTATATATAATTACAAAACCGTTAAAGAGTATTTATTATACTAGAAAGTGAACATGATGATAATAAAGTAGAGTTATTATTCATGTAAATGTTACATATTATTTTTTTTATATTATCTATGTATATATTATATATATACAATACATTGTTATAATAAAAAATGAACCAGATGATAAACCAAAAATAAACGACATGTATTTATAGAAAGATAGATAAATAAGGTATATTCAAATTGAATGAATAATATAATAATAATTCACTTTAAAATATAACTCCTATAATATATATATCACCCTAACTGTTATATTTTTAAGATAACAAATAAATGCAAATAACAATTCAAATTTAACATATATTAAAATAATAGAATCTTTATATATCGTAATTGTATTTTGTGGTATTCTATAAATCTATTAATGAACTAATGTTACAGTAAATATAATACAAATATATGCGATTTATCAAAACATATATAAATAATAAATATAATCATTAAAACATGTTTTTTATTAAATTCATAAAAATGTCTTAAAAAAGAGTATTACATCTCTAATATCCATTTGGACAATAAGAAATATAACAGGAGTTTTTGTTTGCATTAATTATTGCTGACTAGACTATACGTTTTATTTCACGTTTTTTTTACTTTTCAATATTTCTTAATTCTTCTTCTTTGTTTATACACCTCTTTCCTAAATAGGAAATAATATTAACATGCAAGATAACGAGAATAGAAACACTATATAAAGTACGTGATAAAGATATTTTAGATTTATTAAATTATATGTATATTGTGAAACATAATTTATTTACATATTATATATACATTAAAACAATTATTTTATTAAAGTATCATTTTATATATATATATATATTTATATATATTACAAAATTAAATTGCATTATCTTTTCATTATAAAAAACCTTTCCTTCTTCTATTATACTTTGGATATTTGTTAAAAATTCATTTTTGGCATCTTCAGTGCTACACATTTATAAAATATAATTTAATAATGTATGTATTTTTATTTTTCTACAACTAAAATATAATATCGTTCAATAACGTAAACATAATTTTAACATTAATTTGAAATAATGATAATTCATTAATGATAAGATAAGAAATCAAAATATGTCTATTATAGGAAACCTCGAGAAATCATAAAATCTTTGCGGTCGACCTTTGGCTTTTGACCTTTCATGTATAATTCGCCAATTAGAGTTTGCCGGGGTATCTAAGAGTAACTCATTCCTAGAAATGGCGGTCATGTACCTATAGAAAATAAATTTCAATCTTGAATTAAATTATTATATCATATATAATAAAACATCATTATATATAATGTACTATATATAGTAAATGTATATAATGTTAATATATATACACACACACATACATATATATATATATATATATATATATGTATTTAAGAATTATCTATAATAAATAGTGAACTATATTATGAGGTATTACATTGTATACACTTAATTTACAAATTATGCATTAGTTAATATACTATCAATAATTATTATCATTATTAATATTATTAATATTATTGTTATTATTATTTACGATGAATTCCGTTAATAACATAAAATGCTTAAACCTAATTGTGCGAGAGGTTTTCGAATTCGTAGATGTTTCTGTCTTGGAACCCTGTGTGCAGAAATGTAAGATTTTAAAATTTAGCAATTTAATATCACAGTTTTCCGATAAATCTCGTTAGTTTTATTGAATTACTATTCGTTATTTTAGATCAATATTTGTTACAAATTATATTACAATTGGAATTCAATTATATGTATACATCTACCTTAATTTTTTTGTTTTTTATCTTTACTAGATTGAACTTGTCGTGACATATAATAGCAATCCCATAGACAAACACAAATATCATAGTAAGGGTTTCATTCGCTGCAGAGTCGAATGAAGTGGGATTAGTAAATAATGTCAATCGAGAATATATTAATATAGAGCAACAATTGAACTTATATTAAACAAAATACGATATTTACAATATATAGGGGATATGAAGTCGAGTAAGGGGCTATAAATCGGCATAGGTCTACTATGCATTTGTCATTTGGCATTTGTTTACTAACAAGATGACTCGACGTGTTCCGCCGAATTCGTCCAATTGACACGGCCGTACATTTGTAGATCGCAAATATCCAATTCGATCCGCTGAAAAAGAAGTATGCAAGTCTATCGGAGAAATTGAGAATTCGCAAAACAATAGTTGTCGTAGAAACATGAGGATTAGAAAGGTTGATAGGCGAATAAAAGTCCTTTAGTAAATTAAGTGTTTATTATTTTTAAGAGATTGAATACGAATGAATAGATAATATAAGTGAATTTACTCGTATTGTAAGGTACGGTATATGCGATAACATAAGCGAGGAGATAATGACATTCTGTTTTCGTATGATTACATTTCAAGATAGAACCTTGGTAATTAAATTCGTATCACGTAACATGTAAAAATAAAATAAATCTATCATATTTAACCTAAAATATCATTAAAATATATCCAGAAATATGTACTCATATTAATATTATTTGAAATAAATATATAAACTAAAGCGTAGTTATTTGCAGACGATAATATCATAATATCATCAAGATAAAATCATTTTTTAATTATTCGATTGCACCCAAAAAAAACTGATATTAAAATATCCTGGTAATGAGAATACAAACCTTTCCATGAACTTTAGAGTAATCTCGTGTTAGTTCTTCAAATATATCTCCATAGTCAACATATATCTATAAAGATGAAGATGGGAAGATTAGGACGTTGAGTTATAAACAAAATTTGGGAAACAATGGAAAGAGAAATGTCAATTTTGAGGAGAGTAATTTAAGGAGATATGTTGAATACAAAATATGGCATTGGTAACTAAATTGATTGGTCATCATAGATTAAAAATGGGATTGATGAAAGGAGCAGATCATTCTACGAGATTAAAAAAGGGCGAATCAGAATAATGATATTTTATTAAATTATTTAACTAATATATATGTTAATAATATTAAAATATATTAGTTATTTAAAATAATTCTATACAAATTTATAATATTTATAGCACCTGATTTCATGGGCGATAAACCTTTACTAATATTAATAATGAAATAAGTAAGAAATAAAAGTAATATACCAAAATATATAAAAACAATATTTAAGCTGTTCGAACTTTAAGTGTTTCATTGATATGTTCTCCAACTGACTGCATACAATTCACAGCTTCTGAAAACGGGTTCATGTATATGTGTTGCTATTGCTCGTGCATGAATATATATATATATGTATATATATATATATATATATATATATATATATATATATATATATTTAGTACTAATCTGCAATAACTCACAACAATTAACTTTGTTACAGATTAAACAAACCTGCAAGTCGTAATTGTTGAGGAGAATCTTGATTCACCAAATCGCGAAGTTGTTTCAGCAGCAACGGATACCTAGAGGAAATGGTGTTGGGCATTTATTGAGAGGTGTGGGTATATGTGGAGTTAGGGCGGGGTTAGAGGTGAGGTTTGATGAGACGATATCAGTGAGGTAGGAATTTAGTCAATGGTGTGATGCAAGGATTGAGTTGTTGTTAGAATTTAAGTTAGTAGGGTGTTTTGTTGTTGGTTGGAAATGAAACTAGGGGTATGGTTAGGCATGTGATAATGCATGCGTTCAGGGGTAGGTTTAATGATATTGTAATAGCAGTGGTTAGAGTTGTTGTTGGGTATTAGGTTAGGTTAGAATGAGGTTACGGTATATGTTGTAGTTAAGGAAATGATTACTATTTTATTATAATATATATAACTAGTATGGTTTGGTATATATATGATAACAAGGTGAGTATAAACATAATATATTTATAGTTGTCTTAATGTGAATACTTTTATTTAAGATGGTTAATGACATATATTATATCCAACTTAAAATATGCACACTTTATTATTCCCATATAAACGCTATATTATTAACTAATATATCACTTACTAGCTCCGCCAATATTAGATACGCCCAATTAGCTACGCTCCTTACTAGTGCTGCCCTGACCCTCACTAGACACGCCCTTAATAGCCCCGCCCTCACTAGACACGCCCTTAATAGCCCATCCTCACTAGACATGCCCTAACTGGCCTCGCCCTCACTAGATCTGCCATCACTAGACACGCCCTTACTAACCTCGCCCTAAATAGCCCCGCCCTCACTAGACACGCCCTTAATAGCCTCGCCCTTAATAGCCCCGCCCTCACTAGACATGCCCTTAATAGCCTCGCCCTTAATAGCCCCGCCCTCACTAGATCCTCACTCACTAGACAAGCCTCTAACTAACTTTAATACACGTTGTATAGGCTTAATGAGATATGATTGAAGGCTTTTCGAATGTTGAACGAGAGGGTTTCTAGCATGAAGGAAATCTGCTAGATCTTGGTTCATCTCTGATTGTTACAAATAAAATATAAGAGAACCATAATACAAGCGCTTTATTATATAATAATGTATATGTAAATACATATACATAATAATTTAATTTGATATATATCAAACCACAATGCATAAAGTGCTTATGTATATTTATTTATATATAAATTACAATAATTAGACCAAGTTACAGTAACTTGACCTAAGTTATAATAACTAGACCTAAGTTATAATAACTAGACCTAAGTTATAATAACTAGACCTAAGTTATAATAACTAGACCTAAGTAATAATAACTAGACCAAGTAATAATAACTACATCTAAGTTATAATAACTAGACCTAAGTTATAATAACTAGACCTAAGTTATAATAACTAGACCTAAGTTATAATAACTAGACCTAAGTTATAATAACTAGACCTAAGTTATAATAACTAGACCTAAGTTATAATAACTAGACCTAAGTTATAATAACTAGACCTAAGTTATAATAACTAGACCTTAGTTATAATAACTAGACCTAAGTTATAATAACTAGACCTAAGTTATAATAACTAGACCTGAGTTATAATAACTAGACCTTAGTTATAATAAGTAGACCTAAGTTATAATAACTAGACCTAAGTTATAATAACTAGACCTAAGTTATAATAACTAGACCTAAGTTATAATAACTAGACCTAAGTTATAATAACTAAAACTAAGTTACAATAACTAGACCTAAGTTATAATAACTAGACCTAAGTTATAATAACTAGACCTAAGTTATAATAACTAGACCTAAGTTATAATAACTTGACCTAAGTTATAATAACTAGACCTAAGTTATAATAACTATACCTAAGTTATAATAACTAGACCTAAGTTATAATAACTAGACCTAAGTTATAATAACTAGACCTAAGTTATAATAACTAGACCTAAGTTATAATAACTAAAACTAAGTTACAATAACTAGACCAAAGTTATAATAACTAGACCTAAGTTATAATAACTAGACCTAAGTTATAATAACTATACCTAAGTTATAATAACTAGACCTAAGTTATAATAACTAGACCTAAGTTATAATAACTAGACCTAAGTTATAATAACTAGACCTAAGTTATAATAACTAGACCTAAGTTATAATAACTATACCTAAGTTATAATAACTAGACCAAAGAACTCACCTGAGTCGAGAATGGTCTGAACCCTTGATTGGCAGGCGCAGAAAGAACTGTAGAGTTTGAAGTGGTTTGCATAGAAGACAAACAGATCAGCTATGGCCACCAGTATAGCCTGGGTGCGAGGTCAGGGGCATAGTGGGCCTTGTTATTATCGTTTGGGGTTTGCGTACGGGGCGTGATTAGAGTTAAGAGAGGTAGAAGCGATGCGCTAAATAAGGTTAGGGTGTGAATTAGTCGCCAGTGCAATAGGAGTGTATGCGCCCTTCAAACTATAGTTGATGAGGTTAGAGGTGGGATGGGGGCGTTAATGTCGGTTTGGTTAGTGCAAAGGTAAGGGACTTTGCGGGTGTAGTCATGGTAACGCTGGTTACATCGGTGTATTTAGTGTAATCGCAATGTAAATTAACGTATAACGTATTATCAATGTTGTAAGTAGGTCACCTTGGTGGACGAATTTTCATGTGTTATAGAATAAACGATATGTGAATATAGTTGTATAAAATATAACATATCAATCACGTATTAGATATATAAGACATATAACATATGACATTTGACATCTGACATAATACAAGACATTTGACATCCGACTTCGAGTATGAGAAATATTTTACCAACATATTTCTCTGTACATATATAACTTTATGTTCATGCGTATGTATTGGTAAGTATGTATGTATATGTATGTGTGTATATATATATATATATATATATATATATATATATTATATATATATGTATATATATATATATATATATTGATAGCATTTAATTTAAAACCACAATTAATTTATAAGAAAGTTATCAAGGTCAATGGTCAATTGCCGATCTCATGTACTTCGATACAATTGTTTACGTAAACTATAACCTACTTTTCACAATTCTCCTGGGAATGTAGGCCATACACAGAGGTAAATCAGACTATAGTTAATGTGATTTACAGCGGTAATAATTTCTTAATAAGATGATATCATATGTTTACAATCAAAAACAAACTTACATATACAATGATAGACACACGAATACATATTCATATATACATACGCATAGGTAGACTGGCTATATCGTACGTATTTCAGACTTACCATTAGAATGCATGACTAAAATCAAGATTACATTGCATTACATATTTATTATAATAGACTTATTATACTGAGTGCGTAAATATCCACATACAAAATATGAAATAAGAACAAGTAATAAATGTTTATAAATTATTATATAAGAAATATTAAAATGTAATTATATAAGTTTTGTCAGGGTTAAAGATTTAAACAACTATTTAATAATGACAATTTTCATATTGAAGGCCGGGCTATTATATAATTCAAAACCGTGTGATAATAAATAGTTATTACGTAAATACCACTAAATGACGCAATACCTGATGACCGCACGGTCCGGCGTTATCTCTGTCCTCACGATGAACCTCCCGCAACAGGCCGTCGCGGAAACGCCGCTGAAACGAGGTCAAGTCGGCCAACACCGCCGAGAGGTCGGAGGTCAACGCTGAGGGCAGAAAGTGTTCATCTCGCAGAGGTCGCACGTAACGCTCCACTAATCGCTCCAGGTCTTTTACATATTCGCGCTCCGTATCCACTAGTTCCCCTATGATCTGTTTATTAATTGTATTTAATGGGGCATACATAGGTTTAGAGGTTTTAGGTAGGTTTAGTGGGGTGTAATGGATTGTATTGATGATTAAGAGGGTTAGAGGAGTATAATTATTTTAAGTTGAGGTTTAGAGAGGTATAGGGAATGTTATTTGACTTAAGTTTGGTTCAGAGTTCTTTACTGGGATCTAATTGGGTTTTTAGTTTGTTCGTTAGTTTCTTGAGTAGTTAGAAGCATACAATGGGGTTAAGTGGAGTTCAGAGTTGAAACTGGTATTTAATGGTATCTACTTAATTACCGATTACCAAATCACTCTAATTTCGTATACTTCTTTAAAGTGGTCATAACATCGCTACGAGGTATACCCTACATCGTTGGTCCAGAATTATAAGGCCTACGCTATAGGGGCTATATAGTAGGGCCTACCCTACTGGGTCATTACTCGCTAGCACCTCACTGCGACCAAAATTATCGCCCAAACCTTCATGATTCGTTCGGAATTTGTCATCACATCATTTCTCTGTTCGCAAGTGTCCACTTTGTGGGTCTGGGTAATGCATATAGTATATCGGTGGCCATAACGAGGCTACAGGCAAGTGTAATGCCATTTGTTCGCGCAAGTAGTGTAGTAGAAGTGTACGGTATTATTAGAAGAGTTACAAGGGTGTAAGAAAGGTGTTGGAAGAGTGTTTAATGTTGTTTAATTGGTGGATACGTGATATTTTGGAAAAGTGGATTTTTGTAATTGAGTCTGTCCGATTCTGCCATGGAAATTAATTAGTGAGATGATTAAAACTAAATCATGGGTGTAGGGAGACTATAATTAGGAGTGTTTGTATTGGTGTAATCGATGTTTAAGAAGTACAATTAATGAATTGGTATATATATGGGGTAACGAGGGATGTAATGAGGTACTAGGTAGATAAAGTATTATGTAAGTAGCAGAATGGATTATTAGTGGTATGTGATATTTATAATGTGTGGTGTGGGGTAGTTGTAATGAGTGGAGTTGTGATGAGTGGGGTAGGAGTAATGTGGGGCAGGAGTAATGTGGGGCATGAGTAATGTGGGGGAGGAGTAATGTGGGGCAGGAGTAATGTGGGGCAGAAGTAATGTGGGGCAGGAGTAATGTGGGGCATGAGTAATGTGGGGCATGAGTAATGTGGGGCAGGAGTAATGTGGGGCAGGAGTAATGTGGGGCATGAATAATGTGGGGTAGGAGTAATGTGGGGCAGGAGTAATGTGGGGCATGAGTAATGTGGGGTAGGAGTAATGTGGGGCAGGAGTAATATGGGGCAGGAGTAATGTGGGGCAGGAGTAATGTGGGGCAGGAGTAATGTGGGGCAGGAGTAATGTGGGGCATGAGTAATGTGGGGCAGGAGTAATGTGGAGCATGAGTAATGTGGGGCAGGAGTAATGTGGGGCAGGAGTAATGTGGGGCAGGAGTAATGTGGGGCATGAGTAATGTGAGGCAGGAGTAATGTGGGGCAGGAGTAATGTAGGGATTTGGGAAGGGTATAATGAGTGGTATGTTTAGCGTGTAATGATTGGTATGGAGTGTAATGGGTGTTGTAGAGCTGCGATAATGGGTGTTGTAGAGCGAGGATAATGAGTATTTTAGGAAGGGGGTAATGGGTATTATGAAGCGCTTGTAATAGGTGTTGCAGGGCCGGGATAATCAGTGATGCAGGGCGGCGATACTTGGTATCGTGGAGCGGTTATAATGTGATTTATGGAGCAGTTATAATGAGGAATGGGGAAATTGCAGTCACGATGTGTATTATTGGTTTCGTATATGTAGGTATAACGGGGATAGTATAAAGTAGATTAAGGTGTAAATAGGTATACCTTATCCCCATTCTCACGGCAAATGTGGGTTAAGTGTTCGGCGGACTGCAGTAGGTCAACAATTTCACTGCCATGACGACGGGTATCCACTTTAGAGTGTGGTGTAGAAGCCGCGTTGGACAGGGTACGGGACGAGGAGGGGGATACGGCGCGGCGGGCTCCGTGCGAGCTGGAGTGCGAGGCGGAGTGCGAACTGGAGTGCGAACTGGAGTGCGAACTAGTGATATTCGTGGCGCCGGTGTGATATTCACTTTTTTCTTCGGAGCAGACGAGATCACCTGAGGCCGCAATTGTGTAGCCGAATTAGTATAAATACGTTATTTCATTACATGGTGGTAGCTTTAAATAAAGCTCCATCGCTCAGACATTTGTTATCAATTCTAAGAATCGCGAAATAGGAGTAGAAAATGTTAGGGGAGGAGAGGAGAGAGTACATTGAGGACATACGATAAAAGCTAACAAGACCTAGTGGGGGTTAGTGTATTAGTGGTGGTTAGTGTATTAGTGGTGGTGTGTTTGAATCAAGGGAGTACGAAATGTACGAGTAAAGTTATGACGAAGAAGGAGTTAGATGTTTAAAGACATGTTTAAGATTTTAAGTCAAAAGATGTTTTTCTATTTGAGATTGTATGCAAGAGTGTTCGCGTGCGAATATGTGCGAATTGTTAGTGTGTGAGTGTGTTAGTTTGAGAGTATGTACGGTTTATTAGTGTGTGAGAGTGTTTGTGGGCGAGTTTGTGCAAATTGTTATTGCACATATTGTGCGAGTATGTTACGTTTGAGTGTATAAAGGAATATATGTGTGAATGTGCGTGGGAGTGCGTGCGAGTGTGATCGTGTGCGAGTATATCCATAACGTGGTTGGATGCGTAGGGCTTATGACATTAACGTACCGACGTCATTACTTCCGGGTGCAGGTACGATTAGTACATGTATGTCAACGTCTGTAATATGTTTCTGTTGAGGTGGCGGTGGACATATCAACCTGAGTGTGAAGTGGTATTGTACTTAGACTTACATTTATATATATATATATATATATATATATATATATATATCTAATATCTATTTTATAGATATGTACAGTATTCGTAATAGCTAATCACCACGAACAAGCCCCACACATCCACGACACCCATATCAACCTCGTACAAATCTAAATCTCTAACAACGACTACTACTGGATGGACTGATGCAACGCCTGCCACCATATGAACCCCATGCCTGCCACCATATGAACCCTATGCCTGCCACCATATGAACCCTATGCCTGCCACCATATGAACCCTATGCCTGCCACCATATGAACCCTATGCCTGCCACCATATGAACCCTACGCCTGCCACTATATGAACCCTACGCCTGCCATCATATGAACCCTACGCCTGCCACCATATGAACCCTATGCCTGCCACCATATGAACCCTACGCCTGCCACCATATGAACCCTATGCCTGCCACCATATGAACCCTATGCCTGCCACCATATGAACCCTATGCCTGCCACCATATGAACCCTATGCCTGCCACCATATGAACCCTATGCCTGCCACCATATGAACCCTATGCCTGCCACCATATGAACCCTATGCCTGCCACCAAATGAACCCTATGCCTGCCACTAAATGAACCCTATGCTATTTCCGCAAACTTTTCGATGAGGTTATCGGAGCTCTTCGTCGGCGTCAAATTCACGGCGGAGGCTTCAATTTCGTGAGATCTCCTCAGAGTCATGTACAGAGTACGTTTCTCACTGCTGCGATAATGTGTGGATATGTATAGATGTGTACAGTATGCAGTGTACATTGTACAGTGTACGGCGTACGGTCTATAGTGTACAGTGTACAGAGAACATTATACAGTATATAGTGTACAGTATACAGTGTACATTGTACATTGTACAGTGTACGGTCTATAGTGTTCTATGTACAGAGAACATTATACAGTATATAGTGTACAGTATACAGTGTACATTGTACATTGTACAGTCTATAGTGTACAGTATACATTGTACATTGTACATTGTACATTGTACATTGTACAGTGTACAGTCTATAGTGAACAGTGTACAGTTTACAGTATACGGTCTATAGTGTACAGTGTACATAGAAATTATATAGTGTATAGTGTACAGTGAACATTGTACAGTGTACAGTTTACACCGTACAAACTAACTAATATCAGTGTATATATACAACGTACAATGCATACTATATGATCTATAGCGGTATATCGTTAAAGTTTGCATATTTTGTAATTTAATAGTATTTAAATGTTATTGCAGATTTTACTAATTACCAATAGGCGGAATTCGGTGTTGGATATTTTATGCTGATATTTGCACATTTAGAACTATAAGGTAACTTTAAGGTAACTATTAGGTAATTATTAGGTAACTATAAGGTAACATTAACATGTAACATAAGGTACATGAAAGACAGGAATGCTACTCGAATACATGTGTGATCACGACCATAGCATTTCAATTAAATATTCAAAATGGACAACGGTTCTAAATCTATGTAAATAAATGATATTTTTGAGAAATGTACACTAATATTTACTGAAATCAACAGAAGGACACGTGGGGACTTTACCATTTTCGAAATTGTAAGTTTAGGAAACAATACAGTTAGATTAAAAAATAACGAAATTGGTATTTTATGGTAAACCAGTTGTTCAGAATAGAATCCACAAAGATCATGTCAAGGTTAGATGTGATGTTGCCATCAATTACTAAAATCTCATCCCCGCAGTATAGTCCTGTGGGCGTGGTTAGGGAAGTAGGTAAGGACTTAATTAGAGTAGTGGCAATGTTAATAAATGTATGAGGGATCAGCTATCAAGGGACATGAGAGTATTGTACTAGAGTTGTGGTTATATAATTTATTTAAAAGGGAATAAGGCTTGATTAGGGACTGTTAAAACATGAAATAAACATGAAATAAACATGAAATAAACATGAAATAAACATGAAATAAACATGAAATAAACATGAAATAAACATGAAATAAACATGAAATAAACATGAAATAAACATGAAATAAACATGAAATAAACATGAAATAAACATGAAATAAACATGAAATAAACATGAAATAAACATGAAATAAACATGAAATAAACATGAAATAAACATGAAATAAACATGAAATAAACATGAAATAAACATGAAATAAACATGAAATAAACATGAAATAAACATGAAATAAACATGAAATAAACATGAAATAAACATGAAATAAACATGAAATAAACATGAAATAAACATGAAATAAACATGAAATAAACATGAAATAAACATGAAATAAACATGAAATAAACATGAAATAAACATGAAATATATATATTATTTATACGTACACTTAACCTTGCTTCGAATATCAACACCATTTCAATTATTTTAACCCTACATCCTGTAGATTCATCACACCATTCCGTACAGTGTACGGCACATACTAACCAGAGCGGTGAGCCGATGACCCGGGGTAGACACGTGACACGAAAACTTTGATCTGATTATCCTTGCTGCCTTGTTCGGTCAACTCCGCCTCGACCTTGAACCCGAAAGCCTGTTCCTTAGCTCGTAAGCAAAGCTTCACCTGGATCACAGGTCAGAGGAACGTGAAATTTGCGATATTGGAGTCTAACTTGAAGTATTCAAGTACAATTGCAAATGTGGGACACTAGGAAACACGATATCGGATAAATTGCAAATGTGGGACACTAGGAAACACGATATCGGATAACTTGCAAATGTGGGACACTAGGAAACACGATATCGGATAAATCAAGTGGAATAATTAATTGCTAAAATAGTTTTTGTAGTAATTAAAATAAGAATTGGTATGAAATGAATCATAAGATTCTAATAGTTAGTGGTTTGGTGGCGGGCTAGGGTTCAAAGGTTAAATTGGTTACGTGGTATTGAGAAATTCTTATTAGCGAGGCAATGAAACCTGGTAGACTTGTTTCTGTACTAATTCTATTCCATTTTCGCAATCCTGTACAACGGTGGATATACGATGTAGTGAGTATACAGGAAATAGTATGGGGACGAAGCGTTAGGTTAGCTTCGAGTGCGGATATTAATAGTGGGTGTTTAGATTAGGCCAGTAGGTATTGTATGGTGAGCATTGACTGTATGTATAGCTGATATACATATTAGGGGGTAGCATTAGAGGCGTGATATCTAGCATGGACGATTGGTGAGTAAAGCGGACTTTTCTTCGGAGTGAGGTGGATGATGGTTTGAATGATATATCTGAGGGCGTGTCTTAACAATATGGGCGTGGTCTTGAGCATGTTCTATTATAGGTACATGCAGTATAGATAAGGGAATAAAAAAGGATTAATAGGCAGTAAGTATCAAGGAGTATAGTAAGGGTTAAGAGGACGCTATATGTAATATTGGTAGAGAGGAGTGGCTACACTTATTACTCCCTTAGCGGGAGTAATAAATGTAGATGGAAGCAGATGAGGATGTATTAAGGATAGAGTGGGATAAGAGATATCATTAAGAGTGTAATGGATGCAACTAAAGGATTAGAAAGGTCGATGGGTATTGTCTAAGGGAGTGTAAAACGAGGAGCAGTGATCGAATGCAGAGTGAATACGAGAGGCAGTGTATGCGTGGTCTGTAGTCTTAGACGGCGTAAGAAGTGTGGTTTGAGTGTAGTCGTGAGTGTAGGAGGGCGTTGTAAGTAACGGAGTGACGTTAGAGGGGCGGGGCCTAGCCTTGCGGTCGAGTACGGCGTCGAGGGGAAACGCTCTCCGCCGATTTGTGGGGCGTATGAAGTGCGCGTCGCTGTGGTAGAGGTAACGGGAACACACGCTGTCCAGGGCTTGACCGCAGGTCACCGCCGACTGCAGACGCACGCTCACCTCGCGGCCATCTGCCCGAATAGATAGTTGCGGTAGTGATTACTCTTTGCTGTGTCTATGATCAGCTTGTCCTGTTAAACTGATATCGCCCGTACAATAATGCGGATTCGTATTATTCGACTGCGAATTTCATCTTAAGGATAGTTTCACAATTACGTGATATATTTCAAATAACGGTACCTATAAATAACTATGATGTGGTCACCTAGCTATGGTTGCCATGGCATAGATATTATCGTCATTACCTAGATATGATTGCGATATAAATTATAGGGTTATCTAGATATTATTACGATGACCTCGATTACAAATATCATATGTGATTATTATTGGACATATACAATACCTAAATATGGTTATACTGACCTGGTAGTAGTACGCGAAGATCATATATATCGCCAGTGACCTTGAAACTAGCCGACCTTGACCTGGTCAATTGTACGACTGCGGGCATTGCAGAAACATCTTTGGTTAACTGTGATACTTATAGGGAGGAGGAATAACATGATGAGAGGAGAGGAGAGGAGAGGAGAGGAGAGGAGAGGAGAGGAGAGGAGAGGAGAGGAGAGGAGAGGAGAGGAGAGGAGAGGAGAGGAGAGGAGAGGAGAGGAGAGGAGAGGAGAGGAGAGGAGAGGAGAGGAGAGGAGAGGAGAGGAGAGGAGAGGAGAGGAGAGGAGAGGAGAGGAGAGGAGAGGAGAGGAGAGGAGAGGAGAGGAGAGGAGAGGAGAGGAGAGGAGAGGAGAGGAGAGGAGAGGAGAGGAGAGGAGAGGAGAGGAGAGGAGAGGAGAGGAGAGGAGAGGAGAGGAGAGGAGAGGAGAGGAGAGGAGAGTTATGCTTACCGGGAGACGGGCAATCGGGATATGGTTCTCGGTGATTAGATCTGGATACTACAACTGAATGAAGCCCCACCACATTGGTAACCTTTAACCTCTCCAATATTGTCTTGGTATCTTTGGATATTGATGCTAGAGTCACCTATCAATGAAATAATAGCTCACCTAGTATATTAGATTAGCAGAACATTCTGTAAAAATTAAGTTATAGTGTATAATATATTTCAATTAACTATATTTTAAGATATCTTCTCTGTTCTCCCTATCTACAAACAATGGGAGGTTAATAACAATAATACAATTATAATATGTAGAAGCGTATGGATAAAACCATTCTTTAGAAAAACCCATGTATAATTTATATAATGCCATACCTACTTCTGCAAGTAACCTAATTAGTGATGCAATATACAAACTGACCACGGTGTCCGCTAAGCCGACTGACCATAGGGTTCGGCGTGAGGTCATTGTTATCGTAAAGTGCAGCGACGTAGCATGCTATTCGATAGCGATGCAAATGGCTCTTCTCAACGCTACCCTCCCACTGCTCCAGTTGCCTCTGAGAGAGGGAAGAGAGATTAGATAGATTTGAAATAGAGATTAGATAGATTTGTATACCCGTTGATTTATATTTTCCCTTTCTAATCTTCTTTAATGCAACATATGCATTCTCTATAACAAAATATCTCAAAATATGTATCCATGTAATATATATGTTTGTTGATCATTGTCATCTCCACTCCTTTGTGTTTCGTCCATCTCTTTATCTATACTATTATTTCTTTGTTTCTCTACTTTTCTTAAGATACCGTTTTATTTATATTCTACTTCTCATTAAACCTGTTTCACCCTCCTTCTATCTAAACCTGTTTCACCCTCCTTCTATCTAAACATGTTTCACCCTCCTTCTATCTAAACCTGTTTCACCCTCCTTCTATCTAAACATGTTTCACCCTCCTTCTATCTAAACCTGTTTCACCCTCCTTCTATCTAAACCTGTTTCACCCTCCTTCTATCTAAACATGTTTCACCCTCCTTCTATCTAAACCTGGATTGCTCGCTTCTGCCTCGATTCCGTCGCAGCTTTCAATTGATTTTCACCAATTCTTTTCATCTTCACATCCTGATGAAATTGAAATGGATTATATACAATGTTCATGTTCTAGCGATATTGAATATCATCCGTGTATAGTTATTTACGATTATTCAGAAAAAAGAGTATAGAATGATATATCGAACATGGATTAGATATAAAATAACGATAGTTTATAGGTATTTAAAATTTCCTGGATATTTGTTCTATCCTATTTAAAATTTCGTTATTTTCTTCATTGTATACGTTAGCCATTGCGTGACTCGAGCAGTTATATCTCGTACGGTATTGGTACGGTTTAGTAGTTCTATGAGGTGGTCGGAGTACCATTTCAATAGCGGTGGTGTGTTTGACGATTTCTGTCTTAAGTAGTCGCACTGATTCTCGGCTGTCCGCCTGGCGGCAAAACGCTGCAACACTTGCGCAATGACAACTTCGTATCCAGTCTGCAGCTTCGGTGCCATCGGAAGCCTTGGCAATGAGTGGAGTTGAATTGCAATCGAAGCGAAGGCATTATTAAATATATTATATATTTTATATTGATAAATTTAAATCTAATTAAATAATAATTATGAGAGTATAAAAGAAGTCAAATTAAATGTTTTGATAATAGAAAAAGAGAAAAATATTTGATAAACTGTAAGAACAATAATACATCAAAATAGAATTGTAATATTTTAAATGAGGATGAATAGCTTATAGCTAAGGGTGAAAGAAATATGGAAGATAATGCAATTAAATTAAAGGAGGATATGGTGAATTAGAAAAATGAAAAAAGGACAAGAATGTAATAGTAATCAAATAAATATCCGAAAATATATAAATCATAGAATAATGATTTAATTTAGGTGATAGGAAAATGTAATGCGGTTGAAAGAGAAGTAAAGTGAAATCTCAAGTATTTTAACAAGTAGGAAACATTTGAAAACCTTTAATAAATAAGCGTCTCCATAGAATGTGCTCAAAGCAAATAGCTCTGGAGTGTCGCCCGTTAGGGAGACTTTGGCTAACAGAGCTCCCTCTATCGCTAAGTGTGGAGGAACAGTGTTACGAAGTGTGCTGTTTCGTCAACAGTGTATAATATGGTGTTGATTAGCAGAATCGTGTAGAATGTAACGCGGAATGTGAAGTATAAATACGAAAAGAAATCAAATGTTGTTTAGTTGTAATAATGACATTGTGTCGAGATCGGAATTACGGAGATTTAGCAACATAGCTGTTATATAACTGTTATATATCCAGTTATATATCATTGTTATCTAATAATAGAGTAAGCATTGCATCACATATACGAATCATCGGTAGTATTAAAATAAATGAATTAGTAAGTGTGTACGGTAAAATGATTGATGTCTAAATATATTGATTTTGATTTTGTATTCTACCGTATAAATATTTAATGTAATATAATATTCCCTATTATATTTTAATATATAATTAGATGATAGCATATATTATATATACATATATAATATATATATATATATATATATATATGCATATATATATATATATATATATATATATATATATTTATACATAGATATATATATATATATATATATATATATTTATACATAGATATATATATATATATAACATATATGTATATATATATATAAATATAATCTTCGAAAGTTAAGAAGTTTAGCGAAGATTAAAAATGTGCGGATAATAACCCAAAACATGATTTGCCTCCTCATTGGCTGGAGAAGGTTTTGAATGTTCATCGAATAACAATAGAGCTGTGCCTGGATAATGGTTTAGAAGTGTTGGTGAATAGTAAATAGGGTGTTAAGTATAGTGGGGTAAGGTAGAGAAATGGGGTAAGGTAGTGTATAGGGTGTTACGTGTAGTGGGGTAAGTTAGAGAAATGGGGTAAGGTAGTGAATAGGGTGTTACGTGTAGTGGGGTAATGTAGAGAAATGGGGTAAGGTAGTGAATAGGGTGTTAAGTGTAGTGGGGTAAGGTAGAGAAATGGGGTAAGGTAGTGAATAGGATTTTAAGTGTAGTGGGGTAAGGTAGAGAAATGGGGTAATATAGTGAATAAGGTGTTAAGTGTAGTGGGGTAAGGTAGAGAAATGGGGTAAGGTAGTGTATAGGGTGTTAAGTGTAGTGGGGTAAGGTAGAGAAATGGGGTAAGGTAGTGAATAGGGTATTAAGTGTAGTGGGGTAAGGTAGAGAAATGGGGTAAGGTAGTGTATAGGGTGTTAAGTGTAGTGGGGTAAGGTAGAGAAATGGGGTAATGTAGTGTATAGGGTGTTAAGTGTAGTGGGGTAAGGTAGAGAAATGGGGTAAGGTAGTGTATAGGGTGTTAAGTGTAGTGGGGTAAGGTAGAGAAATGGGGTAATGTAGTGTATAGGGTGTTAAGTGTAGTGGGGTAAGGTAGAGAAATGGGGTAAGGTAGTGTATAGGGTGTTAAGTGTAGTGGGGTAAGGTAGAGAAATGGGGTAATGTAGTGTATAGGGTGTTAAGTGTAGTGGGGTAAGGTAGAGAAATGGGGTAAGGTAGTGTATAGGGTGTTAAGTGTAGTGGGGTAAGGTAGAGAAATGGGGTAAGGTAGTGAATAGGATTTTAAGTGTAGTGGGGTAAGGTAGAGAAATGGGGTAATATAGTGAATAAGGTGTTAAGTGTAGTGGGGTAAGGTAGAGAAACGGGGTAATGTAGTGAATAGGGTGTTAAATCTCTTATGTAAATCTCACGTGTATAAAAATAAAGTTTAAAATTGATCTAATTTTGATATACACTTTGTAAGAATTATATCTAAAATAAACATTAATTATTATACATGTTATAAGTTATGAAGGTACGGAAGAGTAACAATGAGATATTAACGAACCTTTCAGTAAAGTGAAATACTTTCTCCACCCTTTCTTACTGACCAGTTCGATTTTCTTGTTGCCTCGATTTCGGCGTGAAAGCCAATGCCTTACCTCCAAGTACCTTTGTATGGAAATTACATGCTACATTTTATAGTCATATCAATTATCTTGATATCACTACACATAATATACTTTATAGCCAAGAGACCAGATGATGTAACGATTATACAATATTATATAATCATTTTAAATAAAAAATAAATATAATATATTTTCACTAGTATTATATAACAAACAACTAAAATGACCTGGATGAATTCTTGATTAGCTCTAAAGATTTTAAGCAAAGTAGAAAAACATTTGAATATTATTAAAATATAGCGATTTCGAGTAAGAAAGTATTTTGTAATCAAAAATGTATTATAATTTAATTCAAATTAAATCAAATGCATTATAAATATTCAAATAGAATATATACAGTATACAGTAAAATATTTAATAAAAGTATGATATCCAGGGGTTATTAATATATATAGGCTAATGCAACTATACCGGATATTGTGAGACATATTGTAACACTTGAGACACTCATGAGAAATATAAAATGAGAAATTGGATATTACATAATTACTTATAAATTCATTTCTAATATTATATAAGTTATTATACAATATTTTACAAGTATAAACATCTTTTTCTATTAATAATTTGTAATTTTCTTTAAATGATTCCATTTGTAATTTTCATTTATATATTTCCTGTTATACTATTAATTTATTGAGGTTTGGTTTTTTAATTAATATATTTAGATAATAATTAAATTTATTACATTCTAAGAAATTTTTTATTTATATGCGATTGTTAATTAAATGGACACCACTAAAATATCATCTCTAAAAACCGATATCGGCATATCAGTACCGTTATCGTCCGCTAGGCGATCGACGTACACTGTACAGCCACCTCTCGGATGCGGATATATGATACATTACTAACCCCGCCTTGCGGACAGCTGCATTACCGATATCGGCCGCTAGGTGGCATGCGTATCGCGACCTCTCGCTCGAAGTGGTCGAAGTGATCTCGTCTCCGCTATCGCTAGCTTCGGTGGTCGTGGTCGTCGTAGTGGTGGTGGTGGTGGCGGTGGGCGTGGTCGCGGTGGTGGTGGGCGTGGCGGAGGCGGCGATGGGCGTGGCGTCCGGAGCCGGGGAATCCGGCTGCGATCCCCTGCCGCCGAACGTATTCAGCATGCGTTTCAGGGTTCCACTGTCTAAGTTATTACCTCCTGTAGCGGGTAGCCCGATATTATATGAAGTATTGACCGCCGTAGTGATGTTGAATATTAATAATAATATGCATACCCAGGAAGCCATCATTTTAGTGAAAATATATTTGATTTGCATTACAATTATGATTATTTTTGATTTAAAATCATACAAGATTGTATAATTATTACATCATCTGGTTTATTGGGAACATCTATGTGATATAAATATATATATATACATGTGTGTGTGTGTGTGTGTGTGTGTGTGTGTGTGTGTGTGTGTGTGTGTGTGTGTGTGTGTTTGTGTGTGTGTGTGTGTGTATCTAGCAACACATTTACATTTTTCTATTATCTAGTCTTTTGATCATAAAAACAATTCCTATTCCTCAAATATATCTATGAACGATATTATACACCACTATCATTATTTGGGGTTTATAAGATGTTATATATATATATTGAATTATTTGTTACACATTAAATTAAAGTTAAATCGTCATTAATTTTAATGCGTAATCATTTCATATACATTTTATACCCACCTCAAAATAGTTTACAAATTTTTAACGGGGAGTTGGCGAAAGGCGGAATGGAGTTAGAAATATATTTGAACACCAACCGAAGGTTTCGGAAGCCGAAGGAGGCGGAGGAAATGCAGCATCGTTATCAGCGATATCGTACACGGATTTCACTAGACGAACACTCGCTGGAAGATAGGGGATTGCAAGTCAAGTAGTGTGAAAGTAACGACTTCGAGGCGGGAGGTCAACGTTATTATTTTTACGAAATGAATTCCTGCTTAGTGGATGGAGAGAGTCGGTGAAATTGTAAAGGAGGCAGTAGAAATAAATTGTAAGGACGAAGACGTTTTGTGAGATAGTTGGAAAACTGAAACTGGAAAATGTTTCTGAGGAAGAAGTGAATGATATTGTAAAGAAGAACGAAGAAAGAGAATCTGCGACATTAGTTTATAGAATTAATACACTTGAAACAACAAATATTTGAGAGGTGCAAGGAGATATATTGATGATTGAAGTTAGGTTACATGTAAGTGTTATATAAATGACGAGACTTACATTGTGAGTGACAGAAGAGTTATTATGTAAGCGATACATAATATGGTAAGAAGATTATATAGATATTATTGAAGGATGATGTCAGCTATTGTGAAATGCAAATGTATTTTATAATGAAAGTGCAGTGGATACAGGTAAACAATTTGTAGATATCATTGATACAGAAAATTATATTATAAATTAGTACAATAGTTTACAAATTACCCAATTTGTGAGATTGTTTAATAATGAATTTCATAACGAAGTTAAGTTAGAGGCAAATAAAAAATATTAGCATTTTATTTTTTGATTTCAAAAGAATGATTCATAAAAACAATTTATTAATATCGAAAACAAAATTTTATATAACTAGGAATATTTTTCGAATACTTATTTTTGTATTGATTTTAGTATCGATTTTAGTATCGAATACTTATTTTATTATAATATAACTACTTTTACATGAGTCATCACATGTTGAATTACTTATCTATAGAAATATCCAGGTTACCTAATTTTTCAGGGTTAATTTTAATTTTCAAAGAGTGAATTTGGGATATTAATTTCTTAACAGTTTACATTTACCCCCCGCCAAACGATTCTCTACGAGTTCACGAACTAGATTTACAGTGTCCCGCTTGTCCGACGCGTACGGAATCGGCTCGACCTAGCTCTGCGTCCTTGCAACGCTGTCGTACCGACGGGGTGGTTTGGGTTGCGGGCGTCGTGGAAACGGGCGCCGCCCGAGAAACCGCCGGAGTAACGCACGCGTACTCGTCGAACGGTACGTCTCGTTCCCCTGTCGGAATGTTGGTTGCGCTCCGATACAGCTCCTCCGACAACTCAGTTGCAGCTCCGCGACATTAACGAAACCGCAAATGCAGTAGCGCATGCAATTCATAATACGATGAGGAAATCTAACTGCTACGTAGTTACCGCTGGTTAAGACTCTCGTATTAATGGTAACAGATTACAAAACGCTAAACTAGAGCTGCCTAATGCGTGTACGTGTCTATGGCTGCTATGTATCGTAATGTACAAGAAGGCAATGTCCTCTAACCTATATGTCTGGCCATGGTATTGATTCTTCGTCCGTCGCTGACCACAGTCTGATAATATTATATAATATAATATAATATATAAATACGTCATCAGCATATATATATATATATATATGTATATACATATGTGTATATATATAGATATATATATATATATATATATATATATATATATATATATATATATATATATGTGTGTGTGTATGTATGTGTATATATATTATAGCTTCTATTTTTATTGAGTGCTTATGCTGACTAAATAATATATGAACTTTATCAGAATATTTCTCGTAAATCATTTATTGATGATAATAATAATAATGATAACTAGAGTATACTAATTATGATATAATAACCGTTGTTATGTTATATTAACAATACATTATTATTGATATATTTTATGATAATCAAACATTTAATTTATTAAATGAAGGATAATTTCAATAATATTTATGTTATGACGATGATATATAATGGCATTTGTTACAACATATGTCATATGTCTCATACAATTATTATTGATAGTATACGAATCACAATGCATAATATTTTCAAATTCAGAATTAATAAAATTTATTATTTAATGCCATTAAAAAGTAATTTTAATTTCTAGTTATTAATATCCAGTGAGATCCCATCGACTATAATCTACTAACTATATTAAAGAAAACCCTAACTTATGACCAACCACACAACTTAAGACAAGTACTAAATATGAAGGCAAATTGCAGACAACTACGATCTTCTCACCTCATAACTCTCTCACTACCTCCCATGCCATTAAATTCGGTTGGAAACAAACGTTTTCGCCACCTAGCCCCAAACAAATGGAACCACCTTCCTAAAATACTATTATCCCCCACAGTTACTATTAACATGTTTAAGTGTAAGCTAAAAAGCTTCCTGCTTAGTTGAGACTAATCACCTCCCCTATATTTTATTTTATTTTATAACACTTACACTTACCTTGACACGCTACATTACTTTTATTTTACTATATCGTTCATTTTTATTCCTATGGTAACAAGTTGTAGAACATTTATTAATATGTTAAATTCTTAGTGGTTAATAAATTCTTCACACACACATACACACACACACACACACTCATACACACACATATACATACATACATACATACTAATACTCACAAACACATACACACACACTTACATATATAGATCTATGTATATATAGATATATGTATATATATATATATATATATATATATATATATATATATATTGACTATAATATGTGGACATTTAACAAATAGGAGTGAATCAGCTTTCAGAGCGAATATTGGAATCATATCATGATCAGATTGTAGGAACTATTATTTTATATTAATTAATTATAAATATAAAGATCAAATGTATTACAATATATATATAGATATACGTATATATATATATATATATATATATATATATATATATATATATATATATATATATATATATATATAGATATACATATATCTATATATATAGATATACTATTTCTATATATATATATTGACTATAATATGTGGACATTTAACAAATAGGAGTGAATCAGCTTTCAGAGCGAATATTGGAATCATATCATGATCAGATTGTAGGAACTATTATTTTATATTAATTAATTATAAATATAAAGATCAAATGTATTACAATATATATATAGATATACGTATATATATATATATATATATATATATATATATATATATATATAATATAAAGTAACGAATTGATTTCAAACCTGGATAACTTTCCTAGAATTGTATCTGTAAAAAGTACGAAGTTATATAATAATTCTGTATGCTTTTATAAAAAAGTAAAATATTTATAAAATGGAATTAATTCAAACATTTCTCTTTATAATATCACATGTAAACAATGTAGATTTATATGTAAACTTTTAATATGTTCGATAGAATATCAAACATGATTTTTTAGGCCATAACGGAAAGTAAATCACAACTGTTTCTCGCGGTGTTAACCTTGGACACGGTGGCGGTTTTCCGTTACACTGGTGCGTATCGAGTTCGTTGGCAGGGTTGGAGGTGGATACGGAAGTAGCGAGGATTCCGGGACCTGTGTCACCGGCAGGTGGGACCCCATGGGTTATCTTAACGGAAGGGGAAGCGGGAGATGGGCCCCCGACTGCACGGTTACTCGTTGACTGGTCAACGCAAGAGATAGTTGCCGGGAGGTGGTTTCTTAGAGGCGTAACGTGGTGTTCACAATGCTGAATACAACCACCATTCCTTTGTTGTTGTTGTTGTTGTTGTTGTTGTTGTTGTTGTTGTTGTTGATGATGGTGTTGTTGTTGTTGTTGTTGTTGGTCTTGTTGTTGTGTTTGAACGAGTCCGTCACTAGGTGAACATGGCATGGAGACTGCTTTCCGCGAACGAACTCTCTATAAATAATAATGTTAGAAGTCACAGTATCCAACGTATATATATATATATATATATATATATATATATATATATATATATATATATATGTATATATATATATGTATATATATATATAAATAAGTTTCGTAACTATTCTATAAATCTCGTATACGCTAATTATATAACATTATTGCAGTTTAGTGTGCACAAATACGAATTTAAAGACATTTTGAACACATGTGTGGTAAAGGATTCAACATTTTCTCTAAAGCGATATTAATAGTAAGAATTAATACACCTAATTCGGTAAGATCATAAACTCTATACAGATCAGGGTTTGACCCATATATAGGTCAAGCCATACATTCTATATAAATCAGGGTTTAACCCATATATAGGTCAAGTCATAAGCTCTATATAGATCAGGGTTTAACCCATATATATGTCAAGTCATACACTCTATATAAATCAGGGTTTAACCCATATATATGTCAAGTCATAAGCTCTATATAGATCAGGGTTTAACCCATATATAGGTCAAGTAATAAACCATATATGGATCAGGGTTTTACCGATATATAGGTCAAGTAATAAACTCTATATGGATCAGGGTTTTACCGATATATAGGTCAAGTAATAAACTCTATATGTATCAGGGTTTACCGATATATAAGTTAGGTTTATAAACCTATATATGTAAGAAAGTGACTTCTATATAGGCAAATATTTAACGCCTACGTTAGTTTAGTCAAGTCCTATGCATGGATATAAACCACGAGTAAGGGATTGTTCTATTGTAAAGTAGCTATTTAAACAGTTGAAGTACTTTTAACTAGTTCCTATAGCGGGAAGAGTGTCATAGTATTGTAAAGTATCTATTTGAACAGTTGAAGTTATTTTAATTAGTTTCTGTAGCGGGGAGAGTGTCATAGTATTGTAAAGTAGCTATTTGAGCAGTTGAAGATATTTTAACTAGTTCCTATAGCGGGGAGAGTGCCATAGTATTATAAAGTAGCTATTTGTTCAAGTGCTGCATTCTAAAATGATCTAAGATTGTTTTTTTGATTAATATCTCTAATATATTTAGGAAGCAGTCGTTACTCTCGTAAGTGTTTTTATAAGAGCGTCTGTGATTGTAACAAAACCACTTTAGTGTTTCTCGGCGTGTGTTAGTGTGGGTACGTTTAGGCCTTTTGTATATCAGTCGAACCGTAACATAATAATTGTATTCAGTTCTTTAAGTTGGAATGTTGGTATGTCGGAAAGAAGTGAGTTGCAGTAATCCAGTCTAGTCGTTAGTAGATTGACGATAGTAAGTACAGTAGGATAAGCATTACAGTATGTGTTTTATTTGGTTTAGTTGGTAGATTATATTATTACATTTTTAGTAATTAAGGATATCTGCTTGTTCATTATCAAATACCGCGTGAAGGGTAGTTATTTCTTTATGAACGATATTTCAGTATTTGACATTGTAATGCATGTGAGTAGTGAGAGTACCAGCTACTTACTTTGAAAGAAGATGTGCGCAGTCTGAGATTTATTGAATTTAAAGTAGTAAATATTAAAACACAGTTCAATTGTTGTGGTCAGTTCGTGTGTTATCTAATTTGTAAAGAGAGTAAAAAGTGATTGTTATCTGCATACTTGCGTTATTTGATATTGTATGAATTTAGTATAGATATTATACCAGCTATATATATATATGAAATAGTAAGGGCCGAAGTCACTGTCATATGGATCCCCTATTTCCGGGCAATTATAAATTTAACGGGCGGCATTCGCTTCTATACTAAATGTTTTGTTTTTTAGGAGATCAATAGGTAAATTCAGTTGCTCAGAGATTCCAGATTTACGCAAGGTATGATATGGTAGCTGGGGTCGAATGCAGCGATGAGGTCAAGTTGTATCAGTACAATGTATCCATTGTTATTAATAATACGATGAATGCAATTAGCCATTTAGTAGTACTTTCAGCATTATGAAATGTTTTATAGGGGATTATACTTTATCTGGGATATTTTCTAGAATGTGTTCTAGAATGTGTTATTCATAATAATTATCTCTATTATCCCGAATATGAGAATGGTATTATATAATTAGAATGTAGTTTCTATGGAGAGTTTTGTCAAGAGATCATATTTTCAATATAGGATTGATAATTGTTTGTTTCAATGATAGAGAGCATTTGAATGGAGTATACTTCTGAGAAATCAGTAAAAGAAAAATAGCCAAGGTTATTAAATAGCATAGCGGATGGGGTGTTGTTAATTCATATGCATATTTAATTATTTCTTTGATATATGTTTTTGATATTTCGGTAATTGGCTTAGAAACTAAGGTTATACTGTACATTTGTTTAAGTACATTTGTTTAAGTACATTTGTTTAAGTACATTTGTTTAAGTACATTTGTTTAAGTACATTTGTTTAAGTATATTTGTTTAAGTACATTTGTTTAAGTACATTTGTTTAAGTACATTTGTTTAAGTATGTTAGTTTTAGTTTTATTTCAGCATTATTTTGTATGTAGTCGTAGGTAGTTTATCTTTTTTTAGTGAAAAGAGTTGCAAATATTTCATTATCAATATTACAAACAGTTTTATTATTCCTTTTGGGTATTGAATCAGATGTGTGTATGTGTGCGTGTCTGCCTACACTACCTACACTGCCTACACTACCTACACTACCTACACTACCTACACTACCTATACTGCCATCACTACCTACACTACCTACACTACCTACACTACCTACACTACCTACACTGCCTACACTGCATACACTACCTACACTACCTACACTACCTACACTACCTACACTACCTACACTACCTACACTACCTACACTACCTACACTACCTACACTACCTACACTACCTACACTACCTACACTACCTACACTACCTACACTGCCTACACTACCTACACTACCATCACTACCTACACTACCTACACTACCGTCACTACCTATACTACCTACATTACCTACACTGCCTACACTACCTACACTGCCTACACTGCCTACACTGCCTACACTACCTACACTACCTACACTACCTACACTACATATAATACCTACACTAACTACACTACCGTCACTACCTATACTACCTACATTACCTACACTGCCTACACTACCTACACTGCCTACACTGCCTACACTACATACACTACCTACACTACCATCACTGCCTACACTGCCTACACTACTTACACTACCTACACTACCTACACTACCTATACTACCTATACTACCTACACTACCTACACTGCCTACACTTCCTTAATCAATTACACCGCTACCACAAACTCTACACCACTTATATCGACATTGAATATTAAGTTACAAATCAGGATTACGTAACCATTATGAATAATATTAAAACCTGTAATATTTCATTGTATTTTCAATTTATTTTAGTATATTATGAGATATTTCAATTTCGCTAATCCGGATCATAAATATGTACCAGTGATTACCATCTCATGATTACTTACTAGTAATTACTTACTAGAGCATAAGTATATGTAACTCCTCATAGGTATACAGGTGAGTGTGCACTTTGGAGGTAGGACATATATTATAGGATCCACATTATAGGACCTACATTATAGGACCTACATTATAGGACCTACATTATTGGACCTACATTATAGGACATACATTATAGGACATACATCATATGACATATATTATAAGACCTATATTATAGGATCTACATTATAGGACCTACATTATAGAACCTATATTATAGGAACTACATTAAATGTCCTACAGTATAGGGCCTACATTATAGGACCTACATTATTGGACCTACAGTACAGGACATATATTATAGGACCTACATTATATGACATATATTATAAGACCTATATTATAGGATCTACATTATAGAACTTACATTATAGGACCTACATTATAGAACCTACATTATAGGACCTACATTATATGTCCTACATTATAGGACCTACCTTATAGGGCCTACATTATAGGTGAGAAAGACTTGTGAGAACTGTGTAGGGTCACTGTGCCCTACACTCCAGGACCTACATTGTAGGTCCCAATTATAGGTCTACGCTCTAGGGTATAACTCTACGGACACCGTGGGACAAGAGGCGTTGCATTTGTGTGCGTTTGCGAGTACTGGCGCGCGAATTAATTGCGCGCGTCGTTACCTCGATATCCAGGGACCTAGGGTTTATTTCGCCCGTCCGGGCTAGGTTCCTATAGGGAGGAGACGACGATCTAATTACGGGGCATCCGTTGAGGATGCATTAGAGGTACGGCCGGCGAATGGGATGCGCGGAGCTAGCGATGACCGCGCCGGTCATCGTCCACCGCGACGACCCCGGTTCACGTCGTTACCGCTAACGGGGACTGACCAATGATTGTCAATTAACCATTAGCGACCAATGGCGGCTAGTAATTTTCTCTACCAACAACTTATGTTGTTGCCAATTGGCATCCCGCAGCCGACAACACTGTCCACCGACCGCCCTACGATGATTACGCAACGGATGTCCTAACGTGGCCGTTACGCAATCTACGTCAATGTAATCAATGCAGACCGTTACGTCGTCCATTCCATCCTCGCTAACCGATCGCCGACTAACAGAAACCGATATCTAGTGGACCCGAGGACCACTACTCGTTACTTGGTCAAGAAATGGCAGAGTGGTCAAGCAATGGCAGAGTGGTCTAGTAATGGCGTAGTGGTCGTGTAACCCCGTAGTGGTCGAGTAATGAATGGCGATAGTGTAAGAGAATTGCATAATCTCGCGGTATCTTATACCGAGATGGCGAAACTGGGGAATACGGAAATGAGATAACGGATCCATAACGATCTATGAAAGCATAGCCTAGATGTTAACATTACGGTGACTCACGTGCCTGGAACTATTAGTATATAATATTACGTAATATTGCATCACGACTACAAATCGTAGTGCACGTAATTTATACATCGGGTCGTAAATTATAAGGGAGAGAGTGAAACTCTGGTCTCTCGAGTAGTACACCGAATTACAGGATTCATGCACTACGCATGTTTTATAGAGTTCATGCATTTTATGATTAGGTTTCTACTTAGTTATATAACTTATTTAGAGACACGTGACTTAATCCGAGTTATAACTGTTAATTTTAATTCGGGGTCTATAGGTATGTACATTAGCCTATAGCTACATACAGCCTTTAGATGTGTACTTAGGCCTATAGCTACGTACAGTAACATTTAGATGTGTACATTAGCCTATAGCTACGTACAGTAGATTTAGATGTGTACATTAGCCTATAGCTACGTACAGTAGATTTAGATGTGTACATTAGCCTATAGCTACGTACAGTTGCATTTAGATGTGTACATTAGCATGTAACTACGTACAGTAACCTTTAGATGTGTACATTAGCCTATAGCTACTTACAGTAGATTTAGATGTGTACATTAGCCTTTAGCTACGTACAGTAGATTTAGATGTGTACATTAGCATGTAACTACGTACAGTAACCTTTAGATGTGTACATTAGCCTATAGCTACGTACAGTAGATTTAGATGTGTACATTAGCCTATAGCTACGTACAGTTGCATTTAGATGTGTACATTAGCATGTAACTACGTACAGTAACCTTTAATGTGTACATTAGCCTATAGCTACTTACAGTAGATTTAGATGTGTACATTAGCCTTTAGCTACGTACAGTAGATTTAGATGTGTACATTAGCCTTTAGCTACGTACAGTTGCATTTAGATGTGTAAGTTGGCCTATAAATGCATAAAGGATAATGATGTTAATAGACATATTAAGAAATAATTAACTAATATATAGAGTGAAATATTTAGATCTAACATCGTGTAGGTAGGTGTGTAGATAGGTGTGTAGGTAGGTGTGTAGGTAGGTATGTAGGTAGGTGTGTAGGTAGTGTGTAGGTAGGTATGTAGGTAGGTGTGTAGGTAGGTGTGTAGGTAGGTGTGTAGGTAGGTGTGTAGGTAGGTGTGTAGGTAGGTGTGTAGGTAGGTGTATATGTAGGTGTGTAGATAGGTGTGTAGGTAGATGTGTAGATAGGTGTGTAGGTAGGTGTGTAGGTAAGTGTGTAGGTAGGTGTGTAGGTAGGTGTGTAGGTAGGTATGTAGGTAGGTGTGTAGGTAGGTATGTAGGTAGGTGTGTAGGTAGGTGTGTAGGTAGGTGTGTAGGTAAGTGTGTAGGTAGGTGTGTAGGTAGGTGTGTAGGTAGGTATGTAGGTAGGTGTGTAGGTAGGAGTGTAGGTAGGTGTGTAGGTAGGTGTGTAGGTAGGTGTGTAGGTAGGTGTGTAGGTAGGTGTGTAGGTAGGTGTGTAGGTAGGTGTGTAGGTAGGTGTGTAGGTAGGTGTGTAGGTAGGTGTGTAGGTAGGTGTGTAGGTAGGTGTGTAGGTAGGTGTGTAGGTAGGTGTGTAGGTAGGTGTGTAGGTAGGTGTGTAGGTAGGTGTGTAGGTAGGTGTGTAGGTAGGTGTGTAGGTAGGTGTGTAGGTAGGTGTGTAGGTAGGTATGTAGGTAGGTGTGTAGGTAGGTGTGTAGGTAGGTGTGTAGGTAGTGTGTAGGTAGGTGTGTAGGTAGGCGTGTAGGTAGGTATATAGGTAGGTGTGTAGGTAGGTGTGTAGGTAGGTGTGTAGGTAGGCGTGTAGGTAGGTGTGTAGGTAGGTGTATATGTAGGTGTGTAGGTAGGTGTGTAGGTAGGTGTGTAGGTAGGTGTGTAGGTAGGTGTATAGGTAAGTGTGTAGATAGGTATGTAGGTAATTAGTTTTACAAATACTAAACATTCTTCTTAATTAACTTATAAGAAAACGATTCCCAGAAATTTACTTTACAAAAACCAAATTAAAATAATTAACGAAGTTAATTTACCATCTGACAATCATCACAACTGTCTATATTTTAGGGCAAATGAACTTCAGTTATAACAATGACTTAATGGCCAGCAAATAATTGTTTGGTCATGACGTGATTAAGTTATCTCGAGTTAATGGTAACTTGATGTAATTAATATTTAAAATGTTTAAGATAGAAATAAATTCTACAGATATTTATATAATAAATATATGAAGAAATCAAATGATATTTACTGGGTAAGAAAATTTAGACAAATAAACTTATTATACTTTACAGACTTATACATATACCTAATAATATACACACATATATACAGTTTACACACATACACTGTTTATATTCGCGCCATCTTACATAATTATGATATATATATATTGTATTGTGTATATATTCCATTGTTTAAATTCCCATCTCCCAAAACCGAAAAGTATTTATTGATTTTTGTAAAAAAAACGCTAAGATGCTTCTGTTGGACTTTGAGAGGTGTGGAAATGTCTGAGATCAGAGAATAATGTATAGATGTCAGTAATTCATGTAATGGATGAGAACTGTGGTGAGGAATGTCAGGGGATTAGTGAGATGTATGTATAGGAGGAGGTGAGTGAGTAGAGTAAGGGATTAGTGTGTAAGGTGTATGAGGTGTAGGAGGAGGTGAGTGAGTAGAGTAAGGGATTAGTGTGTAAGGTGTAAGAGGTGTAGGAGGAGGTTAGTGAGTAGAGTAAGGTATTAGTGTGTAAGGTGTATGAGGTGTAGGAGGAGGTGAGTGAGTAGAGTAAGGGATTAGTGTGTAAGGTGTAGGAGGTGTAGGAGGAGGTGAGTGAGTAGAGTAAGGGATTAGTATGTAAGGTGTAGGAGGTGTAGATGGAGGTTAGTGAGTAGAGTAAGGTATTAGTGTGTAAGGTGTAGGAGGAGGTTAGTGAGTAGAGTAAGGGATTAGTGTGTAAGGTGTATGAGGTGTAGGAGGAGGTTAGTGAGTAGAGTAAGGTATTAGTGTGTAAGGTGTAGGAGGAGGTGAGTGAGTAGAGTAAGGGATTAGTGTGTAATGTGTAGGAGGTGTAGGAGGTGTAGGGGGAGGTGAGTGAGTAGAGTAAGGTATTAGTGTGTAAGGTGTAGGAGGTGTAGGAGGAGGTGACTGAGTAGAGTAAGATATTAGTGTGTAAGTGTAGGAGGTGTAGGAGGAGGTTAGTGAGTAGAGTAAGGGATTAGTGTGTAAGGTGTAGGAGGTGTAGGAGGAGGTTAGTGAGTAGAGTAAGATATTAGTGTGTAAGGTGTATGAGGTGTAGGAGGAGGTTAGTGAGTAGAGTAAGGGATTAGTGTGTAAGGTATAGGAGGTGTAAGAGGAGGTTAGTGAGTAGAGTAAGGGATTAGTGAGATGTATGTGTAGGAGGAGGTTAGTGAGTAGAGTAAGGGATTAGTGTGTAAGGTGTAGGAGGTGTAAGAGGAGGTTAGCGAGTAGAGTAAGATATTAGTGTGTAAGGTGTAGGAGGTGTAGGAGGAGGTGAGTGAGTAGAGTAAGATATTAGTGTGTAAGGTGTAGAAGGTATAGGAGGAGGTGAGTGAGTAGAGTAAGGGATTAGTGTGTAAGGTGTAGGAGGAGGTTAGTGAGTAGAGTAAGGGATTAGTGTGTAAGGTGTAGGAGGTGTAGGAGGAGGTGAGTGCGTAGAGTAAGGGATTAGTGTGTAAGGTGTAGGAGGAGGTTAGTGAGTAGAGTAAGGGATTAGTGTGTAAGGTGTAGGAGGTGTAGGAGGAGGTTAGTGAGTAGATTAAGGGATTAGTGTGTAAGGTGTATGAGGCGTAGGAGGAGGTTAGTGAGTAGAGTAAGGTATTAGTGTGTAAGGTGTAGGAGGAGGTTAGTGAGTAGAGTAAGGGATTAGTGTGTAAGGTGTATGAGGTGTAGGAGGAGGTTAGTGAGTAGAGTAAGGTATTAGTGTGTAAGGTGTAGGAGGAGGTTAGTGAGTAGAGTAAGGTATTAGTGTGTAAGGTGTAGGAGGAGGTTAGTGAGTATAGTAAGGTATTAGTGTGTAAGGTGTAGGAGGTGTAGGAGGAGGTGAGTGAGTAGAGTAAAGTATTAGTGTGTAAGGTGTAGGAGGTATAGGAGGAGGTTAGTGAGTAGAGTAAGGTATTAGTGTGTAAGGTGTAGGAGTTGTAGGAGGAGGTGAGTGAGTAGAGTAAGGGATTAGTGTGTAAGGTGTAGGAGGTGTAGGAGGAGGTGAGTGAGTAGAGTAAGGGATTAGTGTGTAAGGTGTAGGAGGTGTAGGAGGAGGTTAGTGAGTAGAGTAAGGTATTAGTGTGTAAGGTGTAGGAGGTGTAGGAGGAGGTGAGTGAGTAGAGTAAGGGATTAGTGTGTAAGGTGTAGGAGGTGTAGGAGGAGGTGAGTGAGTAGAGTAAGGGATTAGTGTGTAAGGTGTAGGAGGTGTAGGAGGAGGTTAGTGAGTAGAGTAAGGTATTAGTGTGTAAGGTGTAGGAGGTGTAGTAGGTGTAGGAGGAGGTTAGTGAGTAGAGTAAGGGTATAGTGTGTAAGGTGTAGGAGGTATAGGAGGAGGTTAGTGAGTAGAGTAAGGTATTAGTGTGTAAGGTGTAGGAGGTGTAGGAGGAGGTGAGTGAGTAGAGTAAGGGATTAGTGTATAAGGTGTAGGAGGTGTAGTAGGAGGTTAGCGAGTAGAGTAAGGTATTAGTGTGTAAGGTGTAGGAGGTGTAGTAGGTGTATGAGGAGGTTAGTGAGTAGAGTAAGGGTATAGTGTGTAAGGTGTAGGATGTGTAGGAGGAGGTTAGTGAGTAGAGTAAGGTATTAGTGTGTAAGGTGTAGTAGGTGTAGGAGGAGGTGAGTGAGTAGAGTAAGGGATTAGTGTGTAAGGAGTAGGAGGTGTAGGAGGAGGTTAGTGAGTAGAGTAAGGGATTAGTGTGTAAGGTGTAGGAGGTGTAGGAGGAGGTTAGTGAGTAGAGTAAGGTATTAGTGTGTAAGGTGTAGGACTGACATACTGTAGAATGTAAGTCGTATACAATGAGTATTCCAGTATCGTATATCAGCATGTGTCTGTGTATGTGTCTGTGTGTGTGTATGTGTGTATGTGTGTGTATATGTATGTATGTATGTATGTACGTATGTGTGTATTTGTGTGTATGTGTGTGTATGTCTGTATGTATGTGTGTATATGTTTGTATGTGTGTATACATGTGTGTATGTGTGTGTGTATGTGTGTGTGTGTCTGCGAGTTTGTGTGTCGTTGTGTGTGTATGTATTTAGGTGTGTATCTGTATGTATGTGTGTATTTGTGTGTGTATGTGTGTGTATGTATGTGGGTGCATGTATGTGTGTGTGTGGGTGGGTGCGTGTATGTGTGTATGTGTGTATGTGTGTATGTATGTGGGTGCGTGTATGTGTGTGTGTGGGTGGGTGCATGTGTGCTAGTGTGCGCGGTCAATATATCGCACACTGATTACACTCCTATCGCAGCGCCATTTAGTATAATGGTGAAATCCATGATTTACGTCATTTTCACGGCAGATACAGTAACAATTGATTATGATATCACACTTTCGCCAGCGCCCTTCCTCGTTCATCGCATGACAACATATCCTCGGTGCAGACAATGAATAATTCACCCGTTTCGCCTTTCACATATCCCGTACTAATAGTACCCGACTCCCTTCCGACTGCTGAATACCGAGTCGGTTATACAATGTACCATTTTCATGTACATTGTACACTATAATGATATCATGTACATGTTATCTCAGATAATACTGTACAATGTACACTGTACATTGTACAGTGTACATTATACATATAATACTATACTTTATAGATAATAATCCACATTGTACAGTACGAAAGGTATATAGAATATAGGTCACAGTTCACCATAGACTGAATACTGTACAGTGTAGAGTGTACAGTGTACAATGTACAGAGTACAGTGTACAGTGTATAGTGTACAGTGTACAATGTACAGTGTCAGTGTACAGTGTACAGTGTATAGTATACAGTGTACACAGTGCAATGTACAGTGTAAGCTGCACAGAGTACAGTGTACTATGTACAGCATATAATTGGTATTTTCTAGTGTATAGTGTACACTGTACACTAACCCTATGAAAACTCTCCCTGAGACTTCCAAATGATTCGCTCTTGAATAATCGAGGCATTTTATTTATCTGTAATAGTGTTAAGATGGGTTTAATAAGTAGTAGTGTTAATGTGGGTTTAGTGAGTAGTAGTGTTAAGTTGGATTCGGTGAGTAGTAGTGTTAAGGTGGGTTTAATAAGTAGTAGTGTTAAGGTGGGTTTAATAAGTAGTAGTGTTAAGGTGGGTTTAGTGAGTAGTAGTGTTAAGTTGGATTTGGTGAGTAGTAGTGTTAATGTGGGTTTAGTAAGGAGTGGTGTTAAGGTGGGTTTAGTAAGTAGTAGTGTTAAGGTGGGTTTAGAGAGGAGTGGTATTAAGGTGGGTTTAATAAGTAGTAGTGTTAAGGTGGGTTTATTGAGTAGTAGTGTTAGGGTGGTTTTAGTGAGTAGTAGTGTTAGGATGGATTTATATACATTTAATAGGAAGGTGATTGGAGTATATTATTATATAAGAGCTTAGTCTTAATACACTTTTTATATAAAAGTTTATAGTGATTTGATAAAGTGAGTTTGATATTGTGATTTTATAAAGTGAGTTTGATAAAGTGAGTTTGATAAAGTGAGTTTGATAAAGTGAGTTTGATAAAGTGAGTTTGATAAAGTGAGTTTGATAAAGTGAGTTTGATAAAGTGAGTTTGATAAAGTGAGTTTGATAAAGTGAGTTTGATAAAGTGAGTTTGATAAAGTGAGTTTGATAAAGTGAGTTTGTTAAAGTGAGTTTAATACAGTGAGTTTAATAAAGTGAGTTT
>OZ038318.1:7452518-7468568 GCA_964035775.1 Osedax frankpressi
TTCGCATTTACATAAGAATACCCAGATACTAGAATAGCCATATAGCCAGACATTTACATCGGTGATAAACTAGAGTATAAATATCACATCGAATATAGAAAACATAGTTTAGTTAAATCTGTTTATATATTAAATAAATTGTCTAATATATTGTATAATAATATATATATTGTTATTAATATATAATAATATGATTCTGTCTGAATTGTATTATTGGTTATATCAATAGTGTAAAACATATATTAGTAATTTAATAAATAATAAATAATAAACATATTATGTAAACAATAAACCTTAACTATAAATAATCTATAGATTAAGTATACTTACTTAATATATACTTTAGTATACTTAAAGAATAAAAATACTTAAAATAAAAAAGTTATATTTGATCTGACTTCATTTAAAAGTACAAAATACCTAAATCTATAATGTACTCAGGAGTAAAGCTATGGAATAAATCAAATATAGAAATAAGAAGAGTAATAAATCATAAAGTATTTAAGAATAAATAATAACAGACTATGCAAATGATTATTAATCGCATTCCAAAAATCAAACAGAGATTCAACATAAGTAGCAATGATTATAGACTGTAGGGGAGGAGTTACACCATACATAACTAGAATAAGTTCAACCCTATACAAATGAAGTAAGAATATATTTTATAAAATTCTACATATCGTAATACTTTTCCTTGCGTATTGAAAATAGACACAACATATGTGTAGTTAATGCCATGCCACTAAATTGAATATTAAGTCTGCTCAACTCAAATGGGAGAAGGCATCCCGAGGCGTATCCTATACATTCACATTCGATACACATCGGTCATGCTATATCGATTGATGTGTGTTACTTCAGATACGTATACTGTATATATTTTATCCTTCCTAAACTTTTCCCATTCGTAACAATCAGCTATTATTAATAATGCAAACATATCAAATAATAAAAATCATTTACCTAAATAATCTATTAAGTACTTAAGTAATCCCTTAAATACTTAATTACTTATATAACACCATATTTAGACTAATAATGCCAAGTCATCGTAATTCACCCTTTAAATTTACCCATAAGAATAGATATTCATAAATTGCAAGAAACTAAATAATACACAAATTTGTAGAAATATTTTCAACAATTTGAAACAAATAAAAACGATTCGTTGACGAACAAAATTAGATTGAGTTGAGAACGAATTTCAATATAAATCTGATGAATTTATGGATATCTTATAAGAAGCAATTCATTCCGAATAATCTAGAGATAATTAGCAAAATTACGCATTTAACTTAATGTAAACGAGCTTCTGCTTAAACTAATAAATACGCGAATTGCGCACGAACGATTAACACCCGCACACCGAACCGCACACCGAACCGCACACCGGTGCACACTCGCACTCTTCCAACGCACAACACATGTAAACTATCGCATTCGAACGTTTGTGATATTTCCTCTATATTTTATGAATATCCAGATTGAGTACCATACGCATTGTCACAAAGAACTTTCTCGTTGTCTTCGGAACAATCGTAACCTATGACGGGGCCATTAAACCGTTGGTCCGTTAGCCGTCTTAATTAGTCATGGCTTAGCCGTGGTTCCTAACCTTAGCGACGCCGAAGCATCGCGTGGGAGAACTGCCCGTTCGTTACCTACGGGCAGCGTTAACGATGGAACCAAACCCGTAAACGGAGGCGAACACTTCGGCAGTTATTATCCTATCCTCTTGCGTGCGGTGAAGTCGGCTCCTTGTTGAAGTCGGAAACTCTCTACAAACCAGGTACTCGCTGTACCGTTATCTATCGGCGGCCGGGTTTTCTCGGGAAGCTTTACACTCGGGGTGGACGCGGCGGCGGCGTTCGTCGTCGAATACGTATGCGCGGACGGGATCTCGACTCGTTCGCCACTCTAGCGGGACTTTCCGAACTCGCCGACGTGTTACGACGGGCGCCCAGTTCGAGTCGACCTAGAAAGCGCGTCGCCGATTGGCGCGTTCAACTCGAAATCAGCGAACCGTGACCGCCTCCCCAACGCCGACGCACGCTATCGATTATCGCTATTATTATTATTATTATTGTTGTAGCGGATTGCAATATTCCGCGTTGTTCTACGATCTCAGATAAGTCGTATCGAATTCCTAGACGCTATTACTCCGTAGGTAGTTAGTTTCGCGATGTAAATGATTGCGCTTATTTGAACATGGATATCATCGATATGAAAGCGAAATATTTTCATAGAAAAACGTTATAGTAGTGTTAACTAAGGCACATTCACGTAGACCGTTCATTAATAATAGAAGTTTACAATTAAAATCGCCAAGTCTGGCGACAAATTATATTAGATTTATTCTTCAACTGCTAGATAAATATTCCTGTACGATAAACGTACAGGAATATATGTAGACTAAATGTAATATACACATACATACACACACATATATATATATATATATATATATATATATATATATATATATACACATATATATATATACACATATATAATCAGTTTACTAAATAACTATTCGTGGACATCTGATTATTGTCAATTAAATCCAGATTGATAATAAGAGTATATATGTCCTCATTATTTCCTAATAAATACTATTCTATGCTAATAATAGCCCAGTTTATAGATTCACGAGAATTTATACCTGATAATATGATTTATGAAAGTAGATAATTATAAATGTACTTTTTCAACAATACTGTGGTGTATTATGTACAATACCGTGTACGAAACCGAAAACAAGTACCAAGAGTAACTAAGGTAACTAACTATATGAAGTATTATGCGTTACAAAGTATCGTTAAGGAATGTTCACCTGGGAGTAACACCATGTTATACAAGTAGTGAGATAGTAAAGTTACTACAATATTTACAATTCGTTTAAAATTCAGAATCATAAGAAGATGTAGATGATGTAAATGCTATGCAAAATGCACAAGTAGTAAACACATGTTACATAATATATGGTAAATGCTAACGTAGGACATATGAATAGTATTTACAATTGAAGGGATATCGGATACAGATTAAAAAGAAGTTTCTAGATGAAGAAGTAAGATAATATTGATTAATTTTCTTTAGGCTTTTCTTTATACCGCATGGAAAATAGATTAATAACAATCACATGGTTTAGTGACCGATGAACTGTATGACGTTACGTAATATTACTAAATTTGATTACATCATGATGTAGGAGAAGTGATACATTGATATTTGGTTTGATAAAGTGATATTATGTTCAATGATCTAGTAAGATTGTCAAGTAAGGTTAGATTGTCTCGTAAGATCGTCAAGTAAGGTTAGATTGTCTAGTAAGATTGTCAAGTAAGGTTAGATTGTCTAGTAAGATTGTCAAGTAAGGTTAGATTGTCTCGTAAGATCGTCAAGTAAGGTTAGATTGTCTAGTAAGATTGTCAAGTAAGGTTAGATTGTCTAGTAAGATTGTCAAGTAAGGTTAGATTGTCAAGTAAGATTGTCAAGTAAGGTTAGATTATCTAGTAAGATTGTCAAGTAAGGTTAGATTGTCTAGTAAGATTGTCTAGTAAGGTAAGATTGTCAAGTAAGATTGTCAAGTAAGGTTAGATTATCTAGTAAGATTGTCAAGTAAGGTTAGATTGTCTAGTAAGATTGTCAAGTAAGATTGTCAAGTAAGGTTAGATTGTCTAGTAAGATTGTCAAGTAAGGTTAGATTGTCTAGTAAGATCGTCAAGTAAGGTTATATTGTCTAGTAAGATTGTCAAGTAAGGTTAGATTGTCTAGTAACATTGTCAAGTAAGGTTATATTGTCTAGTAAGATTGTCTAGTAAGGTTAGATTGTCTAGTAAGATTGTCAAGTAAGGTTAGATTGTCTAGTAACATTGTCAAGTAAGGTTAGATTGTCTAGTAAGATTGTCTAGTAAGGTTAGATTGTCTAGTAAGATTGTCAAGTAAGGTTAGATTGTCTAGTAAGATCGTCAAGTAAGGTTAGATTGTCTAGTAAGATTGTCAAGTAAAGTTAGATTGTCTAGTAAGATTGTCAAGTAAGGTTAGATTGTCTAGTAAGATTATCTAGTAAGGTTAGATTGTCTAGTAAGATTATCAAGTAAGGTATCGGTATAATCTGATATATAGTCGCACATTTGTTTGTAATGATATAGAACATATTGTCGATGGTGAACAGGTTCTGTGTTCTGGGAGAGCCGATAACTTTTGGGTTTGGGTTTGGATTGATTTTTACCGTAAGCGGTTATTTACAATCGATAAATATAGAAATATAGCGGCGGTTGTTTTTAGATAAGATAATATCATTATTGTATAGTCTTCGGCATCGATGCATTGTATATTTTGGTTTAGTTACTAGATTAATATTTAATGTTAAAATAATCTCCTGTTTCCGAATTATTATCAAACCAATCCCGTAGAAGGCAAGTTCTGCATTGCATTACATATGCTCTACTAATGTAAATGCCCTTCATATCTCAAGCAGTACTTATTAAGCAGTTATTCTTATAAATAAATATCCTTATATGGTTATATCCATCTCGTCAAACTCGATATTAAACCGGCACAGTCCCACGGGACTACGCTGTTCTTTACAAACCCAAACCCACACACGATCAATACTTTTTTTAGCGGCAAGTCTATTCAATTACTCCTTATATCTTCAATTCAACATCAACGAATCACTTATAATCATATTATTGTATCAAATAACGGTATAAATTGAATATTACTAACGTTATTTTCTGCTTATCCATTGAAAAGACACAGACAGTGTTGTGGATGTATACGAAATATATTTTCACGAATCATTTGCAAATTTAGACACTTTTTTTTATTACAATCTTTTGAAAGATCGTTCTCGTATCATTAACTAACTCGATTTATAAATTAATGATCGATATATAAACTATTGCATAATTCACCAAGCTTATCAGATTAAATTTCAATTGTCTCACTGTTGGCTAATCTTATCGCCAACCAATTCTCATTATAATAAATGCAAGATATCTTTGCAAGTTAGCAGATGTTTATAATATTGATGTTATAACATCGTGAATACCAACCAATAATTTATAACTTAGTTATTTATATATTATATATATCGTCTTGTATATATTGGCAAACGTGTAGCGCTACACACGTGTACACTGTTTGATAGTACTCCAAAAATCTGCAATTGCATTATCGATAGTACTATATTACCTTATAGGAATTACTCTATTATTATATAGGGAATATATAGAGAGTACTATATTACATACTAGGACTTACTCTATTATAACTTGCAGGAGTACTTGGGTACCCTTTAGTTTGTACGTTAGCCTACTTCTCATAAAATATCTCTCTTAGCATGCACACAAATATATCCACATAATATGCACATTGCTAAATCTAACTACTATAATATACATGTATACAAGTAGTCGTATAAACACGACTACACTTTCTGCTACCAACTACGAATACCACATTCCTTATACATTACCTTAGTTCTTACTTGGATTGAGACATTTGTGAAATCTTGGTTTTCTAATCAAATATTATACCATACTATATTATACCAGACTATACTTCGGCTAAACCTCGGACAAACCTCGGCCATACCTCGGCCATACCTCGGCCATACCTCGGACAAACCTCGGCCATACCTCGGCCATATCTCGGCCATACCTCGGCCATACCTAGGCCATACCTCGGCCATACCTCGGCCATACCTCGGCCATACCTCGGACAAACCTCGGCCATACCTCGGCCATATCTCGGCCATACCTCGGCCATACCTAGGCCATACCTCGGCCATACCTCGGCCATACCTCGGACAAACCTCGGCCATACCTCGGCCATACCTCGGCCATACCTCGGCCATACCTCGGCCATACCTCGGCCATACCTCGGACAAACCTCGGCCATACCTCGGCCATACCTCGGCCATACCTCGGCCATACCTCGGACAAACCTCGGCCATACCTCGGCCATACCTCGGCCATACCTCGGCCATACCTCGGCCATACCTCGGCCATACCTCGACCATACCTCGGACAAACCTCGGCCATACCTCGGACAAACCTCGGCCATACCTCGGCCATACCTCGGCCATACCTCGGCCATACCTCGGCCATAACATATAACCTAGTCATATGTTCACTTACTAACTTCCTACCATTCCCTCTCTTTATGTACATCGACTCCATAAACGTGTTCCTCAAATCATCCATTTTCGTTTATCGTTACAAAAATACATATATACAAACATACATACAAACATACATAGATACATACGTATATACATACATACATACATACATACGTACATACATACATATAAATATACATACATACATTCCTACATACATACATACATACATACATACATACATGCATACATTCATACATCATATCCATGCATACGTAAATATATCATATATATACATACATACATACATACATACATACATACATACATACATACATACATACATACATATATACATACATGCATACATACATACATACATACATACATACATACATACATGCATACATACATACATACATCATATCCATGCATACGTAAATACATCATATATATATATACATACATACATACATACATACATACATACATACATACATACATACATACATACATACATACATACATACATACATACATACATACATACATACATACATACATACATACATGCATACATACATACATACATACATACATACATACATGCATATATACATACATACATACATACATACATACATACATACATACATACATACATACATACATACATACAAGCATACATACATACATACATAAATACATATATAAATACATACATACATACATACATACATACATACATACATTCATACATACATACATATATAAATACATCATATCCAAACACTGCCTAATAATTAGTCATATCTCACATTTATTTAATTAAAGGAAATAATATCGACAGCTTATTAACTAAGTAAATATATACCAATTACTTGACAAAATATGGTTGCCTTCAAAAAAAAATGACAGAAACTGCTATGATTTCACTTGGTAACGACATCAACCAATTCATGCAAGTTATCTGCCAGATCTCCTCTTTCGATATCATTGAATTCAACTTACTACTATCCGAATTCAAGTAATTAGGTATATAATATATACCTATGAAAAGTTTCATAATTTTCTAAATCACCGACAATATTCTGTCAAAATCAATGATACGATATCCTCCCCACATAAATCATACAATGCTGCCCCTCAATCATTATCGATTTACATAATTCCACTATCTGACCTTATAAACTCTTTCCCTAATATTAGATATACAATATACGACTACATTAGACGATAGAGTATAATACATAAACGCAATACCACTACCGAATTAATACTCTTTTTAAATAACATGACTGGCTAAGATAAACCTCCTTACTAAGATAGAACTTCTTACTAAGATAGAACTCCTTACTAAGATAGAACTCCTTACTAAGATATAACTCCTTACTAAGATAGAACTCCTTACTAAGATAGAACTCCTTACTAAGATAGAACTCCTTACTAAGATAGAACTATTTACTAAGATAGAACTCCTTACTAAGATAGAACTCCTTACTAAGATAGAACTACTTACTAAGATAGAACTCCTTACTAAGATAGAACTCCTTACTAAGATAGAACTCCTTACTAAGATATAACTCCTTACTAAGATAGAACTCCTTACTAAGATAGAACTCCTTACTAAGATAGAACTCCTTACTAAGATAGAACTATTTACTAAGATAGAACTCCTTACTAAGATAGAACTCCTTACTAAGATAGAACTCCTTACTAAGATAGAACTCTTTACTAAGATAGAAGTCCTTACTAAGATAGAACTCCTTACTAAGATAGAACTCCTTACTAAGATAAAACTCCTTACTAAGATAGAACTCCTTACTAAGATATAACTCCTTACTAAGATAGAACTCCTTACTAAGATAGAACTCCTTACTAAGATAGAACTCCTTACTAAGATAGAACTCCTTACTAAGAACTCCTTACTAAGATAGAACTCCTTACTAAGATAGAACTATTTACTAAGATAGAACTCTTTACTAAGATAGAACTCCTTACTAAGATAGAACTCCTTACTAAGATATAACTCCTTACTAAGATAGAACTCCTTAGTAAGATAGAACTGCTTACTAAGATAGAACTCCTTACTAAGATAGAACTCCTTACTAAGATAGAACTATTTACTAAGATAGAACACTTTACTAAGATAGAACTCCTTACTAAGATAAACCGCCTTACTAAGATAAACCTCCTTACTAAGATAGAACTCCTTACTAAGAACTCCTTACTAAGAACTCCTTACTAAGAACTCCTTACTAAGAACTCCTTACTAAGATAGAACTCCTTACTAAGATAGAACTCCTTACTAAGATAGAACTCTTTACTAAGATAGAACTCCTTACTAAGATATAATTCCTTACTAAGATAGAACTCCTTACTAAGATAGAACTCCTTACTAAGATAGAACTCTTTACTAAGATAGAACTTCTTACTAAGATAGAACTCCTTACTAAGATAGAACTCCTTACTAAGATAGAACTCCTTACTAAGATAGAACTATTTACTAAGATATAACTCTTTACTAAGATAGAACTCCTTACTAAGATAGAAATCCTTACTAAGATAGAACTCCTTACTAAGATAGAACTATTTTCTAAGATATAACTCTTTACTAAGATAGAACTCCTTACTAAGATAGAAATCCTTACTAAGATAGAACTCCTTACTAAACCAGAACTAATGCCATTCGTGACTAACGGGGACTAAAAGATCTAACACTAATGATTATGAATGTATACCAAACTATTCAATAAGAAGATCGATTACATAATACTATCTCTTCTTTAATTCTATTATATAAACCCCAAGACTGAATGCATCTACTCTTCAACTAATCAAACCATAATAGCTGGTTAGAAATATTTAGGAAAGCGTTTATTTACAATCTATGTTATATATATATATGTATATATATATATATAAATATATATATATATATATATATATATATATATATATTTGTGTGTATATGTATCTGGATTAACCAACTTGACATACTTTAAAACATGAATATAAATAATCATGTTTTTAACATAATCTTAAATATTTTTTATTCTTATTTAATAAATTTCATAATGAACTTTGGTATTATTATTTTATTATAGTACTTTAATATAATTATGTTGATTTCACTCCAAAGAGTATATTTTATTACGGAAGTTATTAAATAAATATAATTAATCGATAATTATTGTATATACTCCGATATCTTCATTATATATTATATAATTAGACAATAGTCAATGTAAATGATTTTATATGATATTACATATTCTATATTCTATATATATATATATATATATATATATATATATATATATATTATGATCTATATCACAATATCAGTTATTACTTAATCATTGTTGTTACATAACCTGGTTGCTGAAGTTTAACGTCGAATATTTTCTCAACATTGCGATTGTAAGCAGTGATTTGAAACACCACCTGGTGGACAAATCAAACTTCTGGTTAGGTATATGTTACGGTGTCGCTAGTTATCAAGACCATAGTGCAGCGATAGGTAGAGGTCGGGCTAATGGTATTTTTGGAGGCTAAGGTCAATTATAAGTCAAAGTAAATTTGAAATATAGGCAAGCGACGAATTAAAGTTCTATATATAGATTAAGATAATTGTTAAGGAAGTCAAATTATATATTAATTTATATATATATATATATATATATATATATATATATATGTGAAAGTATGTGTCAAATTATTGGTGAAGGCCAAGGTCAAATATGGATTAATATCTCAAGGTTATATATACACGGATTTAAGTGAATCACTTTAAATGCACCATATGAAAATAAGCCCGTACCACCGCTAAATACCTCCGTTATATCATTACAATAATACGGTACACCGTACACTATACTGTAGTGTACACCGTACACTATACTGTAGTGTACACCGTACACTATACTGTAGTGTACACCGTACACTATACTGTAGTGTACACCGTACATACTGTAGTGTACACCGTACATACTGTAGTGTACACCGTACACTATACTGTAGTGTACACCGTACATACTGTAGTGTACACCGTACATACTGTAGTGTACACCGTACATACTGTAGTGTACACCGTACATACTGTAGTGTACACCGTACACTATACTGTAGTGTACACCGTACATAATGTAGTGTACACCGTACATAATGTAGTGTACACCGTACACTATACTGTAGTGTACACCGTACACTATACTGTAGTGTACACCGTACATACTGTAGTGTACACCGTACATACTGTAGTGTACACCGTACACTATACTGTAGTGTACACCGTACACTATACTGTAGTGTACACCGTACATACTGTAGTGTACACCGTACATACTGTAGTGTACACCGTACACTTTACTGTAGTGTACACCGTACATACTGTAGTGTACACCGTACATACTGTAGTGTACACCGTACATACTGTAGTGTACACCGTACACTATACTGTAGTGTACACCGTACATAATGTAGTGTACACCGTACATAATGTAGTGTACACCGTACACTATACTGTAGTGTACACCGTACACTATACTGTAGTGTACACCGTACACTATACCGTACTCACTGCACTCGGTCCATTACTTCAATGCACCGCGACGTTGGATCTTGGTTTAGAAAAATCTCGAATGACGTCATACCGATGTAAAAGAACACATAATTATGCAACGCTAGGCACGGATGATACGATCAGTGGTTACGCTCGTTATTTGACGATCGTGATGGCAACAAGACCGATGGCGTAACTCGATCGCTGACTCAGCGAGAATGACGTAATAGAGATTACTAACTGGGCGATAATAACGAAATAGAGATAATGTCAACGATGATCATGTAATACTCTAGCATGACGTAACGAGTAATGCAACCGATCCATTAATATATCGAAATCGGAGTATGACGCAATACCGACCTGAACGTCGCCGGAAGTGCGATTCTCGTCTGCGCTAACGCAAGTGATATTAACGGGAACCACGTCCCTGGATAACGCTATCCACTGCCTGGAGATGGAGATACCGGCGCCTTCGTCGTCGTGCTCCTCTTCCTCCTCCTGCCCGGCGGCTACCCGTTTGTTAGCAGCGACATCTCGTTTGGCGGCCTTCCCTGCTCGATGGACAGATGCTCCCGTTTCCATGGTAACCGGACGAATCTCGTACAATTCCGCCCATAATCTGTGTATAAGGGGAGTGTAATAGGGCATACCGCGAGAAGAGTGTATTGAACTAATTTTCATATGCAAGGATACACAACACTATACTACACAACACTACACTACTGTACGCTACACTACACTACATAACACTACACTACACTACACTACACTACAACTACACTACACTACACTACACTACACTACACTACACTACACTACACTACACTACACTACTGTACGCTATACTACACTACAATACACTACACTATACTACATCACACCTCACTACACTACACTACACTACACTACACCATACTACAATACACCTCATTACACTATACTACACTACACTACACTCACTATACTACACTACACTACGCTATACTACACTATACTACACTACACTACACTCACTATACTACACTACACTACGCTATACTACACTATACTACACTACGCTACACTACACTACATAACACTACACTACACTACACTACACTACAACTACACTACACTACACTACACTACACTACACTATACTACACTACACTTTACTACACTACACTACACTACACTACACTAAACTTTACTACACTACGCTACACTACACTACATAACACTACACTACACTACACTACACTACAACTACACTAAACTAAACTACACCTCACTACACTACACTACACTTTACTACACTACACTACACTCACTACACTACATTACAATACACTACACTCACTACATAACATTACAATACACTACACTACACTAAACCACACCTCACTATACTACACTCTACTACACTCAGTATACTACACTACACTACACTACACTACACTACACTACACTACACTCACTACATAACACTTCACCACACTACACTACACTACACTACATAACACTACACTACACTACACTATACTACACTACACTACACTACACTGCACTCACTACATAACACTACACTACACTACACTACACTACACTACACTACACTACAATACACTACACTACACTACACTAAACTACACTATACTCACTACATAACACTACACTACACTACACTACACTACACTACACTACACTACACTACACTACACTACACTACACTACACTACACTACCTATATAACATTACACTACACTACACTACCTACATAACATTACACTACACTGCACTACACTACACTCACTACGTAACATTACAATACACTACACTCACTACATAACATTACAATACACTACACTACACTAAACCACACCTCACTACACTCTACTACACTCAGTATACTATACTACACTACACTACACTACACTACACTACACTACACTCACTACATAACATTGCAATACAATACACTACACTACACTACACTACACTCACTACATAACACTACACTAAACTACACTACACTCACTACATAATACTACACTACACTACACTACACTACACTCACTACATAACACTACACTACACTCACTACATAACACTACACTACACTACACTATACTACACTACACTCACTACATAACACTACACTACACTCACTATATAACACTACACTACACTACACTCACTACACTACACTCACTACACTACACAACACTACACTACACTCACTACATAACACTTCACCACACTACACTACACTACACTACATAACACTACACAACACTACACTACACTACACCACATTACACTCTACTACACTATACTCACTACATAACACTACACTACACTACACTACACTCACTACACTCACTACACTCACTACACTACACTACACTACACTACACTCACTACACTACACAACACTACACTACACTCACTACATAACACTTCACCACACTACACTACACTACACTACATAACACTACACAACACTACACTACACTACACTACATTACACTACACTACACTATACTCACTACATAACACTACACTACACTACACTACACTCACTACACTACACTACACTACACTACACTATACTACACTACATAACACTACACTACACCACATTACACTACACTCACTACACTACACTACATAACACTACACTACACCACATTACACTAAACTGCACTACATTCACTACACTACACTACATAACACTACACTACACCACATAACACTACACTACACCACATTACACTACACTCACTACACTACACTACATAACACTACACTACACCACACTACACTACACCTCAAATACATATTCATTATGCATTTAGATGAAATAGAAAATAGATTTCACCATCTAATTTTATATTACACATATTTTAATTAATGCTTTACATAACTAATTATATATATACATATATATATATATATATATATATATATATTATCATTATTATTTTCATATTTAATTTCAATAATATGCATTATATTATATTTTATAGTATTTATTTCTATAATTTAATTATTCATATTTGACAACCATGAAAATATTACTCGATTATTTTTCTGTATATAAATAAAGAAATCAATTTATTAATCTTATGACCGCCATTATTAAACAACATCATCCACATACAACTCCAACTCATCTTCTTATGGTAAACATACGTATTCACAACACCCGCATAAATCACTTACATATCCATAAAATCTCACATATAAATGTCTTAATATGCAAATAGACGAAATGATATTTTACATTAAGTTTAAGCGATAAAGAGAAGTCGTGTATTAGTAGAAGTCGTGTATTAATAGAAGTCGTGTATTAGTAGAAGTCGTGTATTAGTAGAAATCGTGTATTAGTAGAAGTCGTGTATTAGTTTAAGTCGTGTATTAGTTTAAGTCGTGTATTAGCAGAAGTCGTGTATTAGTAGAAGTCGTGTATTAGTAGAAGTCGTGTATTAGTAGAAGTCGTGTATTAGTTTAAGTCGTGTATTAGTAGAAGTCGTGTATTAGTAGAAGTCGTGTATTAGTAGAAGTCGTGTATTAGTAGAAGTCGTGTATTAGTAGAAGTAGTGTATTGGTAGAAGTCGTGTATTAGTAGAAGTCGTGTATTAGTAGAAGTCGTGTATTAGTAGAAGTCGTGTATTAGTAGAAGTCGTGTATTAGTAGAAGTCGTGTATTAGTAGAAGTCGTGTATTAGTAAAAGTCGTGTATTAGTAAAAGTCGTGTATTAGTAGAAGTCGTGTATTAGTAGAAGTCGTGTATTAGTAGTAGTCGTGTATTAGTTTAAGTCGTGTATTAGTAGAAGTCGTGTATTAGTAGAAGTCGTGTATTAGTAGAAGTCGTGTATTAGTAGAAGTCGTGTATTAGTAGAAGTAGTGTATTGGTAGAAGTCGTGTATTAGTAGAAGTCGTGTATTAGTAGAAGTCGTGTATTAGTTTAAGTCGTGTATTAGTAGAAGTCGTGTATTAGTAGAAGTCGTGTATTAGTAGAAGTCGTGTATTAGTAGAAGTCGTGTATTAGTAGAAGTCGTGTATTAGTAGAAGTCGTGTATTAGTAAAAGTCGTGTATTAGTAGAAGTCGTGTATTAGTAGAAGTCGTGTATTAGTAGAAGTCGTGTATTAGTTTAAGTCGTGTATTAGTAGAAGTCGTGTATTAGTAGAAGTCGTGTATTAGTAGAAGTCGTGTATTAGTAGAAGTCGTGTATTAGTAGAAGTCGTGTATTAGTTTAAGTCGTGTATTAGTAGAAGTCGTGTATTAGTAGAAGTCGTGTATTAGTAGAAGTCGTGTATTAGTAGAAGTCGTGTATTAGTAGAAGTAGTGTATTGGTAGAAGTCGTGTATTAGTAGAAGTCGTGTATTAGTAGAAGTCGTGTATTAGTAGAAGTCGTGTATTAGTAGAAGTCGTGTATTAGTAGAAGTCGTGTATTACTAGAAGTCGTGTATATCGTTAACGTAAAGCTTCGGTACTAGTTTTCTTACACGTATATATCCCATGTTTTATATTTCTTAAGTTGTTCATGTTTCATGTGGAACATATTCGTGTTGTTGATTAAATCAAATATCGTAAGAATTATTTCGTCATTCATACTTATCACAATTTCTGCAAATAATACAATAAAGTGGTTTCTAATCTAACGTATTCGAGATTCTTAAGACACAATGTATTTAAGACACAACCTAGTAATCAATCCAATAATCTAAAGATTGAAAGAGAGCTGCGAACAAAGCCGTACTCTCGAATCACCGCATGGGGACTCGATTCTTCATTCCAAATTATACTAATTATGTAAACAATGATGTGCTCCGAAATAGTTCTTTTCTATCATATAAACAATCATCCAACATCGTCGAAATTATGTTTACACGGAATTCCAAGGCAATGGCGATCTCGCAGCATCGATCCTCAAACCGGCCAACCCGCCGAATTGCCTACATCGGTTTACGGAGTTACACGGAGTTAGTTGGGGTTTGGGGTTACCTCAGCAGGTGGGTGTTCTTTCGCGGAGTTTTGCAGCAGTTGCCGTCGCGGTCCGTGTACGTGGTTTTTCTACGCAGGGGAGCGCATAGCTTGTTACCCATGGCAACGAATCGGATGCGGTTCTTGAATCGACCAATCAGACGCAGAGTAAACAAATCAGCGAGTTCATAACCTCGGCATCTCTCGTGCTAGTCGTTCTATAATTGGTGATATGATATTTTAGCATATTGGATAGATACCTAGTTTTTATTATTAATTAAGGTTAATGTAATTCAATTACTATAATAATAAAAACCATAATTTACAAATTTTAGTTTAGTATTATTTTTATTATTTATTAACACTACAGAAAATGTTG
>OZ038318.1:7468768-7473768 GCA_964035775.1 Osedax frankpressi
TGGAAGTCCGTATGAAAGTCCTTCTGGAAGTCCGTATGAAAGTCTGTCTGGAAGTTCGAATGAAAGTCTGTCTGCTAGCAGCTACTCCGGTAAGATTGGTTTCGTTGCTTATCGATTGTTAGCCCACTCTAGACTGGCTAGCGTAAATAACGATGGGTGTGTTCGCAACCGACCAAACTCGCTCCGACCCGACATGATCTGACCCGACCCGACCCGACATGATCTGACCCGACCCGACATGATCTGACCCGATATGTTCTGACCCGATATGCTCTGACCCGAACCGACTCGCCACAACCCATCTCGCACAAACCCGACCCGACCCGATATGCTCTGACCCGTTATACTATGAGCCGACCCGACTCGCCACTACCCAATCGCCCGGACCCGACCCGACCTGATCCGATATGCCCTGTCCCGATATGCTCTGACCAGATATTCGCTGACCCGACCCGACTAGCTCCGACCCGACTTGCCCTAACCCGACCCGACCAAGGTAGTGGACTACACATTTTCACGTGAAAAGCTCTCCGGCTTTTATAACTTGCAACTCAGATCCTGCGTTATCTGACAAGTTCGTTTAAAGTGAAATTGAAAAAGAAAACATATCAAAAATGATACGAGTAGGAAATTATTATTTACAAACTATATAATATATATTGAATACCCTATATACTGTATATACCGTATATACCGTATATACCCTATATACCGTATATACCCTATATACCCTATATACCGTATATACCGTATATACCGTATATACCCTATACACCCTATACACCCTATATACCCTATATACACTATATGCCCTATATACCCTATTATCCCTTATTATCCCTATATACCCTATATACCCTATATACCATATATACCACGTATGCCCTATATATCATATATACCCTATATAAGCTATTACCCTATGTGCCCTATATACCCTATAGACCCTATATAAGCTATTACCCTATGTGCCCTATATACCATATATACCCTATATAAGCTATTACCCTAAACACCCTATATACCCTATATACCCTATATAAGCTATTACCCTATATACCCTAAACACCGTATATACCCTATATACCGTATATACCCTATATACCGTATATACCGTATATACCATGTATACACTATATACCATATATACCCTATATACCCTAAACACCCTATATACCCTATATAAGCTATTACCCTAAACACCCTATATACCACTACCATAATTGGGAAAGTGATAAATAACGATATAAACACAAAAATTAAATAAAAATATTTTATAGAAATTGTTATTCAATTTACACGCTGGCATTATATAATAGTGCCATTGTATTCCCATCGGATCTAACACGTAAACATCAACACATCAACACATAAACAGTGACAGGCATTCGCAGTTAGAATATATCTAAAAGGAAATGAATATTGTGTAACCAAACCAAATATTTATTATAACTAACGTTAATAATCTCTAGATAGAATAATAAAAGAGAGTATAATCAATATTTGCCCAATACTAATACCTATATTGCTGTAACAATTACAATTACACAATGTACATATTAGCATACTTACAAGAATAGGATATCTCTAGCATTGCACAACAGGCATATTGTAAACAAGGTTCCTACATAAACAACGGCACTTTCTATTATATGTATAGCGGTGCCGTTAATTGCGTATTATCGCCCGTAACCTTAGAGCCTTCGCATTACACGTGTACCTTGACCCCCCGACTCTTGACCCCGATATCGAGGCATCGGAGTGCGAGAAACTGTCAGTCGGGTTGATTTACGAGCCAGGCTTTGCGCGCGTAACGTTTTTAGAACAAATAAACCATTTGCGAGCGTAAGACGAGATTAATCGTCACGAATGCATTTCTACCGGTTTACATGTTTATATACGTGATTTATATAGATTTACACATCTTTGTATAGCTTTATGTAGATTTATATATATTTATAGAGCCGTTATAATATTATTAATGCTTCGGTAAATAGAAACGCGAGATACGGCGGAATACGCCTTCTCGGGATGACCACCGTTGTATGTAGAATGGTATTTACTGTACAGTGTACAGTGTACAGTGTACAGTGTACAGTGTACAGTGTACAGTGTACAGTGTACAGTGTACAGTGTACAGTGACAGTGTACAGTGTACAGTGTACAGTGTACAGTGTACAGTGTACAGTGTACAGTGTACAGTGTACAGTGTACAGTGTACAGTGTACAGTGTACAGTGTACAGTGTACAGTGTACAGTGTACATTGTACAGTGTACAGTGTACAGTGTACAGTGTACAGTGACAGTGTACAGTGTACAGTGTACAGTATACAGTATACAGTGTACAGTGTACAGTGTACAGTGTACAGTGTACAGTGTACATTGTACAGCGTACAGTGTACAGTGTACGACGTACAGTGTACGTTGAACATGTATGCCTTACACTGTACTGCGTAAAGTGTACACTGAACACTCTACTGTTAGGATACTGTTTTAGAAATTAAATATTATATATAATAAACAATATATGGCCTATAGACTCTAAATGAAAACGGAACATTTTGCGATAACTATTTATGAATATAAATATGTTGTGTAATCATGTGCTAATTCGTATTCATTTACTTAAGATAAATACGACGTAATTACACAAAAAATATGACGTAATAAAATAATACATATGCATAATAAATGTGATATATGCATAATAAAATATAAATATATATATGCATAATATATCAAATATAAATGCATAATAAAACATAACAAATATGACGTAATAAAATAATATTATTTATTGGGATCTTATCGTAATATAACGTAATATATCGTAATATATCATACACGTACAATCATAACTATTGCGTATATATTTGATTAATATGGTAATCTATTATATGCATACCATTATCTATTAGATGTCTATAGTTGTATATTAGATACCTATAGTTGTATATTAAACGTCTAACATGGATTCGTTAAGAAAGATATAACTATGCACATGCTTGTATTACTTGTAACGGACTGGATTGCTTTGGCATATAGATAACCTCTTCAACTACATCGAACTGATTAATATCCCGTTAAATATTTAAATCGGCATCGAATCTAAGAATGTTCCGAATATGCTTAAAAATCTGTAAAAAACCGGCATCAAAATACTTACTGTTACTGTATTGCGTTACTTTCGTGTGAGCGCTTTACAGGTATTAGGTACACCTTGAGTATACCTTAAGTATACCTTAAGTATACCTTAAGCACGCCTTAAGTAAATACCAATCACGAGCTGTCTTAGCCTGTCAAAATATATTCTTGTAATAATAGTAATACATAAGTTAATGTATTATTTGTAGTATTCTTAGAATTCAATATGGTATATTTGAAGGTAAAACGCCAACCAATAGTTTATATATACATATGTATAAAAGTAGCCTAGCTTATCCTGATTTATACATCTATATTAGTTTAGATATATTATATTAACCTAAACACTGCTCATTAATCTAAACATTTCACATTAATCTAAACATCTCACATTAATTTAAACACCTCACATTAATTTAAACATCTCACATTAATATAAACATCTCACATTAATTCTAAAAATGTCACATTACTTTAAACATTTTAACAATTAATCATTAATTTTCCCAATTCACATGTTTGCATATTATGCTAAAATATATCCTAAGTAATTAATTATAGAAATACAATTGATAGAAATATCTTTCTATCAGAGTTTAATAAATGGAATAAGAATGGGAAATTATAAGAACTTAGAATTACAAATAAGAATATGCATTTATAACAATTGGGAAACCATATATTCCGAAGTATTTACTAAATAATATTACTAATCCAAATTGCACTAACTTTAGAAACATCTGTATAATTATTGATCATAATATAAAATTCACGTATTAATAATTTATGTAGCAAGGAATATAATATACCAATATAATATGTATGCATTTCTCCATATATAAATCTCATTGTATTGATAAACCATATACTACACATATATGAATTATGCTTTAAGATAGTTGACATGTTTGTAGTCGTTGATTGGTTTAGAACCATATTAAATATTTACAAATTAAATTTACTAAACGTATATTCTCTTGATATAATTTAACTAAATAAATTATAATATTAGGTTATCTTTTCTAGAACTAATGCACCTATGCCATGGTAGATTATGAGTAAATCGCATGTAGATATAAAGATTACTGAACGAACTTATGGAACTTGAGAAATAATTAGTTCTTGCAACTTTCTTAACAACAAATTTTAGATCCATCGTGAAACTATGAAACCAAATATACCATAAAATAACTTCTTTAAATTACTTTAGAATTAACTAAATCGTACGTTTGGTACGAGGACGTGTATCTAATAATTGTATTAATAGTTTAGATTATCTAAATAATATATAAAAAAGATATGATCGTCAAGCGGATAAGATGGCGTCTAGTATCAGTTTTCAATTTATCTTTATCGTATCCTTCTAATTTATTATCAATCCGTTAATATGTATCTTATTATTTTTGCTCTACTCTATTATATCCATGTTTATATGATTGTTTGTACGATGCTCCTAACTGGCAGGGTATTAACTACCAATTCCATATAGTAGGATACGAAACTTAACAACACACTAGGGACTGACCACCACTCGGGAGTTCTTCCCTAACCACTATCTAATTCTGTTCATTTATTATTTGTGATTCTGCTTCTCCTCAAAAAAAACTAAAATTAAATAAAAATTAAATCGTAATTTTTTGGTAATATTCTTAACTATCGGTTTATCTTTATTAAATATTATATTTATTTTTATATTTGGCTATTATTGTTAAATATAGTTTTTATTTAATCCATACACTATTATCCCTATGTATTTACTTACGGCGAGATTCTCTTTATGGTATGCAATATAAGTGTATTACACTATGAAATAATCGTATATAATATATTATTATAAAATATACTATTCGATACAA
>OZ038318.1:7476268-7571982 GCA_964035775.1 Osedax frankpressi
GCGCGGTGCGTGCGTTCGAGTACGCGTAAGCACGCCGGGAAGTATTCCAACGTATAAGTTCATTATGTGACTCCTAATCGATTTATCTCATTTAATTGAGTACGCGATGTTAATTTCTGTCGGTTATATACATGGTTCTTGATTTTTGATTAATTAATCAATGATATATAATTCATAATTGGTAGATTTCTGTTTCAAACGGGCTTTTAATTAAAAGAACAATATCGATAACTTAATAGATAATAAGTATGCCTTATTTCCAATAATTTGGTAATGTATTTTCATCTATGTTTACCATGAATTGAGTAAATGCATTAATAATAACATATGCTATATATATATATTTATATATATATATATATATATATATATATATATATATATATAAATATAAGTTTATTATATATTTATAATTTAGTTATATTCTTATTATTGGTATCATTGAAATATTATTTCAATTAAGTTAATTCATAGTTCTATAATACGATTGTATTTAGTCTGCGGAAATACGTAATCTGTCCTTTTTTTAAATTATCAACAAAACCAGTATATCTGAATGTTTCTAAGGAAATAACTGTTTTATAAAAGAATTATAGTAGGGAGTTCTCTAGTAGACTATGTAAAATATATACAATATCTCAACAACTCAGATATCTAGTAACAGTGATATATATATTATTAAAATTATTATATTTACCAGTTACTAGGATTAAGAAATATTTAATAAGATGTTTGACATGACGATGATTTCAGGATACAAATTGAATCCCGCCTTGTTGATTGCCGAAAATGTTTGTGAAAATATAACATATATTTTTGTATTAGATATTCACTTTAATTAAAGAGTATATGATTAAAGAAAGACACAATATATTGTGTTTTATATTTTTAGCAATATATGAGTTTACAAAAATAGGGATAGAAATTAATTATATTAATAAAATGTTTCGCATTCCGAATGATATTTTTAAATACACGCGGAAAGATGTCCAATACACAAGTTCATACGTTACATATATTTCAGAATTCGGTAAAAGTGAAACAATGAAATCTAGTTAATGTATGTCACAGAAAAATGAATTTTTAATATTCCCTTATATGAATTATGTATAATAAATATACTTATTACATATTTATATTAACATATTTATACATATTTACATATTATATTTACAAAAGCTAAATTAGAATGTACAGTTTAATCACAGGCAAACTTAAACAACATTTCATTGACGAAAATGCCAATGTTAATTTTAATATTTAGATTAATGTAATTATTTTTTAATTCAAATGTATTCAAAATATTTCAGAATATATAATCTTCATTTCCATCAACATTACGAAGGATATTGATGATGGGTATGCAATCACAATTGAAGATATACGATGTAGAGAGTGCATATACCATTTAAACACAATTAAAAACTAATTATTTATATATATTGCTTTTTATTAAATTATATAGCTAGTTTTCTTCTTAAATATAAATATTTTATATTTTTTGTATTAATTATATAATAATTAGTATATAGAAAACTCCTTTTTAGATGACCTAGAAAACCATTATATTTAAAACCTATAAAACCCTTTATAATTATATAGAAATCCATTATACTGTAAACCTATAAAACCCTTTATAATTATCTAGAATATATTTTACAAATATCTAGAAACATCCTTTTTTCAAATGTCTAGAAAACCCTTTTTTCAAATATCTAAAAAAATCCTTTTTTCAGAAATCCAGAAAACCCTCAAAAGGGTTCTAGGGTTCTCTAGTTTTCAAGCATGTATAAAAACCTCTGTAGAGTTCTAATACAGACTATGGAAAATATTTTTCATATACCCTAGAAAACACTTTTTTCAAACTGGGTAAATATGTTTAAGTTGTAAATTACATGTGATACTAATGACATTGTAATTATATATACCTCATAATGATATGTATCCTATGACTTTAACATAAATGTATCCTATGTTGTGTACCATAAATCAACTCCCCAACTTAGTTCCAAGTGTCATAAACTAGATATCAGACGATATTTGGTGTAAGGAAACACAGACTTTTTTGAATCCCAGTATGAATTTCAATCCCGAACTAGATCTCTAATTTAAGCTAACTTGATCTACTATTATGAAATTGTGAAACATATTCAATGGAATTATGAATAATCTGTTAATTAATTTGATAATTTCACATAAATGCATTATTAGATTAAAAAAATATTAATTTTCTAAATAAAATTCAAATGCATGTTATCTGTAAAAAATCTTCTATATATGTGAGAAATAAATAAACAGTGTTATCCTAATACGGCTTGACTTTAGGATGCATTTATATAGATTACCAATTTAATTATTTACAGACGATTGGGGAAATATCTAAATCACAAGTTTCTCGCATACAGTAAAATAAAGTTTTGCACTAACATAAAGTTTTGATATAGATTCAACATCAGTAAGTAGAAAGCTTAACTCTTTTTTCTAACTTACATTAGGCTAAAGAAACATGCGATTACTAAAGGTGACATAGATCACCAAAAGTATACCAAGAAGACATGGACACTATCCCACGCGAAACATTTGTTGAAATGGATGATATCCAAGAAAGTACATTGAACACTTCATGATAACTAATTAGCTATTCATCATATTAGTAATGTAATTATATCCAATTTTTTATCACCATTATGGATAGTGATTTAAAATCACTAAATTATATCGTATTTAATTAATCTAGTTTATTTTATAGTTTATTGCAAATTGTGGATCTTATATATAAGTATATATTATTAGTTTTTAATATATATTGCGAATTCATATTATATTCTTTTTCGTTTTTATGAATGTATTGAAGTGAATGTGTAGATTGGAATATGTTATGATGTGTTTACATTTAAGTTTTGATCATCTATATAGAAGACAGTGCAAAGTTAAATTCTTACTGATTCTCGTATATTTGGTGTATTTATCTTTTTTATTTAATGTCTATTTATTTTATGCTAGTGTAAGTATAAAACACATACTTTTTAATATGCAATTCACCTATTATATTATATAATAGTTGTTGTATGTAACTAATGTTACTAATTTAATTTAATTAATACATATATTAATTTATATAATTTTATATATATTATAATTAAGATTGTATTTTTCATCGCTATTAAATACATGGCTGCTGAATTTATATTTACTGAATCTATAACGATATAGATAGTGAAATGTTATCATATTACGATCACTAGGGAATATATAAAACTATTGTTTATATCGATGTATTATATGTTTATATATAATACATATGTGTGTTTTATGTGTGTTTGTGAGTGTGTAACGCATTATTTGGATTTTAATATTTCGCAAAATTATTTCTAATGATTAATTTTATATTTTCATTTTATTTTTTAACTTTTTCCTCTTCTAATCCTATAATCTAATTTTTCGTCATCTTCGTTTTTTTAGATCAGATGAATCGACTCTATCGTCCCAAAAGGTCACCTTTTTTTCGCGTGATTTGTAGATTCGCTGATGACAATCTTTGTACTTGTTATTGTTTATGTTGACCTTTGGCTTCTTATCGCACGCATCTGTACTATCGGCACGTCGTCTCGAGCGAGACCTTCGAACGGATATCGACCTCGACCCCGAACCACGCTTCGATCTAGTCACCGATCTAGGTTCAATTCGGTGCCTCCCACAAGACGAGGCTACAGATACCTTTGGATTACTCGACGCAAACCTACGTTTGCAGTTTGGTCGGATCGATTCGAGTCTACCAGTCGGTGGCGTTTCGAGAGCGGTTGCGGTCTTGTATTTGAGGACTTGGTGGGGACGCGACGCATATCTCCTCATTCCGGAAGCGTTACCGGAAAATGGACCGGAAGTGGCGACGGCGGACTGACCGCGATGTAACTTGCGTTTCAACATCTCCACGCAAATCTCTTCCACCGGCCCGGGCACCTTAGTTCCGGTACGTAGCGGCGAAGTTGAAACGCGATCGCCGGGTTGAGCGGAGGCGTCAGATGAGGAACGGGGTCGTGAACCGGAAGCGAACGATTTACAATCGGAATGCGAAGAGTTCGCGTGGTATGGGCGGCCAGCACATCCGGCGGATATGTCTCCTGTGTCGGAGGTGCATCGTTCATTGAGCACCGGAGGCGAATTGGCGATTGCAGAGAACCAAGAGTACTCGGCTCCCTTATCTTCGCAGAGATTTCGCCGGAAGTCATTGTGTCCGGCGTTTTCGTGGAAATGACCTCGAGCGTCGCCGGTGGTCGCGTCGTCGACTTTCGTAACAGCGTTAGCGCAACAGCATTTCGAAGCTATCGGAGTAATAGCGATACCGTCGGAGATAACGGCTTCGTTGTTATACTCGGTAGCTGCGAACGGAAAAGGAGTAACCATTCCTAGTCGGCTGCAGGCGGTACTATGCACTCGTCGATCCCCGAGAGATGCTACGTCCTCCGCATAAGGAGTTGGTGGGAAGTACGTACCGTTACTTGCGAATGAGGAATACGGAGCATCTCTAAAAGGAGCAGTTAACGGTGGCGTACGATGTTGAGCGGATAGCGGATAAGAGTTATCCGACGAGCAGCGGACGGCTGGCTGGGCACAGAGTAAATTGTTGTCGGGTTGACACCGACCTTGAAAGTGAGCTCGAGAGTGACTTTGAGGGTGAGCGCGCAAGTGATCCCTTAAACGAACCTGCGAGTGGTTTTCGGTGTGACTCCCTGGGCTGTTTACGGAATAACCAGCTACGTGAGCAGCTGTGCGTCCCCCGACATAAACGTCACTCTCGTGCCCACAATCGCAACACACGCTCTTCCGTAATATGTAGCTGACGAACGAGCTCGAGTTGCTCTGATACCCGGGTTCATCCCCTCCCGTGGTCCCACTGTCATTCGTAGTATTTCTAATTATCTCTCCTCCTAGTTTACTTTCTCTCGATGTATCTCCATATCTACTCTCTCCTGGAAATCTCTCATAGCCCGATATATCTACTCCTAATCTATTTTCCGAGAATTTATCTCCATATCTACTTTCTCCTGGAAATCTCTCATCAGCCGATATCTCTCCGACGGTTTTATATTCTCTTCTATAATGTTCCGACATTTCTCTCTTTAGTATTAAGAGCTATTATACAATGCCTTGATTATTGTAACGATGCCGTAGGTACCGATATCTTAGGTACCGATATCGTAGGTACCGATATCGTAAGTACCAATATCGTAAGTACCGATATCGTAGGTAGATATATATATATATAAATTAACGATTATCTCTATGAATTCGTTTCGAATATCAATTAATTTCAGGATAAAGTCATTTTCATCGAAACATTTGAAAAGGGAGCAATGGCTACTTTTGATCAGACTATCGCAATGATTTGTTTTTAATTTTAAAGTATAGTAAATGAAGTTTATTGTTAAGTATATTCATTATATTAGCGTTTTGTTGATTCTAAAGACAAATTTAATATACTGTATTATTTCTTCAGTTTTAATATTTTGTTTTTTAAATTTTAATTTTTTGTATATTGTTTATTACTTAGTTTTGATTGAAAATTTATTATTTATATATTACTTAGAATAACTAATAGTAAATCTCTTAAACATTTATTCTTAATAAATTATCATTAATAATTATCACCAAATATATTGATTTGTATTTGTATTGATATGTATATATATAAAATATAGATTATATATATAATCTATATTTAAATCGAATGCAAATGGTATTCGTATGGTTAATCAATAATTCCTAATTTTCCCAAGAAGAAAGTATGTATATTTAATTGTTTTAATTATTCTGATTCAAAACAAATATTATAAATATTGTATCTATTTTACTTGTAGATGTAGATGTACTTTATAAAGAAACTTCGGACTGTTCAAAGTGGCATTCAGTTTACTACTAGATGCGTTTGGATTCTCCAAATATATTATTTTTTAATTATTATTAACAATTTGTAATAGTTATATCAATGGTTACTGTTATTATTAGGTTATATTTCATATATTTAGGCGATCTACTAGCTATGGCTATATCATCAGGTTTTTTGGAAGTATATAAATATTTGTATTAAATCCAAATCTATTTGAAATAAAATACAAATCTATATATATCTTTCATAATATAAAATCTTTGATTTGTAGCTTAAATTTACAACTTTATTTGAATATTTTAAAACATTTAAATTTTAATTAAATTGATCTATTTCTACTATTGATTTATCACCTGTAGTTTGTAATATAACATCCTTAAAAATTACTACATATTATTTACAAGTATACTGGTATATTATTAATGGGCTTGATTTAAAGTATATAAACAACATGGTTTGATATTTTATATAGATATTTATATTAAATATAAATTTAAATAAAAATTTATATAATTATTTTAATATTATGTATTTTTTATTATAATGGTGAATGTACTTGTGCCAGTGAACTTGTAGAACCGTGATCTACCAGGAAGTCTTATTTATTAAACAAGTGATCTCTAAATATGATGTATCTATGACTTTTAATTCATTCGTATTCTGATATGTGTTAACTAACTAACTAATGCAATCAATATAATTATTATATATTGGTTAATTTAATAGTAAAGAGAAATTATATATTATATATATATATATCTTTACTTATAATATAATAAATCTCGACTTATTACGTATAAATATCACAATAATTAATTAAATGGTTGTCATGTTAAATCAATATCGTGTAATAGTTATATACAAGTTATGTTTATTTACTCAATATAGGTTGATGTATAGGTATAACCGCAAATGTTACAAGGAAAATACTAATTTTTTTTTAAATGATATTTATTAATCCTAAATATAAACGTACCATGCCAACTTTAAATCACATTTAGACATAAATATAAAAATATTACCGACTAATCAAATGTTCAGTTATTGGCGAGTGAACAATTAAGTGAAATATCAATTTTATTATATATTTTTGTGCCTAATTGCCAAAATTTGTCTTTAATTGTTCAGTATTTAGAGTCATTTCATATCGTTTCATCTCGGTTATTGCGTACATATTTCTAAACGAAACGCATTGTTGAGATTCAGTGACTTTCAAAATAGCTATTCCATGCGTCAAAACTCTACTTATAAAATATAATCTGAATAATCCTGTTATCTAATTATGACAATTGGATCAATTATAAAAACATAATTTGATATAACGATATATTTAAAAATAAATATTTATTTCAGTTAATCTAATTTTAATTTTATATTTAATTAATTGTTACCATCGACTATTTACATATAAAAATATATTCAATATTTTATATTTCATCATTTATTATATCTGAATAATTTTTAAAGATCAATTTCCATATCAATATTACTAAATATTTCAGAGTACAAATCTCTTTTGGCCAAGTGATGAAGATGATGATGATGATCTATTAATAGAAAATATTGAATCTATATCAAACACTAAAAAGGTTATAATTTTTACATTTTTATTTTAGAATTATTTGATTACATCGACTATATATATGATATTATACATACATATATTTATATATATAATCAATTATTATTCATTATATTAATTATTTTGTTTATTTATTAAGATAAATAAACATTAAATGTAATATGAATTTAATATAATGCAATAAATGTTTTTATAAAAATATTTGTATATTTGTATGTAATTGTATATGGAATTTAATAACTAATTTAAACCTATATATATGAAATATATACCTTTATATTGTAAAAATTAGATGTTTATTTTATAAAAAATATTTGTATAATCTAGTCTGCAATTGTACATGGACTTTAATAACTAATTTAAACCTATATATATATATATATATATATATATATATATGAAATATATACCTTTATATTGTAAAAATTAGATGTTTATTTTATATATTTATCAATACTACAATTATATAAGCAGTTTAGTAAATTCTAAATTTCATTACATAATTATTTAATTTTATAAAAACTGAAATTGATGGTCTGTGATTTTAAACAATTGTAATGAATTTTAATGAATTTTAATGAATTATTAATTATACTTCAAAGTATAAAATATTTAAACGACTGAGAATTACTTTTAACTGTGAATTCGAATTTTGAATAAGGTTTAGATTAACTACATCATAGACCTACTTACTATTATCATCCCCCCCACCCCACCCCACCCCCTCCCCCCATCGAGTAAAACCAAGCGTCACCGTCGTACAGAACAATTCATCGGGTTGGGTGTCGTCTTCGTTTGACTCCGACGTCGTCTTTCCGCCGTTGAAACCGCCGCCCCCGAGACGCAACGCCTCCGTTAGTTTGGAGAAGGGCAAGGTTGACGCCCCGTGCCGTAACACCCATCTCAGGCAAGACGCCGCCTCTTGGACTCACAAGTACTGCCCCCGCACTAAGGTAACGCTTTTGCTGATATCGACGCGAACGCTTAATCCGTGTTTCTGTACGGGAACGCACGTAAATTTGTTACTAAAAACGCTATTCTAGACCTAACCCGTATTTCTCAAACAAAACTACTTCTGTAGTGGTTTTGCTAAGCAATTATACTAATTTTAAGTCATACTCAACGCTGAATTGATTATTTCGTTTTGGGCGACACGTCCGCGAAGATTTAGCCGAGGGATATCTAGTAGTGACCAGCTGACAATTAATACAATAGAATAATAAACCTGTGTCACCAACGCCGTCGTCGTAAAGTTATCCAGTAAACTCATTGTAATATCTGATTATAGGCAAATGTTCGTAAAACATAAAACAAAGCTTCATAAAGTGTAGTTATCAATATCAGAACCTACGTAGATTTCAATTGTATTATCTATAGCATTATCTATAGTATTGTCTATAGTATTATCTATTGCATTATCTATAGTATTATCTATAGCATTATCTATAGTATTATCTATAGCATTATCTATAGCATTATCTATAGTATTATCTATAGTATTATCTATAGTATTATCTATAGTATTATCTATTGCATTATCTATAGTATTATCTATAGCATTATCTATAGCATTATCTATAGCATTATCTATAGCATTATCTATAGCATTATCTATAGCATTATCTATAGCATTATCTATAGCATTATCTATAGCATTATCTATAGCATTATCTATAGTATTATCTATAGTATTATCCATAGTATTATCTATAGTATTATCTATAGTATTATCCATAGTATTATTTTACCCCTGTAATATACAACAATGGTAAGTGATTTTAAGATCGATGTCAACTGAACGAGAGACTAAACGATAGATATTATTATTTCAATCCTTTATATTTTTATATTCTGGATTCATTTTACTATTCACTACCTGCCGGTACTCTATTCACTACCTGCCGGTACTCTATTCACTACCTACCGGTACTCTATTAACTACCTGCCGGTACTCTATTAACTACCTGCCGGTACTCTATTAACTACCTGCCGGTACTCTATTCACTACCTGCCGGTACTCTATTAACTACCTGCCGGTACTCTATTCACTACCTGCCGGTACTCTATTCACTACCTGCCGGTACTCTATTCACTACCTGCCGGTACTCTATTCACTACCTGCCGGTACTCTATTCACTACCTGCCGGTACTCTATTCACTACCTGCCTGTACTCTATTCACTATCTGCCGGTACTCTATACACTACCTGCCGGTACTCTATTCACTACCTGCCGGTACTCTATTCACTACCTGCCTGTACTCTATTCACTACCTGCCGGTACTCTATTCACTACCTGCCGGTACTCTATTCACTACCTGCCGGTACTCTATTCACTACCTGGCGGTACTCTATTCACTACCTGCCGGTACTCTATTCACTACCTGCCGGTACTCTATTAACTACCTGCCGGTACTCTATTCACTACCTGCCGGTACTCTATTCACTACCTGCCGGTACTCTATTAACTACCTGCCGGTACTCTATTCACTACCTGCCGGTACTCTATTAACTACCTGCCGGTACTCTATTCACTACCTGCCTGTACTCTATTCACTACCTGCCGGTACTCTATTCACTACCTGCCGGTACTCTATTCACTACCTGCCGGTACTCTATTCACTACCTGCCGCTACTCTATTAACTACCTGCCGGTACTCTATTCACTACCTGCCGGTACTCTATTCACTACCTGCCTGTACTCTATTAACTACCTGCCTGTACTCTATTCACTACCTGCCTGTACTCTATTCACTACCTACCGGTACTCTATTCACTACCTGCCGGTACTCTATTCACTACCTGCCGGTACTCTATTAACTACCTGCCTGTACTCTATTCACTACCTGCCGGTACTCTATTCACTACCTGCCGGTACTCTATTCACTACCTGCCGGTACTCTATTAACTACCTGCCGGTACTCTATTCACTACCTGCCGGTACTCTATTAACTACCTGCCTGTACTCTATTCACTACCTGCCTGTACTCTATTCACTACCTGCCGGTACTCTATTCACTACCTGCCGGTACTCTATTCACTACCTGCCGGTACTCTATTAACTACCTGCCGGTACTCTATTCACTACCTGCCGGTACTCTATTAACTACCTGCCTGTACTCTATTCACTACCTGCCTGTACTCTATTCACTACCTGCCGGTACTCTATTCACTACCTGCCGGTACTCTATTAACTACCTGCCTGTACTCTATTCACTACCTGCCTGTACTCTATTCACTACCTGCCGGTACTCTATTCACTACCTGCCGGTACTCTATTCACTACCTGCCGGTACTCTATTAACTACCTGCCGGTACTGTATTCACTACCTGCCGGTACTGTATTCACTACCTGCCGGTACTCTATTCACTACCTGCCGGTACTCTATTTAGTACCTGCCTGTACTCTATTAACTACCTGCCTGTACTCTATTCACTACCTGCCAGTACTCTATTCACTACCTGCCGGTACTCTATTAACTACCTGCCGGTACTCTATTCACTACCTGCCGGTACTCTATTCACTACTTGCCGGTACTCTATTAACTACCTGCCGGTACTCTATTCACTACCTGCCGGTACTCTATTCACTACCTGCCTGTACTCTATTAACTACCTGCCGGTACTCTATTCACTACCTGCCTGTACTCTATTAACTACCTGCCTGTACTCTATTCACTACCTGCCTGTACTCTATTCACTACCTGCCGGTACTCTATTCACTACCTGCCGGTACTCTATTCACTACCTGCCGGTACTCTATTCACTACCTGCCTGTACTCTATTCACTACCTGCCTGTACTCTATTCACTACCTGCCGGTACTCTATTCACTACCTGCCTGTACTCTATTCACTACCTGCCGGTACTCTATTCACTACCTGCCGGTACTCTATTCACTACCTGCCTGTACTCTATTCACTACCTGCCGGTACTCTATTAACTACCTGCCGGTACTCTATTCACTACCTGCCGGTACTCTATTCACTACCTGCCTGTACTCTATTCACTACCTGCCGGTACTCTATTCACTACCTGCCGGTACTCTATTCACTACCTGCCGGTACTCTATTCACTACCTGCCTGTACTCTATTCACTACCTGCCGGTACTCTATTCACTACCTGCCGGTACTCTATTCACTACCTGCCGGTACTCTATTCACTACCTGCCGGTACTCTATTCACTACCTGCCGGTACTCTATTAACTACCTGCCGGTACTCTATTCACTACCTGCCGGTACTCTATTCACTACCTGCCGGTACTCTATTCACTACCTGCCGGTACTCTATTCACTACCTGCCGGTACTCTATTCACTACCTGCCGGTACTCTATTCACTACCTGCCGGTACTCTATTAACTACCTGCCGGTACTCTATTCACTACCTGCCGGTACTCTATTCACTATCTGCCTGTACTCTATTCACTACCTGCCGGTACTCTATTCACTACCTGCCGGTACTCTATTAACTACCTGCCGGTACTCTATTCACTACCTGCCGGTACTCTATTCACTACCTGCCGGTACTCTATTCACTACCTGCCGGTACTCTATTCACTACCTGCCGGTACTCTATTCACTACCTGCCTGTACTCTATTAACTACCTGCCGGTACTCTATTCACTACCTGCCGGTACTCTATTCACTACCTGCCGGTACTCTATTCACTACCTGCCGGTACTCTATTCACTACCTGCCGGTACTCTATTCACTACCTGCCTGTACTCTATTCACTACCTGCCGGTACTCTATTCACTACCTGCCTGTACTCTATTCACTACCTACCTGTACTCTATTCACTACCTGCCTGTACTCTATTCACTACCTGCCGGTACTCTATTCACTACCTGCCTGTACTCTATTCACTACCTACCTGTACTCTATTCACTACCTGCCTGTACTCTATTCACTACCTGCCGGTACTCTATTCACTACCTGCCTGTACTCTATTCACTACCTGCCTGTACTCTATTCACTACCTACCTGTACTCTATTCACTACCTGCCTGTACTCTATTCACTACCTGCCGGTACTCTATTCACTACCTGCCTGTACTCTATTCACTACCTGCCTGTACTCTATTCACTACCTACCTGTACTCTATTCACTACCTGCCTGTACTCTATTCACTACCTGCCTGTACTCTATTCACTACCTGCCGGTACTCTATTCACTACCTGCCTGTACTCTATTCACTACCTACCTGTACTCTATTCACTACCTGCCTGTACTCTATTCACTACCTGCCGGTACTCTATTCACTACCTGCCGGTACTCTATTCACTACCTGCCTGTACTCTATTAACTACCTGCCGGTACTCTATTCACTACCTACCTGTACTCTATTAACTACCTGCCTGTACTCTATTCACTACCTGCCGGTACTCTATTCACTACCTGCCTGTACTCTATTCACTACCTGCCGGTACTCTATTCACTACCTGCCGGTACTCTATTCACTACCTGCCGGTACTCTATTCACTACCTGCCGGTACTCTATTCACTACCTGCCTGTACTCTATTCACTACCTGCCTGTACTCTATTCACTACCTGCCTGTACTCTATTCACTACCTGCCGGTACTCTATTCACTACCTGCCGGTACTCTATTCACTACCTGCCGGTACTCTATTCACTACCTGCCGGTACTCTATTCACTACCTGCCGGTACTCTATTCACTACCTGCCTGTACTCTATTAACTACCTGCCTGTACTCTATTCACTACCTGCCGGTACTCTATTCACTACCTGCCGGTACTCTATTCACTACCTGCCGGTACTCTATTCACTACCTGCCGGTACTCTATTCACTACCTGCCGGTACTCTATTCACTACCTGCCGGTACTCTATTCACTACCTGCCTGTACTCTATTCACTACCTGCCGGTACTCTATTCACTACCTGCCTGTACTCTATTCACTACCTGCCTGTACTCTATTCACTACCTGCCGGTACTCTATTCACTACCTACCGGTACTCTATTCACTACCTGCCTGTACTCTATTCACTACCTGCCTGTACTCTATTCACTACCTGCAGGTACTCTATTCACTACCTGCCTGTACTCTATTAACTACCTGCCGGTACTCTATTCACTACCTACCTGTACTCTATTCACTACCTGCCGGTACTCTATTCACTACCTACCGGTACTCTATTCACTACCTACCGGTACTCTATTCACTACCTGCCTGTACTCTATTCACTACCTGCCGGTACTCTATTTACTACCTGCCTGTACTCTATTCACTACCTGCCGGTACTCTATTCACTACCTGCCGGTACTCTATTCACTACCTGCCGGTACTCTATTCACTACCTGCCGGTACTCTATTCACTACCTGCCGGTACTTTATTCACTACCTGCCGGTACTCTATTCACTACCTGCCGGTACTCTATTCACTACCTGCCGGTACTCTATTCACTACCTGCCGGTACTCTATTCACTACCTGCCGGTACTCTATTCACTACCTGCCGGTACTCTATTCACTACCTGCCGGTACTCTATTAACTACCTGCCGGTACTCTATTCACTACCTGCCGGTAATCTATTCACTACCTGCCTGTACTCTATTCACTACCTGCCGGTACTCTATTCACTACCTGCCGGTACTCTATTCACTACCTGCCGGTACTCTATTAACTACCTGCCGGTACTCTATTCACTACCTGCCGGTACTCTATTCACTACCTGCCGGTACTCTATTAACTACCTGCCGGTAATCTATTCATTACCTGCCGGTAATCTATTCACTACCTGCCTGTACTCTATTCACTACCTGCCGGTACTGTATTCACTACCTGCCGGTACTCTATTCATTACCTGCCGGTACTCTATTCACTACCTGCCTGTACTCTATTCACTACCTGCCGGTACTCTATTCACTACCTGCCGGTACTCTATTCACTACCTGCCGGTACTCTATTCACTACCTGCCTGTACTCTATTCACTACCTGCCGGTACTCTATTCACTACCTGCCTGTACTCTATTCACTACCTGCCGGTACTCTATTCACTACCTGCCTGTACTCTATTCACTACCTGCCAGTACTCTATTCACTACCTGCCTGTACTCTATTCACTACCTGCCGGTACTCTATTCACTACCTGCCGGTACTCTATTCACTACCTGCCGGTACTCTATTCACTACCTGCCGGTACTCTATTCACTACCTGCCGGTACTCTATTCACTACCTGCCGGTACTCTATTAACTACCTGCCGGTACTCTATTCACTACCTGCCTGTACTCTATTCACTACCTGCCGGTACTCTATTCACTACCTGCCGGTACTCTATTCACTACCTGCCGGTACTCTATTCACTACCTGCCGGTACTCTATTAACTACCTGCCGGTACTCTATTCACTACCTGCCGGTACTCTATTCACTACCTGCCGGTACTCTATTCACTACCTGCCGGTACTCTATTAACTACCTGCCGGTACTCTATTAACTACCTGCCGGTACACTATTCACTACCTGCCGGTACTCTATTAACTACCTGCCGGTACTCTATTCACTACCTGCCGGTACTCTATTAACTACCTGCCGGTACTCTATTCACTACCTGCCGGTACTCTATTAACTACCTGCCGGTACTCTATTCACTACCTGCCGGTACTCTATTCACTACCTGCCGGTACTCTATTCACTACCTGCCGGTACTCTATTCACTACCTGCCTGTACTCTATTCACTACCTGCCGGTACTCTATTCACTACCTGCCGGTACTCTATTCACTACCTGCCGGTACTCTATTCACTACCTGCCTGTACTCTATTAACTACCTGCCGGTACTCTATTCACTACCTACCTGTACTCTATTCACTACCTGCCGGTACTCTATTCACTACCTACCGGTACTCTATTCACTACCTGCCTGTACTCTATTCACTACCTGCCTGTACTCTATTCACTACCTGCCGGTACTCTATTCACTACCTGCCGGTACTTTATTCACTACCTGCCGGTACTCTATTCACTACCTGCCGGTACTCTATTCACTACCTGCCGGTACTCTATTAACTACCTGCCTGTACTCTATTCACTACCTGCCTGTACTCTATTCACTACCTGCCGGTACTCTATTCACTACCTGCCGGTACTTTATTCACTACCTGCCGGTACTCTATTCACTACCTGCCGGTACTCTATTTACTACCTGCCTGTACTCTATTCACTACCTGCCGGTACTCTATTCACTACCTGCCGGTACTCTATTCACTACCTGCCGGTACTCTATTCACTACCTGCCGGTACTCTATTCACTACCTGCCGGTACTTTATTCACTACCTGCCGGTACTCTATTCACTACCTGCCGGTACTCTATTCACTACCTGCCGGTACTCTATTCACTACCTGCCGGTACTCTATTCACTACCTGCCGGTACTCTATTCACTACCTGCCGGTACTCTATTCACTACCTGCCGGTACTCTATTAACTACCTGCCGGTACTCTATTCACTACCTGCCGGTAATCTATTCACTACCTGCCTGTACTCTATTCACTACCTGCCGGTACTCTATTCACTACCTGCCGGTACTCTATTCACTACCTGCCGGTACTCTATTCACTACCTGCCGGTACTCTATTAACTACCTGCCGGTACTCTATTCACTACCTGCCGGTAATCTATTCACTACCTGCCGGTACTCTATTCACTACCTGCCTGTACTCTATTCACTACCTGCCGGTACTCTATTCACTACCTGCCGGTACTCTATTCACTACCTGCCGGTACTCTATTAACTACCTGCCGGTACTCTATTCACTACCTGCCGGTACTCTATTCACTACCTGCCGGTACTCTATTAACTACCTGCCGGTACTCTATTCACTACCTGCCGGTACTCTATTCACTACCTGCCGGTACTCTATTCACTACCTGCCGGTACTCTATTCACTACCTGCCGGTACTCTATTCACTACCTGCCGGTACTCTATTCACTACCTGCCGGTACTCTATTCACTACCTGCCTGTACTCTATTCACTACCTGCCGGTACTCTATTCACTACCTGCCGGTACTCTATTCACTACCTGCCGGTACTCTATTCACTACCTGCCTGTACTCTATTCACTACCAGCCGGTACTCTATTCACTACCTGCCGGTACTCTATTCACTACCTGCCGGTACTCTATTCACTACCTGCCGGTACTCTATTAACTACCTGCCGGTACTCTATTCACTACCTGCCGGTACTCTATTAACTACCTGCCGGTACTCTATTCACTACCTGCCGGTACTCTATTCACTACCTGCCGGTACTCTATTCACTACCTACCGGTACTCTATTCACTATCCGCCGGTACTCTATTCACTACCTGCCTGTACTCTATTCACTACCTGCCTGTACTCTATTCACTACCTGCCTGTACTCTATTCACTACCTGCCTGTACTCTATTCACTACCTGCCGGTACTCTATTCACTACCTGCCGGTACTCTATTCACTACCTGCCGGTACTCTATTCACTACCTGCCTGTACTCTATTCACTACCTGCCGGTACTCTATTCACTACCTGCCTGTACTCTATTCACTACCTGCCGGTACTCTATTCACTACCTGCCTGTACTCTATTCACTACCTGCCAGTACTCTATTCACTACCTGCCTGTACTCTATTCACTACCTGCCGGTACTCTATTCACTACCTGCCGGTACTCTATTCACTACCTGCCGGTACTCTATTAACTACCTGCCGGTACTCTATTCACTACCTGCCGGTACTCTATTCACTACCTGCCGGTACTCTATTCACTACCTGCCTGTACTCTATTCACTACCTGCCTGTACTCTATTCACTACCTGCCGGTACTCTATTCACTACCTGCCGGTACTCTATTCACTACCTGCCGGTACTCTATTCACTACCTGCCGGTACTCTATTCACTACCTGCCGGTACTCTATTCACTACCTGCCGGTACTGTATTCACTACCTGCCGGTACTGTATTCACTACCTGCCGGTACTCTATTCACTACCTGCCGGTACTCTATTCACTACCTGCCGGTACTCTATTCACTACCTGCCGGTACTCTATTCACTACCTGCCGGTACTCTATTCACTACCTGCCGGTACTCTATTCACTACCTGCCGGTACTCTATTCACTACCTGCCGGTACTCTATTCACTACCTGCCGGTACTCTATTAACTACCTGCCGGTACTCTATTCACTACCTGCCTGTACTCTATTCACTACCTGCCGGTACTCTATTCACTACCTGCCGGTACTCTATTCACTACCTGCCGGTACTCTATTCACTACCTGCCGGTACTCTATTAACTACCTGCCGGTACTCTATTCACTACCTGCCGGTACTCTATTCACTACCTGCCGGTACTCTATTCACTACCTGCCGGTACTCTATTAACTACCTGCCGGTACTCTATTAACTACCTGCCGGTACACTATTCACTACCTGCCGGTACTCTATTAACTACCTGCCGGTACTCTATTCACTACCTGCCGGTACTCTATTAACTACCTGCCGGTACTCTATTCACTACCTGCCGGTACTCTATTAACTACCTGCCGGTACTCTATTCACTACCTGCCGGTACTCTATTCACTACCTGCCGGTACTCTATTCACTACCTGCCGGTACTCTATTCACTACCTGCCTGTACTCTATTCACTACCTGCCGGTACTCTATTCACTACCTGCCGGTACTCTATTCACTACCTGCCGGTACTCTATTCACTACCTGCCGGTACTCTATTCACTACCTGCCGGTACTCTATTCACTACCTGCCGGTACTCTATTCACTACCTGCCGGTACTCTATTAACTACCTGCCGGTACTCTATTAACTACCTGCCGGTACTCTATTCACTACCTGCCGGTACTCTATTCACTACCTGCCGGTACTCTATTCACTACCTGCCGGTACTCTATTAACTACCTGCCGGTACTCTATTAACTACCTGCCGGTACTCTATTAACTACCTGCCGGTACTCTATTTACTACCTGCCTGTACTCTATTCACTACCTGCCAGTACTCTATTCACTACCTGCCGGTACTCTATTAACTACCTGCCGGTACTCTATTAACTACCTGCCGGTACTCTATTAACTACCTGCCGGTACTCTATTAACTACCTGCCGGTACTCTATTAACTACCTGCCTGTACTCTATTCACTACCTGCCGGTACTCTATTAACTACCTGCCGGTACACTATTCACTACCTGCCGGTACTCTATTAACTACCTGCCGGTACTCTATTCACTACCTGCCGGTACTCTATTAACTACCTGCCGGTACACTATTCACTACCTGCCGGTACTCTATTAACTACCTGCCGGTACTCTATTCACTACCTGCCTGTACTCTATTCACTACCTGCCGGTACTCTATTCACTACCTGCCGGTACTCTATTCACTACCTGCCGGTACTCTATTAACTACCTGCCGGTACTCTATTAACTACCTGCCGGTACTCTATTAACTACCTGCCGGTACTCTATTCACTACCTGCCGGTACTCTATTAACTACCTGCCGGTACTCTATTCACTACCTGCCGGTACTCTATTCACTACCTGCCGGTACTCTATTAACTACCTGCCGGTACTCTATTCACTACCTGCCGGTACTCTATTAACTACCTGCCGGTACTCTATTCACTACCTGCCGGTACTCTATTCACTACCTGCCGGTACTCTATTAACTACCTGCCGGTACTCTATTAACTACCTGCCGGTACTCTATTAACTACCTGCCGGTACTCTATTCACTACCTGCCGGTACTCTATTCACTACCTGCCGGTACTCTATTCACTACCTGCCGGTACTCTATTAACTACCTGCCGGTACTCTATTCACTACCTGCCGGTACTCTATTCACTACCTGCCGGTACTCTATTAACTACCTGCCGGTACTCTATTAACTACCTGCCGGTACTCTATTCACTACCTGCCGGTACTCTATTAACTACCTGCCGGTACTCTATTCACTACCTGCCGGTACTCTATTCACTACCTACCGGTACTCTATTAACTACCTGCCGGTACTCTATTCACTACCTGCCGGTACTCTATTCACTACCTGCCGGTACTCTATTAACTACCTGCCGGTACTCTATTCACTACCTGCCGGTACTCTATTCACTACCTGCCGGTACTCTATTCACTACCTGCCGGTACTCTATTCACTACCTGCCTGTACTCTATTCACTACCTGCCGGTACTCTATTCACTACCTGCCGGTACTCTATTCACTACCTGCCGGTACTCTATTCACTACCTGCCGGTACTCTATTCACTACCTGCCGGTACTCTATTCACTACCTGCCGGTACTCTATTCACTACCTGCCGGTACTCTATTAACTACCTGCCGGTACTCTATTAACTACCTGCCGGTACTCTATTCACTACCTGCCGGTACTCTATTCACTACCTGCCGGTACTCTATTCACTACCTGCCGGTACTCTATTAACTACCTGCCGGTACTCTATTAACTACCTGCCGGTACTCTATTAACTACCTGCCGGTACTCTATTTACTACCTGCCTGTACTCTATTCACTACCTGCCAGTACTCTATTCACTACCTGCCGGTACTCTATTAACTACCTGCCGGTACTCTATTAACTACCTGCCGGTACTCTATTAACTACCTGCCGGTACTCTATTAACTACCTGCCGGTACTCTATTAACTACCTGCCTGTACTCTATTCACTACCTGCCGGTACTCTATTAACTACCTGCCGGTACACTATTCACTACCTGCCGGTACTCTATTAACTACCTGCCGGTACTCTATTCACTACCTGCCGGTACTCTATTAACTACCTGCCGGTACACTATTCACTACCTGCCGGTACTCTATTAACTACCTGCCGGTACTCTATTCACTACCTGCCTGTACTCTATTCACTACCTGCCGGTACTCTATTCACTACCTGCCGGTACTCTATTCACTACCTGCCGGTACTCTATTAACTACCTGCCGGTACTCTATTAACTACCTGCCGGTACTCTATTAACTACCTGCCGGTACTCTATTCACTACCTGCCGGTACTCTATTAACTACCTGCCGGTACTCTATTCACTACCTGCCGGTACTCTATTCACTACCTGCCGGTACTCTATTAACTACCTGCCGGTACTCTATTCACTACCTGCCGGTACTCTATTAACTACCTGCCGGTACTCTATTCACTACCTGCCGGTACTCTATTCACTACCTGCCGGTACTCTATTAACTACCTGCCGGTACTCTATTAACTACCTGCCGGTACTCTATTAACTACCTGCCGGTACTCTATTCACTACCTGCCGGTACTCTATTCACTACCTGCCGGTACTCTATTCACTACCTGCCGGTACTCTATTAACTACCTGCCGGTACTCTATTCACTACCTGCCGGTACTCTATTCACTACCTGCCGGTACTCTATTAACTACCTGCCGGTACTCTATTAACTACCTGCCGGTACTCTATTCACTACCTGCCGGTACTCTATTAACTACCTGCCGGTACTCTATTCACTACCTGCCGGTACTCTATTCACTACCTACCGGTACTCTATTAACTACCTGCCGGTACTCTATTCACTACCTGCCGGTACTCTATTCACTACCTGCCGGTACTCTATTCACTACCTGCCGGTACTCTATTCACTACCTGCCGGTACTCTATTCACTACCTGCCGGTACTCTATTAACTACCTGCCGGTACTCTATTCACTACCTGCCGGTACTCTATTCACTACCTGCCTGTACTCTATTCACTACCTGCCGGTACTCTATTAACTACCTGCCTGTACTCTATTCACTACCAGCCGGTACTCTATTCACTACCTACCGGTACTCTATTCACTACCTGCCGGTACTCTATTCACTACCTGCCGGTACTCTATTCACTACCTGCCGGTACTCTATTCACTACCTGCCGGTACTCTATTAACTACCTGCCGGTACTCTATTCACTACCTGCCGGTACTCTATTCACTACCTGCCGGTACTCTATTCACTACCTACCGGTACTCTATTCACTACCTACCGGTACTCTATTCACTACCTGCCGGTACTCTATTCACTACCTGCCGGTACTCTATTCAATACCTGCCGGTACTCTATTCACTACCTGCCGGTACTCTATTAACTACCTGCCGGTACTCTATTCGCTACCTGCCGGTACTCTATTCACTACCTACCGGTACTCTATTCACTACCTGCCGGTACTCTATTCACTACCTGCCGGTACTCTATTCACTACCTGCCGGTACTCTATTCACTACCTGCCGGTACTCTATTCACTACCTGCCGGTACTCTATTCACTACCTGCCGGTACTCTATTCACTACCTGCCGGTACTCTATTCACTACCTGCCGGTACTCTATTCACTACCTGCCGGTACTCTATTCACTACCTGCCGGTACTCTATTCACTACCTGCCGGTACTCTATTCACTACCTGCCGGTACTCTATTCACTACCTGCCGGTACTCTATTTACTACCTGCCGGTACTCTATTCACTACCTGCCGGTACTCTATTCACTACCTGCCGGTACTCTATTCACTACTTGCCGGTACTCTATTCACTACCTGCCGGTACTCTATTAACTACCTGCCGGTACTCTATTCACTACCTGCCGGTACTATATTCACTACCTATCGGTACTCTATTCACTACCTGCCGGTACTCTATTCACTACCTGCCGGTACTCTATTCACTACCTGCCGGTACTCTATTCACTACCTGCCGGTACTCTATTCACTACCTGCCGGTACTCTATTCACTACCTGCCTGTACTCTATTCACTACCTGCCGGTACTCTATTCACTACCTGCCGGTACTATATTCAATACCTGCCGGTACTCTATTCACTACCTGCCGGTACTCTATTAACTACCTGCCGGTACTCTATTCACTACCTGCCGGTACTATATTCAATACCTGCCGGTACTCTATTCACTACCTGCCGGTACTCTATTAACTACCTGCCGGTACTCTATTCGCTACCTGCCGGTACTCTATTCACTACCTACCGGTACTCTATTCACTACCTGCCGGTACTCTATTCACTACCTGCCTGTACTCTATTCACTACCTGCCGGTACTCTATTCACTACCTGCCTGTACTCTATTCACTACCTGCCGGTACTCTATTCACTACCTGCCTGTACTCTATTCACTACCTGCCGGTACTCTATTCACTACCTGCCGGTACTCTATTCACTACCTGCCGGTACTCTATTCACTACCTACCGGTACTCTATTCACTACCTACCGGTACTCTATTCACTACCTGCCGGTACTCTATTCACTACCTGCCGGTACTCTATTCACTACCTGCCTGTACTCTATTCACTACCTGCCGGTACTCTATTCACTACCTGCCTGTACTCTATTCACTACCTGCCGGTACTCTATTCACTACCTGCCAGTACTCTATTCACTACCTGCCGGTACTCTATTAACTACCTGCCGGTACTCTATTAACTACCTGCCGGTACTCTATTCACTACCTGCCGGTACTCTATTAACTACCTGCCGGTACTCTATTCACTACCTGCCGGTACTCTATTCACTACCTGCCGGTACTCTATTAACTACCTGCCGGTACTCTATTCACTACCTGCCGGTACTCTATTAACTACCTGCCGGTACTCTATTCACTACCTGCCGGTACTCTATTCACTACCTGCCGGTACTCTATTAACTACCTGCCGGTACTCTATTAACTACCTGCCGGTACTCTATTAACTACCTGCCGGTACTCTATTCACTACCTGCCGGTACTCTATTCACTACCTGCCGGTACTCTATTCACTACCTGCCGGTACTCTATTAACTACCTGCCGGTACTCTATTCACTACCTGCCGGTACTCTATTCACTACCTGCCGGTACTCTATTAACTACCTGCCGGTACTCTATTAACTACCTGCCGGTACTCTATTCACTACCTGCCGGTACTCTATTAACTACCTGCCGGTACTCTATTCACTACCTGCCGGTACTCTATTCACTACCTACCGGTACTCTATTAACTACCTGCCGGTACTCTATTCACTACCTGCCGGTACTCTATTCACTACCTGCCGGTACTCTATTCACTACCTGCCGGTACTCTATTCACTACCTGCCGGTACTCTATTCACTACCTGCCGGTACTCTATTAACTACCTGCCGGTACTCTATTCACTACCTGCCGGTACTCTATTCACTACCTGCCTGTACTCTATTCACTACCTGCCGGTACTCTATTAACTACCTGCCTGTACTCTATTCACTACCAGCCGGTACTCTATTCACTACCTACCGGTACTCTATTCACTACCTGCCGGTACTCTATTCACTACCTGCCGGTACTCTATTCACTACCTGCCGGTACTCTATTCACTACCTGCCGGTACTCTATTAACTACCTGCCGGTACTCTATTCACTACCTGCCGGTACTCTATTCACTACCTGCCGGTACTCTATTCACTACCTACCGGTACTCTATTCACTACCTACCGGTACTCTATTCACTACCTGCCGGTACTCTATTCACTACCTGCCGGTACTCTATTCAATACCTGCCGGTACTCTATTCACTACCTGCCGGTACTCTATTAACTACCTGCCGGTACTCTATTCGCTACCTGCCGGTACTCTATTCACTACCTACCGGTACTCTATTCACTACCTGCCGGTACTCTATTCACTACCTGCCGGTACTCTATTCACTACCTGCCGGTACTCTATTCACTACCTGCCGGTACTCTATTCACTACCTGCCGGTACTCTATTCACTACCTGCCGGTACTCTATTCACTACCTGCCGGTACTCTATTCACTACCTGCCGGTACTCTATTCACTACCTGCCGGTACTCTATTCACTACCTGCCGGTACTCTATTCACTACCTGCCGGTACTCTATTAACTACCTGCCGGTACTATATTCACTACCTATCGGTACTCTATTCACTACCTGCCGGTACTCTATTCACTACCTGCCGGTACTCTATTCACTACCTGCCGGTACTCTATTCACTACCTGCCGGTACTCTATTCACTACCTGCCGGTACTCTATTCACTACCTGCCTGTACTCTATTCACTACCTGCCGGTACTCTATTCACTACCTGCCGGTACTATATTCAATACCTGCCGGTACTCTATTCACTACCTGCCGGTACTCTATTAACTACCTGCCGGTACTCTATTCACTACCTGCCGGTACTATATTCAATACCTGCCGGTACTCTATTCACTACCTGCCGGTACTCTATTAACTACCTGCCGGTACTCTATTCGCTACCTGCCGGTACTCTATTCACTACCTACCGGTACTCTATTCACTACCTGCCGGTACTCTATTCACTACCTGCCGGTACTCTATTCACTACCTGCCGGTACTCTATTAACTACCTGCCGGTACTCTATTCACTACCTGCCGGTACTCTATTAACTACCTGCCGGTACTCTATTCGCTACCTGCCGGTACTCTATTCACTACCTACCGGTACTCTATTCACTACCTGCCGGTACTCTATTCACTACCTGCCGGTACTCTATTCACTACCTGCCGGTACTCTATTCGCTACCTGCCGGTACTCTATTCAATACCTGCCGGTACTCTATTCACTACCTGCCGGTACTATATTCAATACCTGCCGGTACTCTATTCACTACCTGCCGGTACTCTATTCACTACCTGCCGGTACTCTATTCACTACCTGCCGGTACTCTATTAACTACCTGCCGGTACTCTATTCACTACCTGCCGGTACTCTATTAACTACCTGCCGGTACTCTATTCGCTACCTGCCGGTACTCTATTCACTACCTACCGGTACTCTATTCACTACCTGCCGGTACTCTATTCACTACCTGCCGGTACTCTATTCAATACCTGCCGGTACTCTATTAACTACCTGCCGGTACTCTATTAACTACCTGCCGGTACTCTATTCACTACCTGCCGGTACTCTATTAACTACCTGCCGGTACTCTATTCGCTACCTGCCGGTACTCTATTCAATACCTGCCGGTACTCTATTCACTACCTGCCGGTACTATATTCAATACCTGCCGGTACTCTATTCACTACCTGCCGGTACTCTATTAACTACCTGCCGGTACTCTATTCGCTACCTGCCGGTACTCTATTCACTACCTACCGGTACTCTATTCACTACCTGCCGGTACTCTATTCACTACCTGCCGGTACTCTATTCACTACCTGCCGGTACTCTATTAACTACCTGCCGGTACTCTATTCACTACCTGCCGGTACTCTATTCACTACCTGCCTGCACTCTATTCACTACCTGCCGGTACTCTATTCACTACCTGCCGGTACTCTATTCACTACCTGCCGGTACTCTATTCACTACCTGCCGGTACTCTATTCACTACCTGCTTGTACTCTATTCACTACCTGCCGGTACTCTATTCACTACCTGCCGGTACTCTATTCACTACCTGCCGGTACTCTATTCACTACCTGCCGGTACTCTATTAACTACCTGCCGGTACTCTATTCACTACCTGCCGGTACTCTATTCACTACCTGCCGGTACTCTATTCACTACCTGCCGGTACTCTATTCACTACCTACCGGTACTCTATTCACTACCTGCCGGTACTCTATTCACTACCTGCCGGTACTCTATTCACTACCTGCCTGTACTCTATTCACTACCTGCCGGTACTCTATTCACTACCTGCCTGTACTCTATTCACTACCTGCCGGTACTCTATTCACTACCTGCCAGTACTCTATTCACTACCTGCCGGTACTCTATTCACTACCTGCCGGTACTCTATTAACTACCTGCCGGTACTCTATTCACTACCTGCCTGTACTCTATTCACTACCTGCAGGTACTCTATTCACTACCTGCCGGTACTCTATTCACTACCTGCCGGTACTCTATTCACTACCTGCCGGTACTCTATTCACTACCTGCCGGTACTCTATTCACTACCTGCCGGTACTCTATTCACTACCTGCCGGTACTCTATTCACTACCTGCCGGTACTCTATTCACTACCTGCCGGTACTCTATTCACTACCTGCCTGTACTCTATTCACTACCTGCCGGTACTCTATTCACTACCTGCCGGTACTCTATTCACTACCTGCCTGTACTCTATTCACTACCTGCCTGTACTCTATTCACTACCTGCCTGTACTCTATTCACTACCTGCCGGTACTCTATTCACTACCTGCCGGTACTCTATTCACTACCTGCCGGTACTCTATTCACTACCTACCTGTACTCTATTCACTACCTGCCGGTACTCTATTCACTACCTGCCGGTACTCTATTCACTACCTACCTGTACTCTATTCACTACCTACCTGTACTCTATTCACTACCTGCCGGTACTCTATTCACTACTTGCCGGTACTCTATTCACTACCTGCCTGTACTCTATTCACTACCTGCCGGTACTCTATTCACTACCTGCCGGTACTTTATTCAGGACCAACTCTCTGTTCACAAGAAGAAAGTCTCCGATGTTGAAAATTGGATTAAGAAATCTGCGAATACGGTTTATTTGACTGTCAGTTTTTGTGAGTTATTAGCTTATAAAATACGCCACGTCATCTCTCTTTCTCTCTCTTCTCACCAGGGTAATATTTTACTCTTGACCGGCGGAAGCGGATGTGGTAAATCGACGACTGTGACAGTTTTGTGTCAGCATCTCGGAATCAATGTTCGCCGCTGGACAGCGGAAAGCAATCGTATAAGTCAAAATATTTCATCTGACGGTTTGACGGCTTATTCTAAATTCCCTTTTATATCTTATATTTATATATTTACATATTTATTTATATATTTATATATTTACATATTTATTGATATATTTATATATTTATTTATATATTTACACACATATTTATATATTTATATATATATATATTTACATATTTATTTATATATTTATATATTTACATATTTATTGATATATTTATATATTTATTGATATATTTATATATATATTTATTTATATATTTATATATTTATATATTTACATATTTACATATTTATTGATATATTTATATATTTATTGATATATTTATATATATATTTATTTATATATTTATATATTTATATATTTACATATTTACATATTTATTGATATATTTATATATTTATTGATATATTTATATATATATTTATTTATATATTTATATATATATGTATATATATATTTATTTATATATTTATTTATATATTTATATATTTATTTATATATATATTTATATAAAATCAAAATGATTGATATCATTGTGTTAAATTATCATATAAATATTCTGTAGATTCGGTGAGCAAGTAAATTTTGGTGAAACGAGGATATTTTATTTAAACATTAAAGAGTAACTTGAGTCATCCAAGTTTCAATCGTGAACAGATTGACGTGAAAAGTTTGGGTATCTCCAGTTTAAGATTTGCATAATCACCAAATTAATCAACACTTTAATAATCTTGACTGCGTACTCAGTGAATATAGCAAATATATCCTGAGGTACTCGTGTGTTTGTGTATTTAATGGAATCCCACAGCTTTCTAATTCAAAAAAGAAGCTTTCTGTGGTAGCTTTTAATGTGTTATCAAATTGTATGCTGTTTTCCTACATGTTGTGTCATATATGTATATATATATATATATATATATATATATATATATATATATATATATATATATAAATATATATATATATATATAAATATATATCGTAATAGCAAATTATGAATATAATTGATCCAAATATAATATAATCATGTAATTATGTACTATATATAAATCATGTTAACAACACCAACTATACGATTACTATAATATTTAACTAACTACTCCGCAATACATCCGGGTATAATAAGGAATGTTTGTAATGCTGCTGCAGATTGTGGTTATATCCCGCAGTAGAGAGCAGGCTTCCGTACAATTACTTTACTGCAATTACTCCCCGTTTAACAATAGAAATAGTGACCTTTGTCAAGACTATGGGTTCGCTACCAATCATTACTTTATTACTCCATTCTATTTGTATGCTCGAGTAAACTGGTTTGTAGAGTGACTATTTCTAGAAGTACTCTACTGGGTAGAGTTATCGAGTTGAGTACTCTACCTATTATAACTATAGTGGTGTACTCTACTATGAGACAGCAGTAAATTGTTGAGTAGAGTGATGAGTATAGTAGTGAGTAGAGTAGAGAGTAGAGTAATGAGTAATGAGTAGAATAATGAGTAGAGTAGTGAGTAGAGTAGTTAGTAGAGTGATGAGTATAGTAGTGAGTAGAGTAGTGAGTAGAGTAGTGAGTAGAGTAGTGAGTAGAGTAGTGAGTAGAGTAGTGAGTAGAGTAGTGAGTAGAGTAGTTAGTAGAACATGATGTTTGCATATTATCCAATTTATATTATTCTACGATTTTCATGTTTCATTTTCAAGTCTTTTATAGTTTTGAATTTCAACTCTAACCCAAACGTTGCCTGCCTCGATACAGGCAATGCATTAATTTGTTTGCTAGCTAATAAATTGTCGATTGCCTCCCAGAACCAACGGAGTCGCAATCTGAGCACTTCAAGAACTTCATCTGTAAGTCGTACAAATATCATAATCTCTGTTTTGAGGAGAGTCCTGAAACTTACCGGCGATATCTTGTATTAGTAGATGTAAGTAATTCTCCTGTTCCCATCTCCTTTCCCTCTCCCTTTCCCTCTACCTTTCCCTCTCATTTTCCCTCTCTCTTCCCTATTCCTTTCCCTCTCCTTTTCCCTCTCCTTTTCCCTCTCTCTTCCATTTCTCTCTCCCTCTCCCATCCCTTTCTCATCCATTTCCCTCTTCCTCCCATCTCCCTCTCATTTTCCTTATATATTTCACTATCCCTCTCCTTCTCCCTTCCAGTTCCTTCTCCCTCCTATAGTCCCCTGTCTCTCCTATTTACTTGATCTCGTTACAGGATTTTCCGATATCAATAATACGGTCGCCATGTATATTACACGATTTCCTCTCCGCGAAAAGAGCTCTCTGCCCTATGGTGTTTGTGGTGGGCGGGTCCTCCGTCGATACCTCCGCCCACAAGTTATTTCCGATGGAATTGCAACGCCGGCTTTCCATTGAAAGTATCGTGTAAGTTTCACGAACCGTTGGTTTTAGCGTTTGGAGTTTGGCGCGTACCTTCGGAATCTGCCAACTTTCTATTTACTTTTGTAATGTTGGTCGTTGTTTTTAAAATTAGATTATGCAACTGCTGTACATTATTGTAATCGAAAACAATATATTGGTGTGGTTTTTAAATTAGTTATAAATTATATTTGATTTATACTACAATTCATAATTAAGCTCTAATAAATATCTTACATTGATTTGTAAATTATATTTATATAATAATTTATAAATCAATATAATTAATCTTCATCCAATGCTGCAATATAAGTATGATTTAATTAAACCAACTACTAATAAATACTATAATAACTAATTAAATCAACTACTAATAAATACTATAATAACTAATTAAATCAACTACTAATAAATACTATAATAACTAATTAAATCAAATATTAATAAATACTATCATAACTAATTAAATCAAATATTAATAAATACTATCATAACTAAATAAAACAAATATTAATAAATACTATCATAACTAATTAAATCAAATATTAATAAATACTATCCTAACTAAATAAAACAAATATTAATAAATACTATAATAACTAATTAAATCAACTACTAATAAATACTATCATAACTAAATAAAACAAATATTAATAAATACTATCATAACTAAATAAAACAAATATTAATAAATACTAACATAACTAAATAAATCAAATATTGCCACATTACATCTCAATATAGTCTGCTTTCTTCAGTCTATATCGATGTTATACATATTCTCTTAGCAGTTATTACTTCGATATCAAATTCAAGCACCACGTATTGTTAACAGCCTTATCCTCGAAACAGTTTTAATCCAATATCTCAAACTGCGCTGGTGAAATCCCTGACAAATATTTTGAATACGGAATTAAACGAGGTTCTATTCTTGTAACTTTATTCCGCAAACTATTCGTGTCACAAATACCGGCGAAGTACATTTGATTAAATAATCAACAATTCATTCTCTATTGTCCGCATTCAATCTCGTAACGTGTTTCATGTAAAGTAAAATGAAGGCGTAGTTAAACTTATATATACTTGTAAAAAACATATAAAATTTCCATATTCAAAATGTGATCTTTTCTATGTATTATTATTGTTATGGTATAAAAAATATGATTTGAAATACAAATTATGATACTAATGGAAATAAAGTTACCCTAAAATAATTTGAATTATTTTAATTAGTGTATGTTATTGGCAGCCAATATCTCCTATCACCTACAGATATCTTATCTTAATCACTGGGCAACCGATAATTGCTTTCATGCTACTTGCATTCTATCGTCATTTGTCGTTCGCAGGGCAAAAGCGTAGATCGTCTCTCTAAGGAAGCAATTGAAAACATTGCAACTCAGTGCAACGGAGATCTTCGAAATGCGATCAACCAATTAAACTTCTCTTCGCTAAAATGTATACAACAATAAGAATATAGTTTTCTTTTAATTTATTGTTTTACACACATTCTCATTTATAATCTACTTCTTGTTTATAAAATTTAAATATATATATATATTTAAATTTATATATTTAAATATATATATTTATATACAATATATTTTATAATAATTCTTAATGTTGATTTTAAATGTAAACTTAATATTTAAATTTTCTGCAAATTTCAATGTATCATCCTATCCAAGGTAAAGGAATCGCTAAGATTAAGAAGATAAAACAATCCAGGGAACTCGATGATAAAAAACTGCAATCGAAACAAAGCAATTATTTCATTTTTAGAGCTCTGGGGAAAATATTGTATTCGAAAAGTTTGAGATTAAAACAGTTTTATTAAATAAGTTTATATTGATAACAAATTATTTATAATGCAATTTAATTTATTCAGAATATTAATTTATTAATTTATTCAGAATATTTATTTATTAATCAGGGGATCCTCCAAAGATACCAGTAAAAGTAAAAACTATCAATTATAGAGATCCTCTTCAATTTATTCATGAGGTTTGTTTATTTGATTAATCAATTATTAACATTATTCATTGTATTGTACCCAACGTAAACCTAACCATCAATAAATTGCTCTGATTTCAACAATTACTGGTGAATCCAGTATCTATTTTCTAGTCATTTTTCTAATTTGAACACCAACTACTTGATTACTTTTCACCTTAGCCATTATATCATAGGTGCAGTTATATCTACTATGTACATGTATATATTTATATTTGTATTATAACTTGAATTCGGGTCCCCCCCCCCATATGTTGTTTTCCGAAGCCACGCCTCTTTGCACTTCGCCCGTATTTCCGCCTACTCCTCAGGAAGTGATTGACAGGTGTCACCTCTCCGCCGACCTATTCACCGGATACCTACACCAGAACTACGTGTCGTTTTTCGGCACGTCTATAGAGAGCATCGCAAACGTAGCCAATGACATAAGTCTCGCGGACACAGTAGCCAAGATCGAATGGAATAGACCGGTTAGAACTGGTATAAGATAGGGTTAGCACTTGTATAAGGTAGAGTTAGCACCTGTTAGAACTAGTATAAGGTAGGGTTAGCACCTGTTAGAACTGGTATAAGATAGGGTTAGCATCTGTTAGAACTAGTATAAGGTAGGGTTAGCACCTGTTAGAACTGGTATAAGATAGGGTTAGCATCTGTTAGAACTAGTATAAGGTAGGGTTAGCACCTGTTAGAACTGGTATAAGATAGGGTTAGAACTAGTATAAGGTAGGGTTAGCACCTGTTAGAACTAGTATAAGGTAGGGTTAGCACCTGTTAGAACTGGTATAAGATAGGGTTAGCATCTGGTAGAACTAGTATAAGGTAGGGTTAGCACCTGTTAGAACTGGTATAAGATAGGGTTAGCATCTGTTAGAACTAGTATAAGGTAGGGTTAGAACTAGTATAAGGTAGGGTTAGCACCTGTTAGAACTGGTATAAGATAGGGTTAGAACTAGTATAAGGTAGGGTTAGCACCTGTTAGAACTAGTATAAGGTAGGGTTAGAACTAGTATAAGGTAGGGTTAGAACTAGTATAAGGTAGGGTTAGTACTAGTATAAGGTAGAGTTAGCACCTGTTAGTACTAGTATAAGGTAGGGTTAGCACCTGTTAGAACTGGTATAAGATAGGGTTAGCATCTGTTAGAACTAGTATAAGGTAGGGTTAGCACCTGTTAGAACTGGTATAAGATAGGGTTAGAACTAGTATAAGGTAGGGTTAGCACCTGTTAGAACTAGTATAAGGTAGGGTTAGAACTAGTATAAGGTAGGGTTAGAACTAGTATAAGGTAGGGTTAGAACTAGTATAAGGTAGGGTTAGCACCTGTTAGTACTATTATAAGGTAGGGTTAGCACCTGTTAGAACTAGTATAAGGTACGGTTAGCACCTGTTAGAACTAGTATAGGGTAGGGTTAGCACCTGTTAGAACTAGTATAAGGTAGGGTTAGCACCTGTTAGTACTAGTATAAGGTAGGGTTAGAACTGGTTAGTTAAAATAAGAAATCTGAAAGATCCAAATTTACTTTTAGTTTAAAATAGGATTAGAGCCAGGTTATAATAGAATTAAATCATGTTTAGAATAGGATTAAATCATGTTTAGAATAGGGTTAAATCATGTTTGGAATATGGTTAAATCATGTTTAGAATATGGTTAAATCATGTTTAGAATATGGTTAAATCATGTTTAGAACAAGTTTAGAATAAGTTAAATCACGATTAGAAGATTTAAATCATATTTTAAATATCAGGTTTTGGGCTGGGTTAGATTATGGATAGAATATGAATTAAAAAGGTTTAGAACGGGGTAGGAATAAGAATATAATTCTAACCTGAATAGCATTCCGTTATATTATCTGAATAAACATAATATATAAAAATTAGGTAAAAACAAAAGTGCCATTCTCCAATCATGCTTTATATTTACGAACTCAGTTTAGCAGAAATCTTTTACTTCATATACGCAAACTGAGATTCACTAAATAGACTACAAGACTAAATAAACACGAGTAAACACAAGTAGTCTAAATAGATTATTATCACTAATACTATTATTTTATTAAACATGAAAGCTAATAACATATTGGTAATATGAGATATTTATTATCTGTCTCAACTTTGTATTCCCATTCGGACAGCGGACCAATCAGATTTCAGCGTCGATTTCGTCGCGATCAATTTCATTCCATGTCTATGCGGCGAAAGCGAAGGGGGCCAAGAATCGCTGGTGCCCGCTGCATAAACCGCTGTCCTATGATATTCAGCGCCAGGCTCTTGCTAACCAACGCAATTCCGAATCATTGTTTACAGGTGCATTTTCATGGTTGCCATGGAGATATTATTACTTATGTAATATTAAAAAAATAACATTTATTTTTAATTTTGTATATTTATAATTACAGAAAACATTTGTTTTTGATATTGATCATTGCATAATGTAAATTAAATCATTCATAATTAAATATAATATTATTATTGAGTAATATAAACAGGTACTAATTTTTACTTAGTTTTTTAATTATACTATTAGCTTTTTTATAATCTTATGTAATAATAAATACAAATATTTCAAAAATAAATAAATATATTATATTTAATTCTTATATATATTTAATCTATTTGTATTTCATAATTTAATAAATCAGTGTAATTCCAACTCTATGGTATCAATTCAGCTACTCGATAATCTTTTTTTATAAGCTATTTTAATATGATGTTAAATAATTTATGTAATTAATATAAAAGTAGAAAGATAATTTTAAATTATTCCTTTTAGTTCAAATTTAAAAATTATAAAAATTACTTCTTTCCTCAGAATTTGGTAGAAACAGTGCAGACTTGCTGACAAACATCATTCCCTTCTCTAAATACCTGTCGCAGAAAAGTTTTAACCGCGGTCAGTCCAGTAGCTATAAGGCGGCATTTGATTGTCATTCGAAAATCTAACGAATTACCCGAATATATATTCATTATTAAACTAAGTTGCGATAAGTCGAGTTTGGCTTATTTGATCCCGGAATAACCATCCTACAGTTAGACTAGTTAAAACATTTGTAAACACAGAATCAATACTACAGCTCAGTTGGGCCTGACTCACTCTCTTACGAAATTCTCCCGCAACATTTTCATCAGGTTTGATTCGGACACACTAAACAATATTATGTAGAGATTAAAGATACCATAAGTGGTATAGATTGTATATATATACACTACCACTCAGTATTTAAATGATTATAATATTAGTTTTCTATATAATCGTGTAATAATAAAGATAATAATAAATTTTTTATTTTATTTAAATTTACTAGAAATAGATCATTTATGTTTATTTACTAATATCGTTATTTATCATTACGGCAATTCTAACAAATGCTTCGATATAGAAAAGAAAAACTCGATGAAAATGAATGCGTCAACGAATCTGTTAAAGAAATAGACTCGATTCCAGATATACAGCAATTTCAAACGGATAACGTCCGATTACCTACATTGTATATAGACGACGAAGTTGTTATCGACGATTTCGATTGACAATGATGACAGGCTTGGAGTAGGATCGACTTAGCTTCAACCTTTGTTTTTATTTTTACATACACGATATCCGTTTACAATACAAATTCTTAACATAATTATTTAGTTTTTATTTATTTTAATAATCTATTTTCTATTTCGCAGAAGTTTCGCAGAAAATTATTCGGCAAGTAGAAAACTAAAACTTGTACATTTTATTTAGTATTTATTAAATAAATCCTATTACCTATTGACGCTAGGTGAGAGCTATGCATAGTATAAACGAGATAGCAATATTTGCAGTGCATTAATACATAGGGACAGAGAATCACCTTAAAATAATAACAACTTTGCCATACAATTAAGGGTAACGGTAGAGGTATCACAATAGTTATAGTGGGGTCGTGTAGGGGGTCGTGTAGGGGGTCGGGTGACTTGGGGGATGGTAGTCGAATACAGACGTAGGCTAAAGCAGTAGTTACATAATGTACGGAGTGGTGTGATCGCAAATGTCAGAAAATGCCACTTCAAGAAATGTACCAACACCATTTTTCTTGTTCGGTTTTCTCGATGTCAAGGTCACAGATGTTTAAATCACCTTCGATCACTGACCAGATGTTCCTGTAATATACAATGCCCTTATTGTTACCTTAGTGTTACTTAGTGTTAACTTAGTGTTACTTAGTGTTAACTTAGTGTTAACTTAGTGTTACTTAGTGTTAACTTAGTGTTACCTTAGTGTTACTTAGTGTTACTTAGTGTTACCTTAGTGTTACTTAGTGTTACTTAGTGTTACCTTAGTGTTACCTTAGTGTTAACTTAGTGTTACCATAGTGTTACTTAGTGTTACCTTAGTGTTAACTTAGTGTTACTTAGTGTTACCTTAGTGTTAACTTAGTGTTACTTAGTGTTAACTTAGTGTTAACTTAGTGTTACCTTAGTGTTACTTAGTGTTAACTTAGTGTTACCTTAGTGTTACCTTAGTGTTAACTTAGTGTTACTTAGTGTTAACTTAGTGTTAACTTAGTGTTACCTTAGTGTTAACTTAGTGTTACCTTAGTGTTAACTTAGTGTTACTTAGTGTTAACTTAGTGTTACCTTAGTGTTACTTAGTGTTACTTAGTGTTACCTTAGTGTTAACTTAGTGTTACCATAGTGTTACTTAGTGTTACCTTAGTGTTAACTTAGTGTTACTTAGTGTTACCTTAGTGTTAACTTAGTGTTACTTAGTGTTAACTTAGTGTTAACTTAGTGTTACCTTAGTGTTAACTTAGTGTTACTTAGTGTTAACTTAGTGTTAACTTAGTGTTACCTTAGTGTTACTTAGTGTTAACTTAGTGTTACCTTAGTGTTACCTTAGTGTTAACTTAGTGTTACTTAGTGTTAACTTAGTGTTAACTTAGTGTTACCTTAGTGTTACTTAGTGTTAACTTAGTGTTACCTTAGTGTTAACTTAGTGTTACTTAGTGTTAACTTAGTGTTACTTAGTGTTACCTTAGTGTTAACTTAGTGTTACCATAGTGTTACTTAGTGTTACCTTAGTGTTAACTTAGTGTTACTTAGTGTTACCTTAGTGTTAACTTAGTGTTACTTAGTGTTAACTTAGTGTTAACTTAGTGTTACCTTAGTGTTAACTTAGTGTTACTTAGTGTTAACTTAGTGTTACCTTAGTGTTAACTTAGTGTTACCTTAGTGTTAACTTAGTGTTACTTAGTGTTAACTTAGTGTTACTTAGTGTTAACTTAGTGTTAACTTAGTGTTACCTTAGTGTTACTTAGTGTTAACTTAGTGTTAACTTAGTGTTAACTTAGTGTTACCTTAGTGTTACCTTAGTGTTAACTTAGTGTTACTTAGTGTTACTTAGTGTTAACTTAGTGTTAACTTAGTGTTAACTTAGTGTTAACTTAGTGTTACCTTAGTGTTACCTTAGTGTTAACTTAGTGTTACTTAGTGTTAACTTAGTGTTAACTTAGTGTTACCTTAGTGTTAACTTAGTGTTACCTTAGTGTTAACTTAGTGTTACTTAGTGTTAACTTAGTGTTACTTAGTGTTAACTTAGTGTTAACTTAGTGTTACCTTAGTGTTACTTAGTGTTAACTTAGTGTTACCTTAGTGTTACCTTAGTGTTAACTTAGTGTTACTTAGTGTTAACTTAGTGTTAACTTAGTGTTACCTTAGTGTTAACTTAGTGTTACCTTAGTGTTAACTTAGTGTTACTTAGTGTTAACTTAGTGTTACCTTAGTGTTACTTAGTGTTAACTTAGTGTTACCTTAGTGTTAACTTAGTGTTAACTTAGTGTTACCTTAGTGTTACTTAGTGTTACCTTAGTGTTACCTTAGTGTTACTTAGTGTTAACTTAGTGTTACCTTAGTGTTAACTTAGTGTTAACTTAGTGTTACCTTAGTGTTACTTAGTGTTAACTTAGTGTTACCTTAGTGTTACCTTAGTGTTAACTTAGTGTTACCTTAGTGTTACCTTAGTGTTACTTAGTGTTAACTTAGTGTTAACTTAGTGTTACCTTAGTGTTACTTAGTGTTAACTTAGTGTTACTTAGTGTTACTTAGTGTTACTTAGTGTTAACTTAGTGTTAACTTAGTGTTAACTTAGTGTTACCTTAGTGTTAACTTAGTGTTACTTAGTGTTAACTTAGTGTTACCTTAGTGTTACTTAGTGTTACTTAGTGTTACCTTAGTGTTAACTTAGTGTTACCATAGTGTTACTTAGTGTTACCTTAGTGTTAACTTAGTGTTACCTTAGTGTTAACTTAGTGTTACTTAGTGTTACCTTAGTGTTACCTTAGTGTTAACTTAGTGTTACCTTAGTGTTAACTTAGTGTTAACTTAGTGTTACCTTAGTGTTAACTTAGTGTTAACTTAGTGTTAACTTAGTGATACTTAGTGATACTTAGTGTTAACTTAGTGTTACCTTAGTGTTACCTTAGTGTTAACTTAGTGTTACTTAGTGTTAACTTAGTGTTAACTTAGTGTTACCTTAGTGTTAACTTAGTGTTACCTTAGTGTTACTTAGTGTTAACTTAGTGTTAACTTAGTGATACTTAGTGTTACTTAGTGTTACCTTAGTGTTACTTAGTGTTACCTTAGTGTTACCTTATTGTTACCTTAGTGTTACTTAGTGTTAACTTAGTGTTAACTTAGTGTTACCTTAGTGTTAACTTAGTGTTACTTAGTGTTACTTAGTGTTAACTTAGTGTTAACTTAGTGTTACTTAGTGTTACTTAGTGTTACCTTAGTGTTAACTTAGTGTTAACTTAGTGTTACCTTATTGTTAACTTAGTGTTACCTTAGTGTTACTTAGTGTTACCTTAGTGTTAACTTAGTGTTACCTTAGTGTTACTTAGTGTTACTTAGTGTTAACTTAGTGTTAACTTAGTGTTACTTAGTGTTAACTTAGTGTTAACTTAGTTTTAACTTAGTGTTACTTAGTGTTACTTAGTGTTACCTTAGTGTTAACTTAGTGTTAACTTAGTGTTAACTTAGTGTTACTTTAGTGTTACTTAGTGTTACTTAGTGTTACTTAGTGTTACCACGAATAGAATAATATCAGAACAAGTACATAATGAAACTGATTAAGCATTATAAGTATATTAAAATGTTTTAAATATAAAAAATTAACCACATTTTTATATACATATAGATATGGATTTTATATCTATATAGATATATAGAAACAGATATATATATATAGATATATAGATATATCTATATATATATATATATGTATATATATATATATATATATAGATAGTTATATAGCTAGATATGTATATAATGAATCAAACAAATCAGACAAATATATATAATGATAAAGAAATAGAGATAAAGATAGAGGGATAGAGATATTGGTAAAGAGCTATAGATATAACTATAGAGATATGGATAGATAGATATAAAGATATAGATATAGATACAGAGATATAGCTATAGAGATATAGATATAAATAGAGAGATATAAAGATATAGATACAGAGATATAGCTATAGAGATATAGATAAAGATATAAATATATAGATGCAGATACAGAGATATAGATATAAATAGAGATATATATAAATATAGATAAAGAGATATATATAAAGATATAGATGGAGAGATATAAAGATAGATATATAGATAATGATATAGAGATACAGAGATATAGATATAGATATAAAGATATAGATAGAGAGATATAAAAATTAAGATATAGATACAGTGATATAGAGATAGAGATATAGATATAAAAATATAGACATAGACATAGAGATATAGATATAGATATAGATATAGATAGAGATCAATATCAACCTGCTGTCCACATCAGGGATATCCATAGACTCCAGAATTTCAAGGAGAATATCATTATTATTTTTACATTCAGTTTTCAAATTATCACGAGTGAACGATAATTTTTGGCATTGAACCTAAATAGGGTGTGTGTAAGGGGGAGGGAGAGAGAGAGGGAGAGGGAGAGGGAGAGGGAGAGGGAGAGGGAGAGGGAGAGGGAGAGGGAGAGGGAGAGGGAGAGGGAGAGGGAGAGGGAGAGGGAGAGGGAGAGGGAAAGCGAGAGGGAGAGGGAGAGGGAAAGCGAGAGGGAAAGCGAGAGGGAGAGGGAGAGGGAGAGGGAGAGGGAGAGGGAGAGGGTGAGGGAGAGGGAGAGGGAGAGGGAGAGGGAGAGGGAGATGGAGAGGGAGAGGGAGAGGGAGAGGGAGAGGGAGAGGGAGAGGGAGAGGGAGAGGGAGAGGGAGAGGGAGAGGGAAAGCGAGAGGGAGAGGGAGAGGGAGTGGGAGAGGGAGAGGGAGAGGGAGAGGGAGAGGGAGAGGGAGAGGGAGAGGGAGAGGGAGAGGGAAAGGGAGAGGGAGAGGGAGAGGGAGAGGGAGAGGGAGAGGGAGAGGGAGAGGGAGAGGGAGAGGGAGAGGGAGAGGGAGAGGGAGAGGGAGAGGGAGAGGGAGAGGGAGAGGGAGAGGGAAAGCGAGAGGGAGAGGGAGAGGGAGAGGGAGAGGGAGAGGGAGAGGGAGAGGGAGAGGGAGAGGGAGAGGGAGAGGGAGAGGGAGAGGGAGAGGGAGAGGGAGAGGGAGAGGGAGAGGGAGAGGGAGAGGGAGAGATAGAGAGAGAGAGAGAGAGAGAGAGAGAGAGAGAGAGAGAGAGAGAGAGAGAGAGAGAGAGAGAGAGAGAGAGAGAGAGAGAGAGAGAGATAGCTACCTCAGTATCCTTTACGCAGCGTTGCAATGGTGCTGTTACACTGACGGGTTCATAGTTCATGCGGAGTTCCTTTTTCAGTAGAACTGTCTCAGTATGTAAGGCTAAAATCTGTAAATGGTACACAGATATCAGAGAGCTTACAAATAAGTTAGATTAAACAGATTATCCATAAGACATCCCACTCCTGTCTAGCTATTGTAATTAGTAATAACAATACTTTAATATATCAAATACAACAGAAATTAATCACTATTTATACATATTTTGAAGAGTATTTGTGATTTTATGTTTCCAATACATATAAAAAGGGTAAACCAATCCAATTCATTAGTAATTCGGCAGAAGTTATTTAAGTATACTGTCAATCTACTATAATTGGAGCTTAATTGGAGAGATCCATATAATTAAGACTGTTAGCTTCTCATGGCATAGAAATTTGATGGTGGTGGGAGTGTAAATATAATTATGTTAAAAGGATAAATTATTCTTATTTATTTATATTGTTTATATTATATTATGTTTATTATTATTATTATAAGTATTTTTATTATTAATATTATTATTATTATTATTATTTTAGTATCATTACTATCATTATTATTATACAATCATTTAATTACTTATAGGTTTGCATTAATGGGAACAATTGAATATTTAACATTTTTTTTGACAACTTTAGTTTTATACAAATATAATATAATTCAAACCCAATACATTTTTTAAGTATAATAACAATAATAATAATAATATACATAGGAAATTTGCCCATGGGAAGTGGATATTATTTTTATAATGAGAATTTTCATATGAATAATATATCATTGCATTGCTGTGGGATTAAAACTTTGATATTTTTATGAACTCATTTATTAAACAATATAATATTGCAATGGAGTAACAGTATTATTGTTATAATATTATTACCCTTGAATGTATTATTTAATAATGTAATTAATTATGATAGAAAATAAACTAATTTCAATTATAACAGAACTAATATTCATAATAACGGTTAGTAGTAAAAAGGTAATATAATTAATAAAGATAATAAACCTGAATTCGTAAACTTTCGACCTTTTCAGAGAAATTTTGGATATTCGGAATAGATTTTGTTTTCCTATTCATAATCAAGCGAGGTTTGGGTTCTATAGTCGATTGGGGTCAAAGTTAAGTTCAAATAATTCAAAGTTCAAAGTAAGTTCAAAGTAGTTGGTACTAAAAAATATCAAATAAGTTAAAAAATTAAACAAAAAATTATATAACGGTAATTTTAAATGAACGATAAAGTGCAAATAACTGAAATTCAATCATAAATGATATTAATATTAATATAAGGTAAGATGTCATCACAATTAATATTTATAATCAATATAAAGTAAGTGATTTATTTTAAGGAAAACCATTTTCTAATTCTTCTTCATAAGTGTATTCCTGCACAAGTTCCTCTTTCAATCTGATTAATTGACGAAATATTGACGAAATATTGTAATATTAAATTACTTTTATATTCAGAAAATCATCAGAAAAAACATTCGATGAAATTAAAATCACAATCTTGAATTGTATATTTAAGAATTAGAAAATTATATCTATCTATTTATATTATTGATTACATTATATTGGTGATATAATACAATGAAATGGTCAGCTAAACAGGACAGTCGAGTAAGGGCGACTTAATATTAATAGAATACCAATAACAATAGAGACCTTACGAGAATAGCATCTCAAGAACAATAGCAAACAGACAACATTTCTGACCTCTTATTGTTAGCTAGTGATGCATTTGCGGTGTCCGAGATTTCATCGAGGACGCGGCGAGAAGAAGCGATCTCCGTGTGCATTTTATCGATAGGTTGGTCGGGTCCGTCTGTCGTGGGGGCGGTAAAGAGTAAAGGGTCGATAAAGGCATGAAACACATTCGGCATCCCCCCCCCTTCCACCTACCTAGCATCCGTTCCCGAACTCGTGTCTCCTCTCACTCCCGACCACCTCTTCCTCCCTCGCGAGGTCCATTCATTCCTCCCACCTATTAACTCTGAAAGCCAACGTCCCTGTCTCTCTTTCTCCTTACCTCACTATCTAACTATCTCTCCTCCCTTGTTTCTCTCCCATTTAGTCCCTCTCCGTAATTATTGTAAGATATACTCCTCTATTCTAGAATAGTCTTCCACTTGGTTCTTCCCTCTCCACCTCCCTACGACCTGTTCACGTACCCGTCATGCTGTCCGATATCTGCTCAACGAGACGACGATGACCTCCGGTCGAGTTGTCGTCTAGCAAGCGTTCCACGTAGGCATCGTACTTTAACTGGTGTGCGGTCGAGCGCGACGACAGGTCGAGAATGACGGAAGGTAATAGAGATATGGGCGGTCAATAATCGGCTTAGAAATTATATCACTCACTGCACTCGCTAACATAAACTAAACTTCATAAACTAAAGGCCCGACACTATCCTAGCTAATGCAAACCGCCTAACATTATAGACTATACTTTCTAACCTTATACACTCTACTTTCTAACCTTATAGACTCTACTTTCTAACCTTATAGACTATACTTTCTAACCTTATAGACTATACTTTCTAACCTTATAGACTATACTTTCTAACCTTATAGACTATGCTTTCTAACCTTATAGACTATACTTTCTAACCTTATAGACTATACTTTCTAACCTTATAGACTATACTTTCTAACCTATAGATTATACTTTCTAACCTTATAGACTATACTTTCTAACCTTATAAGTTATGCTTTCTAACCTTATAGACTATACTTTCTAACCTTATAGACTATACTTTCTAACCTTATAGACTATACTTTCTAACTTTATAAGTTATGCTTTCTAACCTTATAGACTATACTTTCTAACCTTATAGACTATACTTTCTAACCTTATAGACTATACTTTCTAACCATATAGACTATACTTTCTAACCTTAAAGTTTATGTTTTCTAACCTTATAGATTATGCTTTCTAACCTTATAGACTATACTTTCTAACCTTATAGACTATGCTTTCTAACCTTATAGACTATGCTTTCTAACCTTATTGACTATACTTTCTAACCATATAGACTATACTTTCTAACCATATAGACTATACTTTCTAACCTTATAGTTTATGCTTTCTAAACTAATAGATTATGCTTTCTAACCTTATAGATTATGCTTTCTAACCTTATAGACTATACTTTCTAACCTTATAGTTTATGCTTACTAACCTTATGGATTATGCTTTCTAACCTTATAGACTATACTTTATAACCATATAGACTATACTTTCTAACCTTATAGACTATACTTTCTAACATTATAGACTATACTTTTTAATCTTATAGACTATACTTTCTAACCTTATAGACTATACTTTCTAACCTTATAGACTATACTTTCTAACCTTATAGACTATACTTTCTAACCTTATAGACTATACTTTCTAACATTATAGACTATACTTTTTAATCTTATAGACTATACTTTCTAACCTTATAGACTATACTTTCTAACCTTATAGACTATACTTTCTAACCTTATAGACTATACTTTCTAACCTTATAGACTATACTTTCTAACCTTATAATTTATGCTTTCTAACCTTATAGACTATACTTTTTAATCTTATAGACTATACTTTCTAACCTTATAGACTATACTTTCTAACCTTATAGACTATACTTTCTAACCTTATAGACTATACTTTCTAACCTTATAGACTATACTTTCTAACATTATAGACTATACTTTTTAATCTTATAGACTATACTTTCTAACCTTATAGACTATACTTTCTAACCTTATAGACTATGCTTTCTAACCTTATAGACAATACTTTATAGACTATACTTTCTAACCTTATAGACTATACTTTCTAACCTTATAGACTATGTTCTCTAACCTTGATGTCTGTTAGTAAATATCCAAAGGTCGTTGAAAGCTGCCCAATGCATTGAAAGCCATCAGCGTACACCTGCAATCGCATGAAGCTAGCCTGTTCGGGGTTGTCGAGTGCACTGAGTCCCTGGTGAGCGAAGGTGAAACTAAATCGATGCTCAATAATATTATAAATATATTGTAATGTATTCGGGGGACGTCCTTCAACCGATACCAGGAAATTTGATAAAGTTAATTTGACCCTATAACCAAAATGCTGTTTTCTATTATTATTAATTATTATTATTCTACTTTGTCATAATTAATAATTAATAATAAAATAAATATTAAATATGTAATTTTTATTAATTATCAGTTTTAAGTTAACTAGGTTTCTATGACTTGCAACTACTCAAAAAAATAATTAAAATATATTTATATATTACTAGACATATATTATAGTAGTTATATTATATTACAGTAGTTATATTATAGTAGTTATATTATATTACAGTAGTTATATTATAGTAGTTATATAATATTAGTTATATTGTAGTAGTTATATTATAGTAGTTATATTATAGTAGTTATATTATAGTAGTTATATTGTAGTAGTTATATTATTGTAGTTATATTGTTGTAGTTACATTATAGTAGTTATATTATAGTAGTTATATTATAGTAGTTATATTATAGTAGTTATATAATAGTAGTTATATTATAGTAGTTATATTATAGTAGTTATATTATTGTAGTTATATTATAGTAGTAATATGTTAGTAGTTATATTATAGTAGTTAAATTATAGTAGTTATATTATAGTAGTTATATTATAGTAGTAATATTGTAGTAGTTATATTGTAGTAGTTATATTGTAGTAGTTATATTGTAGTAGTTATATTGTAGTAGTTATAATGTAGTAGTTATATTGTAATAGTTATATTATAGTAGTTATATTAAAGAGGTTATATTGTAGTAGTTATATTATATTGTAGTAGTTATAGTGTAGTAGTTATATTATAGTAGTTATATTATAGTAGTTATATTATATTGTAGTAGTTATATTGTAGTAGTTATATTATAGTAGTTATATTAAAGAGGTTATATTATAGTAGTTATATTATAGTAGTTATATTGTAGTAGTTATATTGTAGTAGTTACATTATAGTAGTTATATTATAGTAGTTACATTATAGTAGTTATATTATAGTAGTTATATTATAGTAGTTATATTGTAGTAGTTATATTGTAGTAGTTATATTGTAGTAGTTATATTACAGTGTCTATATTGTAGTAGTTATATTGTAGTAGTTATATTGTAGTAGTTATATTGTAGTAGTTATATTGTAGTAGTTATATCGTAGTACTTATATTGTAGTAGTTATATTGTAATAGTTATATTATAGTAGTTATATTAAAGAGGTCATATTGTAGTAGTTATATTATAGTAGTTATATTGTAGTAGTTACATTATAGTAGTTATATTATAGTAGTTATATTGTAGTAGTTATAGTGTAGTAGTTATATTATAGTGTCTATATTGTAGTAGTTATATTGTAGTAGTTATATTACAGTGTCTATATTGTAGTAGTTATATTGTAGTAGTTATATTACAGTGTCTATATTGTAGTAGATATATTGTAGTAGTTATATTACAGTGTCTATATTGTAGTAGTTATATAACAGTGACTATATTGTAGTAGTTATATAACAGTGTCTATATTGTATTGTCTCTAACCTTCTTAACAATGCGCTCACACTGCACAATATTATCAATAATAAGGTGTTTATTGTCGTTGGTAAAGGAATCCTTCATTGTGTTGTTTTCGTAATTCTTCATCTGTGCATACTGGTCAGCCTTGGTTATAGCCGTGTGGTCAACTGGTAGATAGGACTGCGGAAGCAGTTGGAAGTAGTGTAAAATGGCAGAAAATGGTGATGTAATATTATAGAGTGGAAGGGTAGTGTAGGAGGAAGACAAGTATGGGAGTTGGATTAGTTAGGGGAAGGGTAATGTATAAATGAGGGGAAGGGTGAGGAAGGAGTGAGAAGAAGTATACTGTATGAGGAGGGAAAGAGAAGTAAGATTAATGGAGGCATAGAAGATGGTAACAAAAAAACTCTATATATGATAAATATAGAAATAATTTGAGATTGTTGCATATAAATAAAAAAATATAAGTAATAATTTAACAAATTTAACAGTATTGTAATTAGATAATAATAAACAAAAATAATAAATTTAAATAATAATAGATCATTTAGATTGTATACTGACATTCTTAGAATTCTTTAAATTGCTTCCAAAAAAGGGAATTTGTTCAATTAAAACTCCGTCATCAATATAATCTAAAATGATTATGTCATGTCAATAGGTAATATATCAAAATGTATATATAACCAGACATAAATGATTTACATATTACAGCAGAGGTCAAAGGTTGATAATTTCAAAAATTTGAAAATATTTAACATTATCTATTTAAATGTTATCAATATTTCATGGCAAATAATATTCATGTAATAAAATAACTAATTTAGACAACTAAAACAAATTTCTGTGTATTTTTATAAAAAGAATACTATATATCATCTGTTTAAACCTCCAAGCCATCATGTATACCATTTTAACAAACATGTTCAAATTATCTGCATATTTCTATAATATCCAAAGGAAATTTAAATAAAATTTAGAGTTTAATTAAATAAATTTTCTTTTGTATACAAATTTTTAATATTACTTTCTTAAATCTATCGATTATTTATTGTGAAATTTAATAAATTATTAATTTGAAGTTTCTCAGAATTAACAACTAGAATTAACCAATGATCGGAATTCTAGTGCCCAGAATATTTGGGTACTCATGAATAACAATGCAATAACACTTTCATTAGTGGAATATTTAAAATAAGTGACAATTCAAATTCATTCGCATTAAATAAGAAAGAAATTGCATATTGTCCTAAGTAATCTAAAATGGAAAGCGACCGGATAGAGGGTCTCTCCGCCATCGCCTCGAAGAGAATGTAAAACCTTGTTTGATGGAGTCGGCAGACGTATCGCTATGAATTTGAACCGGAAACCTGGACACATTCTCCCGTTGTTTTGTAGGAGGACGAGGCACCTGAACACAGAGGGCTCATTGAGAAATCAGGACGTTGCAAATTAGGACGTTGCAACGTGAAATTATTTAATGAGGGCTGTTCGTCGAAGGACGCGTTTGTCTACAGATTGTATACACCCCGCGAGTGATATCGACACGGTACCGTATAGTCTTAGGGGGTAATGCCCTCAGGGGTAGTGCCTGTAGGGGGTAGTGCCTGCAGGGGTAGCGCCTGTAGGGGGTAGTGCCTGCAGGGGGTAGTGCCTGCAGGGGGTAGTGCCTGCAGGGGGTAGTGCCTGCAGGGGGTAGTGCCTGCAGGGGGTAGTGCCTGCAGGGGGTAGTGCCTGCAGGGGGTAGTGCCTGCAGGGGGCAGTGCCTGCAGGGGGTAGTGCCTGCAGGGGGTAGTGCCTGCAGGGGGTAGTGCCTGCAGGGGGTAGTGCCTGCAGGGGGTAGTGCCTGCAGGGGGTAGTGCCTGTAGGGGGTAGTGACTGTAGGGGGCAGTGCCTGCAGGGGGTAGTGCCTGCAGGGGGTAGTGCCTGTAGGGGGTAGTGTCTGCAGGGGGTAGTGCCTGCAGGGGGCATGCCTGCAGGGGGCAGCCTACTAAAGTGTTTACCTGGAGAGGCGTGTCGATACTGAACTCGCGTAGGGTATTCCTCATCGTCGAGTTGCGAAGGATGGTGGTACGCGTCGGCAACACATTATTCTGATTGGTCGAACTGCCGGCGGCGGCTTCGACACCCACGCGATGCAGTGAAACGGAACGTTTTGTAGATGAATGTGGCCAATAAACTAGAAAATGGGCATCCGAGGATATCGATTACCAGGTTTGAGAGGTTATTGTATTATAAAGGTTATATATGAAAGATTAATGTGTTTGAGAGGTTATTGTATTGTAAAGGTTATATATAGGAAAGATTAATGTGTTTGAGAGGTTATTGTATTGTAAAGGTTATATATAGGAAAGATTAATATGTTTGAGAGGTTATTGCATTGTAAAGGTTATATATAGGAAAGATTAATGTGTTTGAGAGATTAATATTTCAAAGCCATTTTAATTTATAATTTCAGCTAATTTATCGTGTCAAGGTTGTTTATATATCTAACAGGTTCAAGTTGTGTAGATGGTATGGTCAGAGATATGAGAAAAGAGTTTATATTAAGGATTTAGTGGTTTATAATTTTACATTAACATACATTTTAAAAGAGAATTTACATTTGTAAAGTATATAAATTTGTGTAGTAAAACTAGAGTATAATAAATAAAATTAATTACATTATTTGTATGCACTATTTTGAATATATTGAATTATTTTACAAACAATTCCAGCAACTGGCATATATGAAAAATATAAAATGGTTTTGAAATTTTTTAAATTAGTAATAGAGATAACCTTTTTTTTGATCTTCGTCGATCGTGTTTTCTCGTTTATATAAGTTAGCTTCATTTAGATGTCCGAAACTACACACAATAGTTTGATAAAATGATAAAATAATTTAATTTGTATAAGTATTACTTATAAGAGAATTGATATTATAATAGTTATAAAATATACATATGTGTACATGAAATATGATCGAATAATAAAGTATTTTATATATACAATAATGCAGACTATTTAAAAAATATAGTTTTAAAATAGTGATGTTATTATCACAAATACTGATATCACCAATGGGTATTATAAAAAACAATAATCAATTAGTATAATAATTATATAATATGGTATAATATAGAAAAGTGAGAGCTGTATTGTAATAGTGTCATTTCAAATACATATATAATATTAATAATCCACTATCCCATTATACTAAAACAAGTACCATTTCTATATATTAAATATAATATTTTCAAATTATTTGTATTTATCATTAAATTTATTTTAAATAGAAAACCTGAAAACATTAACATCTGCTTTATTGTGCACTAATGTATTATCTAATATTCCACGTAAACTATTTCGACTTGATATTAATGAGTTCTGATCTGATGACATATTTAGTAAATATGGGATAATACTATCTTATTTATTTGAATTATCCATTATTACTTCATTATTCAATTTTATTATTTACTATAGTTGCTAGGTCTATTTTTTACAAAATATTATTTATCATCTTTGAATTTTATAATAAGTTCATAGACATCAAATGATTATACATTGTTCATTCGGTGTATTGATTTTACGTTGATAAACAATATACGCTAATAACTTTAGAAGATTTAAAAACTAATTTATGTTTAAATATATTGATATATATATAACAATAATAAGACAACTTGTATTCATTCAAAAATGACTTAAGTTATGCAATCATATAGTATTTACATATAAATATATAAGTTATATCTTATGTGTACTTATAAGTTTCGATATGCTTTGGCAATATAATATTTAACTTAATATTATTTATATAACTATTTCGAATTAATACAATTTATTTGATATTATTTAGTTTCTAAATAGTTATATATATAATATTAAAGCATTCAATATATATATAATATTTAAATATTAAAACTGAATTTGATATGGTAAATGATATTAACAATATATTTTTGATTTGATAAATTAACGTAAAGTAACATCCATTTGATTTATCAAAAGTTGTAACATTATCAATATAATATAAAAATAATTATTATTCTGTAATTTTAAAGAATTACCAAATATAAAATTAATTGATTAATATAAAAAGATATGTTTTTAAACATATCACTTTCTTTAATTATTATTATCATGAATACAAAGCATTGTATACCCGTGATTACATGAATTCTTATTAGAAGTAGTAGTACTTTAGGGTAGTACTTAAGTAGTAGTTTAAACCAGCGTATTATAATCACTTTGATTATCTAAATACAATGATTTGTATTTGTCAATCATTGATAACAATATTCCGAGTTATCATACAAGGGTGATTGTAAACATATATATATATATATATATATATATATATATATATATATATATATATGAATTAAGATATAGTTTTAATTATAAATCCTCAGAGAATGAGTTCCTTCTGAATTATTCATTATTTTGTGGATGTCATTTTATCTCATTATTAGTCAGTTGAAAATAATGTATATTTCTAATTAATTTCTATCTTTACGGAGTGCGGACAAACTTTCTTTATCTTCTACCAACTTAATTTCAATTTAATTATAGTAATGTTTGTTAATTCATGTATGTTTTCTCAAGCATTCCTATTGAGGTATACCTATAATACCATATATAGTACAATTCTTGTGTCATTACTGCATACATTCTAAAAATGTTTGATAACTAACTCCTCGTAAAAAAATATTCCGTGTTACAATTAAATTTCAATTAAACAATTAAATTTCACTTATAAATCATATGTTAGTAATGTAATAGCACGTTTGCTTAAACTATTATATAAGTATATCTGTATAATACTTAGTAACGCCAGTTATTTATAATACACAATACCACAACTTACCGGTATTGTAAGATATACAATGCACGTTATATAATAATGATTATACGCGACTTAAAATAAACAGATCAAGAAAATAAATAACGATGAACAATAATACCCATAACTATTTTTATAGAACTCTTTCTAGTCATCAAAAATCTCACTTATGTTGAAGTTTCTTTTTATATGGAATAGTAGTATACGAATATACTACTATTCCATAAAATATTAATATATAAGTAATATATAATTGTATTCGCACATTAATAGAATATATATTATTTAATTATAATTATTTATTATGATGTACAAATACATAATTTTAATAATTTTTATGTATACGTATAAACACGAATTCAAAGTATATTGTGTATATTGGTAATATTGGGTATTAACCAAAATTACCTTGGGTAATATTGGGTATTAATTTATTAAGTTGTTTGTAGATGATACATTATATCTATAAATAATAATATAAAAGTTTTATAAATCGCACACCAATTAAATTTGAATTGCCGGGAATATTCCATATTCCTCGTTTATGCGAACCATGTTTTGAATTTGAATGATATACTCTTTACTAGAATACATGTGTTGGAAGTAGGGATCCGAATCCAAATATATGCATAATGACGATACACGTTATTTTTTTAAAATTAAATTAATTAATAGATCAAAATTATAACCCGAACACAACCATATAACTCAAGAGTAATACATTTCAATATACAATTATTAATTTTACAAATATTTACGGCCTTCGTATAGTATTTTTAAATACCACTGAAATGAATTTTATTCAAATTCTATTATCTTTTCATATTTATTTAAGTGACTTTTAAATTGTTATTTTATATATAATGTTTAAAAGTGTTAATACATTTAGAATACTTACTAATGAATTAATAAAACAATCTAGTTGTATTAATCATGCATACTCGCCAAACTTATTAAATGTTGCAATTAGTATATCATTTAAAGGTTAATAATATTTTAATAATTTTTAGGTATACATTTGTATAATTTTTAGGTATATATTTTTAGGTATTTTTATATAATTATAAAATTAATATTTAAAGAATATTATGTTTGCAGATATATCATATATGATATGATATATATATATATATATATAATTTATATATATATATATATATTTAGTAATATATTGTTTATATACAATCTATAGATCGATATTCGTCCAAATTGCAGTTTTAAGCTCTTGAATTGAAATTTACGTATTTCACATCCATTATATATTAACCTTGTCAGCAACTTTACAAGTTAAATTATTATTATAGTTATTTAAGAAAATTGGTAATATTCAAGTTTATGAAAATAATTAAATTCATACAACTAAACCTAGTGAAAGAAAAATCACAATTTACTTTATAAAAATTCAGATATAACTATAAAAACTAAGAACACTATTAATTGTGCCGTAATTGTAAAAAGTAGAAATTAATTTGTAATTATAAAAAATAAAATAATCAACTCTTCCGACATTCAAATCTATAAATAGTTTTATTGGTGCAGCTTTAACAATGCACATCAAATGTTGTTGTAAATAATTAATCTATGCTTAATGATATGTAGGTGAGTTCATGGGCTTTTTAGTGTTCTTTTAATTTACTTTTTAAATACTTTCATTGTGTTAATTAATATATTTACCTAGGAATAATAAATAAAAAGTATATGTATCGTGAAACTTGCATACATGAGAATGACTCTTTGTCAGAATGTTATTGAAAATCTATGATAATGGTAAACTCATCTTTCTCTACATTATTTCAGTAATAATAATTATATAATTTAATACTTATATAATTTAATGCTCTACGTCACGTCATATTGAGTGACAGGTTATCAACATTGGGGAAATTGAGTATTACGATATTACTAAAATTATAAACTCGAATGATCGAATAATGACCTGAATTGAAAACCACCATAAATTGAGAAATTAATCTGATACATTCTTTATATCGTATTTATAGTACGCAGCATACAAATATTGTATCTTTTCAACAAAGAGAAGTTTGACAATGAAAAAAATACTTTAACTAATTTCAAATCCTTCTAATTAACCATATATTTATGCAATCGTAATAACTGAAATGTAGTGCTAATAACTGATAACTGTGCTAAGAGACATGAGTTATCTCAGCACACCTGCATTTACTAAACCCGAAATTACATCGATAATGAGGAGTAGCACTAAATTATAAGAAAACAATTAAAATACTGCTAAAGTTAAAAGTGAATATAAAAATTATAATTAAATTCCACACTGTTTAAATGCAATTATGCAAATACCTTCCTACACATATTTATTTGCCAAACACTAGTTCTTGCAGATTTAAACATACCCCTAAAAACAAAGACATCAAACACTTTATATCGAGCGCTACGTCCAATAATTTAAGTTATAAAATCAATGAGATATTCGAAAAGTCATCACTGAATGATCCCATATAATAAATAAACATTTTCATGACTTATCAATAATCACATTTATGCCGATCTACAGTTGTATATTGAATCCATCGCAGATAAAATCAGTGGGAAATTGTAAAGTCTATTTAAAACTTATTACAGATCATGTCAAATTCTACAGAAGGGGTAAGACTGCAAAGCTGCCATACAAAAAGAAATTAAGTTTTGAATATTCAGGTTGAGGAACATAAGTGTATGTTTATTGGTAGTCTTTTGATTAGTTTATGTAAATTAAATTTAAACATAGATATTGATACATAATAATATATTAATAATCTATTATTAATACGTATTATCAAAGTTAATTTAGTTGTAAATTTGAATTTATAATATAAATAACTTATTGAATACATCTAAATTATTTTCTAATTTTCTATTTATTTTGATCATATAATAATTATAAATTTTAAACATTTAACAATTTAGGAGACCTGACTTACGAGCAAATGAAAGTTGATCCTAAAAGTGCCAAGAGTGGATTTGAAATTTCCAGCGAGCTGCAGGAGTTAGTGGCGTAAACTAGGGAGCATTGGGATGTTTACACGAGCATACCCGCGGTAAACACATTCAATTCAACAATACGCGGGGAAAACGCATTATCCACTTACTTTGTTTACTAATCGCGACGGCCCAGCTATTTTAAATTGTTTGTTTGCCCAACGCCATGCTACACACGCTTACATCGAACGCTCGCGGTAATCTACTTTGAAATGCTGCTCCCAGGAAGTCACGTCTTTACTTTCTACATCCTCGCGGCGAACAGAAACGCTATAACGTAAACGACGTAAATGACGTAAATGACAGAAATAACGTAAATAACGTAAATGACGTAAACGATGTAAATGACAGAAATAACGTAAATGACGTAAACGATGTAAATGACGTAAATGACGTAAATGACGTAAATGACGTAAACGACGTAAACGACGTAAACGACGTAAATGACGTAAATAACGTAAACGACGTAAATGCCGTAAATAACGTAAATAACGTAAATGACGTGATGTAAATTGCCGCGTGTTAACGTATGAGTGCCCGTGCGGAGACGAGCGGTTTGCCTCGAGGTAAGATAAGGGGAAGCCTTAACGTTATGCCCTTCTCTCAACAGCTCATCCGACGTGGTGAAGAGAATCTTCAGCCTCGAATTCGGCGACAACGTTAGTGCTCGTGGCAACAGGCTCTATTAGCAAGCTCTATTAACAGGCTCTATTAGCAAGCTCTATTAGCATACTCTATTAACAGGCTCTATTAGCAGACTCTATTAGCAGGCTCTATTAGCAGACTCTATTAGCAGACTCTATTAACAAGCTCTATTAGCAGGCTCTATTAGCAGACTCTATTAACAGGCTCTATTAGCAGACTCTATTAGCAGGCTCTATTAGCAGACTCTATTAGCAGACTCTATTAGCAGACTCTATTAACAAGCTCTATTAGCAGGCTATATTAGCAGGCTCTATTAGCAGGCTCTATTAGCAGGCTCTATTAGCAGGCTCTATTAGCAGGCTCTATTAACAGGCTCTATTAGCAGACTCTATTAGCAGGCTCTATTAGCAGACTCTATTAGCAGACTCTATTAACAAGCTCTATTAGCAGGCTCTATTAGCAGACTCTATTAACAAGCTCTATTAGCAGGCTCTATTAGCAGGCTCTATTAGCAGACTCTATTAACAAGCTCTATTAGCAGGCTCTATTAGCAGGCTCTATTAGCAGGCTCTATTAGCAGGCTCTATTAGCAAGCTCTATTAGCAGGCTCTATTAGCAAGCTCTATTAGCAGGCTCTATTAACAGGCTCTATTAGCAGGCTCTACTAGCAGGCTCTACTAGCAGGCTCTACTAGCAGGCTCTATTAGCAGGCTCTATTAACAGGCTCTATTAGCAGGCTCTATTAGCAGGCTCTATTAGCAGGCTCTATTAGCAGGCTCTATTAGTAGACTCTATTAACAGGCTATATTAGCAGGCTCTATTAGCAGACTCTATCAGTAGGCTCTATCAGTAGGCTCTATTAGTAGGCTCTATCAGTAGGCTCTATTAGCCGCTGTAAACGCAATAAGAAAAGTTTAAATGTTCGCTGCATAACAGCTTTACATTAGCTTCGCGAACGTTTATTTCAAATAATTGGCCGAATTAAGGCACTGCAATGCCCTCGGCGATTATCTCGCATGAAAATGAAGTTAACGATGAAACAATTGAATACTAAAACTTCAATAGTAGTTTATTCTCACATTATCCATGTGATTTACGAGTAATAGTCTTTTTAAAATATCGTATTATTAATATCTTTATATTTATAAAAAACCTGCGTCAATATCTCTTTCACTCGTTAATTGCGTTAAAAGAATCAATAGTTTTTCATAATATTTAATGTGGATTAACTATAATTGTATTCGTATAAACCAACTTCTCCATTTGTATTCTATACACAGAAAGACATGAAGATGAAACGTATGCAGGAGACTCTGGCTAGTGTACGTAAACACGACGCTGACAATAAATCCCTTGAGGTATCGAGTTAGTTTACGATTTATGTACGCACCCTTTTTAAACTCTACAACATCTTTACACTTTTTTATTCCTTTTTTTAAACCCATATATTAATTTCTTACCGCTTATTTATACTAGCTTTATATTTTCTTTACATACTATTTATTTCTACATTATATTTATAAGGAATATATATATAAAATAATTATATATCAAAATTTTATTTACTCTTTTATTTTAGAACAATGAAGCAAACTTTTCACACCTTTATGACAGAATTGTTATGGATTTGACTGTATTTACACATGCATTAAGTTAATTAGGCTTCACAATTGATCTCTACACCTCCCTCAACTACTCTCACGGCCTCTATTTCCCTAACCTAATCACCGTAGACAATGCGAAATCGGTGACCAATTTACGCATTATTCACATTACGTTCCGCGCGTCTGTAACATTAATTTCTCTGACACGCAGTTGCCATGCTTACTGTACACATACGGAATCAGATTGAACACTGCATGACCTTCAGAAAGGTTTGTCTCTCTCGACGCCACCCGAACAATGCTTTGTAGCGATGTTTAGGAATGTCGTTTTACAGCCTCGGCTTCTGAGTTTGGAAGTGAATCGTGATAGGGGTATTGACTAGAATATTTCGTTGGTTATAGTATTTAGGTAGAGATAATGTGGATATAGTCTGTTAGAGGGATATAGATTACTTATATATCTCTTTAGCCCTACCATTACGTTCTATCTCATTACCCTTCTTAACCCTTTAATGCCTCCATTTGCTACTATCACATTACTTATCCCTTTAAGGGTACGTGATAAGAGTTTAAGAGTTCATAAATGATTTTTATATGTATTTAATATGGAAAATAGCACTCTACCAAAATACCCTTAACTTTGTTGATATTAATTGAATCTTTATAATATTTAATGTCATGAAAGATATAATATTGATCTATAAAATTATAAATTTTTTTATATAATATACAAAGGAAAAATAACATTATTTATAAAAGTATTTTCTGATTTAAAACATCAAAAAACTTTAATAATATTTGATATAATATAAAAAAAATTAATAATATGTATTACTTTATTATTTATAATAACAGAGCATTATATATATATATATATATATATATGTAACATAATTAATATTTATTATACTAGTAAAATAATATTAACACATATATATAATATATAAATATATAATATATAAATATATATAATTACAAATATATAACAGATTTGAAAATTATATAATAATTCTGAATTATATAATATATATTTATAAAGCAAGATTTTTGCCCTGCATTATTGTACTCCTTTAGAAGGAGCCATACTTTATATGTCATGTGTTAATTTGTTAATGTGTTAATGTAATGCTAATGTTATGTTAATGCTAATATGAATAGATGAAGTAGTAAATAATGAAATATAAAATTGCATCAACAAAAAATAGGTACAAAATACAACTGAAGCTAGAGTTATCGCATTGTCAAATTATAAACAAAGAGAACAACAATACCCTTATAACAATACCCTTATAGAGTACAACGATTATTAATAAATAAACAATCTTTACTTTGATGTTGAAATTTTTTTAAATGAATTTATATTCATTAAATTATTGTAATTATAAATTATAATACAATTATTTTAAATAATATAATACATTTTACTATTAAATAGTATTACATATTATTAAATTACTTTTAAAAAGCTTATTTATCATAATAACAATTAACATAATAACAATTTTCTTATATCAATCTAAATATAATATATTATATTAAACAAAAAAAACTGTAGGCATATTTCTTCATATTTTACACTGTATTGAATCCCTATCTAACTCATCTAACCTACATCTAACTCATAACTTGTATTGTACCTACATTTCGACATCAATTACACCTAAAAACACTAACCAGAATACACTAACTTTTATAAAACCTTTTCACCCTAACCCACATTATATCCTAACCCCATTACACACAACCCATAATACATAATTACAACCAAACTTCTATTGCATTTCAATACCTAATTGCATTAATCATAATTTATTAACTAAATTCTTATTACATTCTAACCTATTAACATCATAATGCATTCGCCCAAAGGATAAAAGATCCAAGTCTATGTTGATCGAGAGACTACATTTGAGAAGTAAACTTCTGAGGAGGTTGGAAAAGGTTGACTACAGCCGTTTCCTCTGGATCCAGGTGCGTATAGCGAAATATTTCCACGTCTATTATCATGTAAGCGTCTTAATATATAGAGCACTGATAGTAGATCTTTTTTATAAACCTTCTAAATCATGTAAATATTATTTGAAATATTATTTTAATTTATTATACATTTTTCCACAAACTATTTATAAATGCCAATTCAGTGAAAAATCTGTAGAAATCAAAATTGTGAATTAAAACAGATTTCATTTAATGAAATCATTTTGTAACTGAATCTAGTCATTTCTGTGAATGAGAATATAATAATATATGTAATATACTACGTAAAATTTAAAAAATTAATTGTAATAATTTGAAGTAAACATTTTTTTAAAACTGAATTATCTTCAGAATGAATTTATAAATATTTATAAAAAAAAATCTTTATAAATCATTAATCAATAAGAATAAATATTATAATTAATATATAAATAAATGAAATAATACTATTTTTAATATGGTAAATAAAATCTATTCTATTAATTCTTTTGCTTACAAAGAATAATCTATTTATATATTAAATATATTATAATATAGATATTTTCTATATAATAGATATATTTTCAATTTGTAGTACATAAAGTCTAGATTAATATTCTGTATTTGTATCTACATCGCAGAAAGAATTACAGTTGACTTACAAGTATCTGCCGGATAAAACACCGGTGTTGTCGAAACGTGAAACCAGAATAAAGGTTAGTTTCCAATAATGTCGATGTTCTATATTCACAATGTCCGGATGTTTGTGTAACACATTTAACCTTTGACCTAATCGTAGATTGCAAGAGAAGCTGCCGAAGAGATTAGGGATCAGAAGATTTCGATGCTGCGTGAGAAATTAATAGAGGAAAGGATATCTTTTGAAAGTCACAAGACCAAGGTAATAACATTGCATTACACCTTTACTGACATCATTAATTTGTCCTCTAATTCTAAATCTTTTACTCTCTAATTATACGTCGACTTATATCCTGGATATAGATAAAAACGACATTGAAATGAGACATTATTTTCAGGAATTGGAGTTAATCATGAATGATTTACAATCGCTTGGTATAAATAGAGAAGTCGGATTAACGGAAGCTTTGGAACAAGCAGGAATAGTATTACCAGTTCCAGAAAAGGTTAACATTTGCAAGTTTGAATAGTTGATATGGAAAAAGAAGATTAGAGCTTCATATCTTTTTTATATCGTTGAATTGAATTACTTTAAGGTAATACTTCAATTACATTTTTATAAAACATTGAATTAAAGTAATCATTAGCACCTTATTAGGTGCAATATAAACATAAGCCTATAAATTAATTTTTCATATCGGTCAATACTATTACAATTAGATATAAATAATAGTTAAGTAATTGGTTTCAAATTAAATTTAAAATAATAAATAATATTTCTATAAAGAATCTCACATGATTGTGCTTGAGACCATTGAAGCATTTTATTTGTAAATGTTTTCTTTCAGAATTATGATGCTGATAAACTACAATAAACTTTTTGTATATTTAAAGGGTTTTGTTATATTTTGATGAATCATATTTATATTAGTAAATTAAATATAATAAAGATATAATTACTTCATTAATCTAAATAGAAAACAAAGTTTATTTTTTAATCAATCTTAATAAGATGTAAGTCTATCTTGTAGACACCTTTCCTCTTTCGTTCTCATGTAAACACATATACCACCATTTTGCCACAATTATTATTATAAATAACAAGTATTCGTATGTTTATTATATCAATTTATTATATCAACAAGTGAGAACAACGTTGATAATAAATATAATATTAATAATTAAAATATAGAATATATAAATGATGATTGTAACACTTTTTCAGGAAAAATATGTCAGCATAAAAACTAGGAAATTGGAAAAGAAATTTGAAATTCTTGCTCACAAATCTGTGATTCCGAAATCCTACATTTTCTAATCCGCAATAAATACAAATGATACATATCGACTCTTTTTCTTGCGCCATTGTTAAGATATCTCAGTTTCAGTCGTACCATTTATTTGACGAGGAGGCAGCGCTAATTGTTTTGCTGTACGAATTTACCATTCTATCGAATTCGTCGGTTTTCTGTTTATTACCCTTTTTATTATTTTTTCTCTGCATCTGCGAATAAAAAATATAATTAGAAATGGATAAAACTAGTTTCGAGGACTAGATAAATTATCAATTTGAAATTACATCTACAGGGAGGCTGTAAATTTATTATTCTCATGCGATAAGAACCATTTGTTCATCATTTCCAAATGCTCGTTTGGGTAGTGTCTTGGCTTTAGTATCTGTTGATGTGGTCAGTTTAGTTGTATCAAATGAGAATTACAAATAGTGGTTTGCTATAGCATTTTATATCATGACGCATTGATTAATCAGGAATACAATTTACTTTACAATGCTATTAACAAAAAGCATTTTGGAGTGTTTTGGCATTCTAGTGGATTAAGGAACCTTTTCTCTTATCATCGGTGCTGGGACGTGAGTTATGTCGTACTTTAGCTCCCCAATGAGATGAAAGTCCGGTGTTCACCTTTTTCTGAATCTTGCTCTGTTGCTGTGTTATTACTATCCATTACTAGCTGTCATTACTAGCTGCCATTACTAGCTGTTATTACTATACAGTTAATAGGTTTACGTGTTATGAACTCTTACTGATAGCTAAATTCCTTCAAGATTAGTTTTGTTACCATTTGACTGAGTTTTTTTCCATCTTTGTTGACTTTTCGGAATATCGGAGCAGGCTGAGATATCGATGGTTTTACGCCTGCGAAATATGTTTTTAGTCGGAGATCAAATTTCTATAAAAAACACTTGCGAATTTATATTCGATTCCCGTTGAAATAGAAAAACTAAAAGAACCGAGTGCATGTGTTATAAAAATTAAGAAAAACGCGACTGTATTCAATGTCACACATTTCTTACACCTAATTTCTTACACCGCAATGTTTACTTGTAAATAACAAATAATTCTACATATACACATCGCAAATAAACGCAGACCACAGCATAAAGCTTTAAATCCTTACATCAGGCCGAGATTGAATTCTCACCTGAATATATCGCTACAAGTTTATAAATAAAATACGATTAGTTATCATGAACCTTTGAAATCTTGTTATCTCTATATTTAACAATTAAACATTGTGTTGTGTATTATAATCTATTTCATCGGTCAAGAGTGGATCATAACCATTATGAGTTGTATGTGTGGCATTAGTTGAAATTTCAGTTCTCGAAGGACGTTTCCATTTACCTCCTTCACTGTTTTGTTTACGTTGGTCTTTCTTCAACTGAAAACCAAGTGAATCAAAATACTTAATGCTACTAATGATGAATCTAATCTTTAAATTATATTTATAGAAATGGAAGCTAATAAATAATATTCTATAAAAGATAATCTATAACAAATAATCAACTGATATCAATAATTTGAATATTATTGTCAATAACATAAATATTGAATTTTAATGAATAATGAGAAATAATGGTTTATCTAATTGTGAATTGCTTTTCTCATGACTATATCAGACTTTTCTTAGGATGTATCAACTTTTGGAGTGTTTATAAGTCTTCAAAAACCCTCCGTAAACATATTCGACAATAAACTGATTTCATTAATTCTCTCATATAAAGAACATTTAAGTTTTCTGCGAATGTTTTGTTTTGTCTACCTGTGATCTTTGTATTCTCCTTTCCTTCAATTGAAGAGCAGATTTGTTCTCCAACGAAAACTCCACAATGGGTCTCTGCGAACGGAGTGCAATTAGGCGTGGTGAGTAACACGGTATGTGGGGTTTGGGGGGGGGGGGTGAATATAAAGTACATAGTTCTACTGTAACGTGTACCCAAGACGAGTACGGTTCGATGAGGTAGAGGATAATCGATTAGAAATGATCTGGGACAACGAGTCCATTGTACTCTCCGCGATTACACTCGACTCCATATAAGGCAGTGCAAATAATCAAGTCGAGGGGGAGGAAAATAGGAAACTTAGTAGACTTCGTGGTACGTTCGTCGTGGAAGATCGAATCAATAAATACTCGACGCGGATATAATATGTAGAGAACTTAGCTCGATAATGAAGCAGAATCAAAAGAAATCCGATGCAAAGCATCCTATAAACCACTCCGATGCAAAGCATCCTATAAACCACTCCGATGCAAAGCATCCTATAAACAACTCCCCCGACTGGACATGCAAACGTCTGCTCTAAGTTTCGTTCCCTCTCAGGTTCTCGGCATTTCTCAACGCTGGTGATCTCCGCCTAACAGACGAAGGCAGGTTGCCCGAAGTCACCTTTTTGTCGCCGAACACGTCCGGGTTATTGTTGGCAAGGCGTAGGGCGGCGAGAGCGTGCTTGTGCTCCTGGAAGTTGACGAAAGCGAAACCGCGACTTTTCGCCTGTCCGTCGGCGTTCACAGTCTTCAGGTCGCGCATGACCCGACACTCGCTGATGTAGGCGTCGGAGAAGTCTACTGTAGGGAGTGGTCCGGGGGTTGGCTAGTGTAGGGTTGGCGATCGAACCCGTTGGTATGGAGTAGACGCTAGTTTTGTTTGGTACAACTATTTAGTAATACTGTTGGAAATAATTGTTTTAAATAGAAAAACAAGAATTTATCTATTTATAGAATTTCGTTTATTAATTACAATTTACGCTGCATACACGGACAAGATGTGCGTGAGATGTTAGAAGCCGAGATGGAATGTAACACGCCGTAGATAGAGCCGAGGTAGTTAAGGGCAACTATGTAAAGAGTAAACGCTGTTCGCGGAGGATGGTACCGACCTTTGACCGGCCCCTCTTCCCCGTCGCCTTCGTCTCCTTCGTTGGCCGCGTTTCCAACGGCATCCTGATTCGCCTGCTTCATCAGACCGTAGAACAGACGCTTCAGTTCGGCGTCGTCGACTCTCGTCGGCAGGTTGTGGACGGACAGACGCGTCGTGGACACAAACGTGTTGAGATCTTTCAACTTGAGCCTTTTCGTGTTCTCCAACTGAGGGACGGGGTCGTTAAGGTCGGATTATATGCCTCCGATAGTGAGGGAGACGCCGAGGAAGAGGGTGAGGGTGAGGGTGAGGAGATATATACCAATAAGAACCTTACTCCTCCTATCGATATCTTGTTGAGAGAGTCCTTGGGCAGCCAGGGTTCCAGCTCTAATTACTTTATAAAGAATAATTGAAAAGTTTAGTATATTTGGGAGATATTTAGAAAGAACTTTTAATGTTAATAATAGTAAATTATAAATTATTATTAAATATAATTTTTAAAATTTGTAATATATATTCTATGAATTATTTCTACTATAACTTTCATAATTCTATTGTAAATTTTAAAATTAATAACCAATTTTCACTGAAATTACGAAAAACTAAATGACACGTAAATTAGAAATAATGTTTACAAATTTACACATTAAATATGAATACAATAATTGACTATATAATAAATCATATTCGATATCTAACACTGAAATTAGCTTGCGCAGGTGCCACGTAATACGTTATTATACGTTACTAATTTGAACTTATCGCAACCAACGTCCTTCTCTGGCGAGTCCCAGGTTTCTCAAGTCCTTGATCTTCTTCTCTCCGGACTTCTCTTTGAGGTCGTCGACGGCCTGAGCGGTTATAGCACAACTCACCGTCAACTTACGACCTTCGAAGTGTATTCCTGCGCCGTAGTGAGCCTGAAAAGAAATCGACGGCAGGACTGAGCTTTGGGCTGAGATTTCGACTTGTTTGGGGGTTTCGATGAGATGTGTCGATGCGTGCATTTATTGTCATTATCATAAATACATGAAATGATTTCTAAAAATACTAATCAAATGCTAATACATCAATTCGGTATATTTAAATATAAATATAACTATAGATATAGATATGAATATAAATATAAATATGGATATATATATATATATAAATATAGATATAACTAGAAATATAGATATAAATATAGATTTAACTAAAATATAAATATGTAAATAAATATAGATATAAACTAGAAAGAAGTTACTGTCAAGTAAATATACAATATGAACAAGTTCATATAAGAGGTGGCAGCCTAAAATGAGAGTTAGGTAGTATGTAGGTACCACAATGGAAGTTGCAACTAAGATATGCTGTGCTCCGTTGGATTAAAGCGAAGATAGTAAGCAGAACGAGGCGTGAAAGTGCAACGGTGAGGTACCTGAGTGAAATTGGCGACTCTAAAAGTTTCTTCGCATTCTTCTTTCCGATCGAATTTCACAAAGGCGCAACCTGCGCGGATTTGATGAACGAAAGTTTCAATGGTTTGGTTTCGTCGAGAGTGAAATCTAGACTTGAAATCTCAGATATCATTAACGCCTGTACCATTGTTATTGTTTATACAGTTAGAACATTAATCAAATTCATTTAATGTGCTATTTTATGTTAAAAACACAACTACGAACACTAATATATTATTGTTTACTTTAACAATTTTGAAAAAAAAATAATCTCATTTAAAAATAATTCAAATTTGATCATTTTAAATTCCATTATAAAAATCATAAAATTCTTCTCTTTTGAGATCTATTTTCATACATTCATTATGAAAAATAATATTCTATAAATAACTAAAAGTAAACATTGAACAATCACGAAAGACAAACTAAATTTCTCATGAGATAAATAGAGAGCTTTGTTCCTATTATATACTCATTAATATAATAATTAATATAAAAATGATGCATATCAAAAGCTAAATAAAATATTTTTAGATTATTAAAATTTTTAAGTTAATGAAATATTACTGGTAATAATAAATAAAATAATAAACAATCCTTATTTACAAAATGTAATCATATGTTATTATCTTACACATAATTGTTTATATATTGTAGTATACGAAATTACGGATTAAGAATTATAATTTAATATTTCTTAATAAAATTAAATTCATAAAATTAATTTCCCACCCAAAATATCAAAGTAGTTCTATTTTCCAATTATAAAATAGTTACACAATTGACTAGGAACACCCTAGGTAGGGTGGTAAGTAACCTAGGTGGGTTGGTCAATTGGTCACCTTGGTTTTAGTTAAACCTTCAGTCGACCACTAGCTCCAAAGTATTAAGCCACTAGATTTTAACCTCACTACTATAGACGGCGTTACATTGCGTATTAACACATGTGTGCTTATCTAACAATTAACTGTGGGAGGGCTTTGGCTATACGCTACGAATTCCGCGTGAACGTAAACAAATTCGTAGACGGGCGGCGTGCCCACCCGTGAACCCGTGAACCCCGTGAACCCCGTGGCGGGGGGGGGGGACTACCTTTAGAGTGGTTGGTTTGCTTGTCGACCACGACTTTACAATAGGCGATGGCTCCGTGAGTGCGGAATAAATCGGCGACGGCTTGTTCGGTGGCGTCGAAGGGCAGGTTACTGTAGTTAGGGGGGGGAGAAGGTTGGCTCGTTACCATGGCGACGGCCGTTCAACTCGCCGCCTTTAGTTACTAGGCAATTGTACCCCGCAAACTTTCGCTTACAATAACGGGCGTTTGTGAAAAGGGAATGTTGAATGCGAAAATGGATTAATGGATAGTCGTTGCGGGGCCAGAAGAGAGGTGAGAATATGCAGCGACTCTAGTTGGTGATTTTCATGAGGTTATGATAATTACTCGCAGGGACATCCTTTGCATTTGAATTCGGAGCGTATAGAGTAATTGGAATAAATGATACTGATAAATTGGCTTGAAAAAAGCTAAACAATCGTTAGAGATTAATGATTAAATTATGGTAACAAACCGTATGAAAAGGGTCTTGCCTTCTCCCACGTCTGATTCTTTCTTCGCTACTAGATAACAAAGAAACATAAATATATAAAACATAAATATGCAGGTGTGGTATCAAAGTAAACTGTTAGGAATTGATTTAGGAAATATAAAATTCGACAAAAACTCATAAATTCAAAAGAAGAGAGTTTTAAACAAACTGGGTTGCTTTGAATGCAATTCATTTTTCATTTTATTTCTATCGCTAATCAAGTCTTTATCATTCTCCCCATCCTCTTCACTCTCCTCCTCGCTGTCTTCCTCTTCACTCTCCTCCTCGCTGTCGTCATCTGATCCGGAACCTATCATAAAAACAATCTGTTAGATCTCTCGCTAGATGTCAAACTGTAACGGAGTTCTCCTCAGCATTATTTGCAAGTGTTCGCAATTCTACTTTAGTCTTTAAAGTATTTTAGTCTTTAAATCAAAGTAATTTCGAATTGGTGATTAATTATTGATTCTCTTCAATATTACATTTGAATGAATGTGATATATTTATAAATTTAAGGTAATTTTATATATATATATTATATAAGAATGATTCGGTAAATATAATGAATTTTATATTTTTATAACAAATAGTGTTAATTAATAGCATATATTTATATGTAATTAAATATAATACAAAATAATGTTTTGTTTTAATTATCTGTTAAAATTTGAAAACAGTAAAATAAAGCTTATGACATTTATTTCGCAAGAAAGAAAGATTGTTTCATTTAAAATATTTAAATAACTAATACAACACTCATTATTCTTAAATTTTGTACATAAAACTTTTTTTATTTATATACCAATTGTTTTGAAAATCACAGATTGTTTATTATGTATAGATTACAAATAACAATCAGACAGTTTATAAAAATAATATTTTTATTATTATTATATCATTTTAAAATTCAATCAAATATGTTGAACTTTGTCCTATAAATTGACCAACAAATATTTAGATTAACAATTATTTGTCAGATTATTGCATACATATATGATTATTATATACATACATAATGCTAAACATGATATAATTATTTTATTTGAATAGATCCATTAATTATTCATAGTGGTATTTTGCATTCGAGGTATTTTAAAAAACAATATTCATTAACATATCAGATCCCCTTAACTTTAGACTATTTTTATTCTAAACACTAATACAAATACTAATTGAAAATAATAGAAAACTAAAGTAATTTTTATTTTGAAATCAAATTGCCTTAACCATTTATATTTAATTAATTTTATATTTCATAAGGTTCATTGTATTTTATATGATATATGATGTTATTTCAAAAAATTTAAAAATAATTGATATTATATTTATTTTAAAATTGAAAGGTTGAGGACTTTGAAACTGTAAGCACTGTTTGTTTGTTAAACCAGACAACAATAGTTTTGTTATATAGGATTTATATATATTCTATATCTGACGGCATTTCCATCATTATATAACAACTTGGAAAATTTTGATGGGCTATAAAAGCATGAAATATTTTTCTATTCTGAATTGTTGGGATTTTTTATTTTCTAATAAACTAATTTTACTAAAATATTATCAAAATGAGAATAAAATTGGGGAATATTCTAAATATTCAATTAATTTCTAATTTCTATTTTGGTTACAAAATCTTAAATATTCATTTTTTCTAAATGAAATTTGTATATACAAAAACTCTCTCTTTTATCATTATACCAAAATATAGATTTAATTTAAATAAAACTTTTAGTTTATATAAATAAATATTGAAAATATAAAACAAATTAAAATATTGTATATAATGATATTAGGCATTGCATTTAGTTTTTAAAGGATAATAATTCATATATTTTTACATGTAAAATTAAGAACAGCATATATCCTGGTTATTGCTTATCGTGGCAATACAATTTAACTTGCACGACTAGCAAAGTTGAGCTCAAAATCGAATAGAAACCTGAATTTCTTCTATTGTCTTTATCGAGAGGATCAAAGGTCATTTCGACATCGCTGTCTGTTAATTAAAATTATCTATATAATCATCCCATTATTTATGTAACCGTACCATTATCTTTGTAACCGTACCATTATCTTTGTAACCGTACATTATCTGCATATTCTCATCAATATTTTAAATAAAACTTTAATATTAATATATCTTGAACTAATTAATGTCTCCAGTAGGAATGTTAAATTCTTTAGATACTTATTACAAAGATGACATGGTTACTGTTGCATTATAGTGGCATCACCATAGTAACCAGATTCGCTATCTTGAATCAGTTCTTCATCCTTCGCTTTCTGACTGTCCAGCTTTTCGAATACCATACCTCCGTCTCCACCTATGGGCATGAAGTGGCAATGTTACTGAGATTACAGAAAAGACTACATTTAATACGCATATAATACGCATATAATACGCATATAATACGCATATAATATGCATATAATAAGCATATAATATGCATTTAATACGCATAAAAACTCTAAATATTTCAATATTTACTTAAATATTAAAAACTAATATTATAAAAAAGATATAATTCATTAAAATTTCACAGAATTGTGCGTAAATTACTGAAAAAAGCCATTTAAGATCACACTTAATGTATAGTAATGACTGTAGCCAGTATAACACAGTAGATTAAATGAACCTATTTCATACATAAATCCATATGCATATGTAATAAAATGCACCAAATGCTCTTTTTCAACTAAATCATTAACATTAATCAATAAATAGTGAATATCGGTCCACAAAAATAATATAAATATTATATTATTGATATTAAAATTGAGTAAATAAATCTAATAAAGATAATTGTAATGAGAAACTCTCACCTTCGCTCTCACCTTCGCTATCACCTTCGCTATCACCTTCGCTATCACCTTCGCTATCACCTTCGCTATCACCTTCGCTATCACCTTCGCTCTCACCTTCGCTCTCACCTTCGCTATCACCTTCGCTCTCACCTTCGCTATCATCTTCGCTATTACCTTCGCTCTTACCTTCGCCATCACCTTCGCTATCACCTTCGCTCTCACCTTCGCTATCACTTCGCTCTCACCTTCGCTATCACCTTCGCTCTCACCTTCGCCATCACCTTCGCTATCACCTTCGCTCTCACCTTCGCCCTCACCTTCGCTCTCACCTTCGCTATTACCTTCGCTATCACCTTCGCTATCACTTCGCTCTCACCTTCGCTCTCACCTTCGCCATCACCTTCGCTATCACCTTCGCTATCACCTTCGCCATCACCTTCGCTATCACCTTCGCTCTAACCTTCGCTCTCACCTTCGCCCTCACCTTCGCTCTCACCTTCGCTATTACCTTCGCTATCACCTTCGCCCTCACCTTCGCTATCACCTTCGCTATCATCTTCGCTATCACCTTCGCTATCATCTTCGCTATCATCCTCGCTATCATCTTCGCTATCACCTTCGCTATCATCTTCGCTCTTACCTTCGCTATCATCTTCGCTATCATCTTCGCTATCACCTTCGCTCTTACCTTCGCTATCACCTTCGCTATCACCTTCGCCTTCACCTTCGCTCTCATCTTCGCTATCATCTTCGCTCTCACCTTCGCTCTCACCTTCGCCCTCACATTCGCTATCACCTTCGCTATCACCTTCGCTATCATCTTCGCTCTTACCTTCGCTATCATCTTCGCTATCACCTTCGCCCTCACCTTCGCTATCACCTTCGCTATCATCTTCGCTATCACCTTCGCTATCATCTTCGCTATCATCCTCGCTATCATCTTCGCTCTCACCTTCGCTCTCACCTTCGCCCTCACATTCGCTATCACCTTCGCTATCATCTTCGATCTTACCTTCGCTATCACCTTCGCTATCATCTTCGCTATTACCTTCGCTCTCACCTTCACTATCATCTTCGCTATTACCTTCGCTCTTACCTTCGCTATCATCTTCGCTATCATCTTCGCTATCATCTCGCTCCTCGTCAGTACTACTTTTGTGGTCTTGCTCTTCGTCCTCCTTCTTTACCTCTATTTGATCTGGTTTCGCTACTTCCGTGAACTTGCTCTTTGACACTGCCCAATCAATGGCTACCACGCGTTCTGGATGGAGGGCATGGCCGTGTTTAGGGGAGATGGTGATTAAAGTATTGCGGGGAGTAGCGGGTGGTGAAAGGCAGAGCGGGGGGAGGGGGGGGGGGGGGGGGGGAGGGTATCTTAAGATGATAAAGCTGAATTTGGAGCATGGAAATCCTGTTCATATCAATAGCAGTTTTATATTATCAATACCAATGATAATAGAATTTTTTTTAATGTGTGTGTTTTGTATGCCTATATTTGTTGGTTTGTATATAATCAGTACCTAGATATATGTTTTCTACGCGTATTAATGTCTAACTCTGTAGGTTTGTATGTACTAAGTATGTAGATCCACGTTTGCTGTGCGTTAACGTTTACAAATTTCCCCGTACCAACCGAGTATTTCGCTGCCGTTCAAAGCTTCGATGGCAGTTTTCGCGTCACTTTGCTTCAAGAACTGCACAAAAGCACACCCGATCTTCTTACCGCCTGCGAAACAACCGGGGATTACTGGGGTTGCACTTAAAGTAGGTTGCGTCGAATTACTGCAACGAGGATTGAATTCGCTGGTTTCGAATCCGAGGGACGCAGAACAATCGAATCTCGCAGGAAGAGAATTCAATACAGCAAGACCATAGTATTACGTTGCAAGTGTTACGGATATAAAGCAATATTTAGGACAAAGCTGTAGATGTACGTAGCTAATTATGCGTTGTGACGTAATAGGTTATGAGATTGTATGTAGATAAGATACAAGGAATAAGTTACGAGATGTTAATAAAGAATGCGGATGTATGCAAAGATATATAGTTCCAGGTATATAAATACTTCTAAGTGTTTTAATATTTATTTATACATAACGATGATACATATTTTAATTAATAACTGTATATTTAGAAATCTCAGATATATCTATAGATAAGATAATATAGTATTGTATATGATATTCAGTGGGTTTATTGAGAAATTTATTAAAATATTTCGACTAAATTATAGCATCTCAGCAATTTTACTCGCAATTCTCAAAACCTTTTTTCATCTTCGGAATCACGGTTTCTGAAAGTGGACCAAACTTTGAAAAGATTTCTACGAGGTGATGTTCCGTGCACTGGGGAGTGGCTTATTATTGGCGGGGGGTATAACAGGGGGCGTGGCTTATTATTGGCGGGGGGTATAACAGGGGGCGTGGCTTATTATTGGCGGGGTATAACAAGGGGTGTGGCTTATTATTGGCAGAGTATAACAGGGGGTGTGGCTTATTATTGGTGGTGTATAACAGGGGGGCGTGGCTTATTATTGGCGGGGTATAACAGGGGGGCGTGGCTTATTATTGGCGGAGTATAACAGGGGGCGTGGCTTATTATTGGGGGGTTATAACAGGGGCGTGGCTTATTATTAGCGGGGTATAACAGGGGGCGTGGCTTATTATTGGGGGGTTATAACAGGGGGCGTGGCTTATTATTAGCGGGGTATAACAGGGCGTGGCTTATTATTGGTGGGGTATAACAAGGGGTGTGGCTTATTATTGGCGGGGGGTATAACAGGGGGTGTGGCTTATTATTGGTGGGGTATAACAGGGGATGGCTTATTATTGGCGGGGTATAACAGGGGGCGTGGATTATTATTGGGGGGTTATAACAGGGGCATGGCTTATTATTGGGGGGTTATAACAGGGGGCGTGGCTTATTATTAGCGGGGTATAACAGGGCGTGGCTTATTATTGGCGGGGGGTATAACAAGGGGTGTGGCTTATTATTGGCGGGGGGTATAACAGGGGGTGTGGCTTATTATTGGTGGTGTATAACAGGGGTGTAGCTTATTATTGGTGGTGTATAACAGGGGGCGTGGCTTATTATTGGTGGGGTATAACAGGGGCGTGGCTTATTATTGGCAGGGTATAACAGGGTGCGTGGCTTATTATTGACAGGGTATAACAGGTGTTGTAACTTATCGTGGAGGTGTCCTTGGATAGGGATTATCGCGGACGGTGATAAACAAAGCGTAAAGTGAGATCTACAGATGAAGTACGCAGTTAAAGAAAGTCACCCATTCGGGAAGGAGATTTAATTTTGTGAAAATGCAACGGTAACAATTTCTTTTTATGATTTATGGAATTGGTGAAAATATACATTTACTCGTATAACAATATATATTATATATATATATATATAATATATATAACGCACTTATACGAGGAGAAATTGTTTATAAATTCACATTTTCATCAGATCATAATGGAGATACACATGTCACTGATACAGTCGTGGTTACAATAACGTCACCCTTTAATAGCGAGGTGGTTCTCAAGCATCACGCGGGGTTTGGTCAGCACGTAGATCTCATGACACTTTCGCAATTATTTCATTCTCTAGGGTAGATGTAGATGACTAACCAATTCAACTAAACTTCGGAATGAGGTAACCTTTAAAAACTGTTACGAAGCTGGCAACTCAAATGGCAGAAGTAGTGAAATATTTGGTAAAGTGGAAAGGTCGGGACTACTCACCATGTATGAGAGATTACGGATAATCAGTCGGTTTTGTTTATGTTGTTTCATTAGGATGACCTCCTGTGACCTCCTGATCACATGTATTTTGCCAGCGCACACTAGATAGGGAAGCGATTACGATTAAATGGGAGGGCTTAGATTGGGTGCGACGAAGGTATTATTAAACCCCGGGGAGAAATTGAGATGAGGAGGTTTTGTTAGGCGAGATGGAGGAGGTGTAGGGGTCAAATGCAATTAGGAGGTTTTGTTAGGCGTGATGGAGGGAGGGCTAGGGGTCAAATGCAATTAGGAGGTTTTGTTAGGCGTGATGGAGGGAGGGCTAGGGGTCAAATGCAATTAGGAGGTTTTGTTAGGCGTGATGGAGGGAGGGCTAGGGGTCAAATGCAATTAGGAGGTTTTGTTAGGCGTGATGGAGGGAGGGGTAGGGGTCAAATGCAAAGAGGAGGTTTTGTTAGGCGCGATGGGGGAGGGGTAGGGGTCAAATGCAAAGAGGAGGTTTTGTTAGGCGCGATGGGGGAGGGGTAGGGGTCAAATGCAAAGAGGAGGTTTTGTTAGGCGCGATGGAGGGAGGGCTAGGGGTCAAATGCAATTAGGAGGTTTTGTTAGGCGCGATGGGGGAGGGGTAGGGGTCAAATGCAAAGAGGAGGTTTTGTTATGCGAGATGGGGGGAGGGGTAGGGTTCAAATGCAAAAAGGAGTCGTATTTAATGGGGTGCAAAAGTGGGGATGCGATTGGGTGCGAGTGCAGGCCTTAGTTAAGTGTAATGAGGGGAGGGTGTTATCTTGACCACTCCGAAGTTGCACACTGACCGTCCTTATCTGTCCACCTCTTCAATATCAGCATTGCCATGTTGGCTGAATACTTGGAGTCGAACCTGAAGGGTTCATCTTTTAATATATATATAGTTAATGTATATAATATATGTCTATGTATATCTATAATAGTTAATATATATCAATATATATACACTAAATTAATAGGGACACAAAGATACATATATTTATACAGCAACATAATTATACATAATTAAATTTTATCTTTAAGTCAATATTTATATATATTTAATAATTATCATTATATTTATACTTCTATAAAATAGTCAGAATAAATTGTTATCATTTATGGGAAAATTACTTGCTATTTATTTATTACAGCCTCATATATGAGTAATTTTTTAAGAGATTCATGATTTAATAAACAGTAGAAACAGTTTATATATAAAACACATTAAAATACGACATTTATGAATTATAGTTGAACTACAAAAAACAACAACTTCGCATTACAACTGCATACTAATAGGTAATTTTTATATTTCAACATTAAATTCATGTATTTAGGATTAAGTAATAAGTGAATTAAAAAATATTACCTGTCTGTATAATAAACTGTTAATGTTGTTAACAGTTAAATGTTATAATAAACTGTTATACTAAACTGTTCAACAATTTAAAACAATCTAAAATGTATGTCTGTATATCTAGGTATGTATGTTGGAATATCTAAATATGTATGTTGGAATATCTAGATATGAATGTCTGTATATATAGATATGAATGTCTGTATATATAGATATGAATGTCTGTATATCTAGATATGAATGTCTGTATATATAGATATGAATGTCTGTATATATAGATATGAATGTCTGTATATCTAGATATGAATGTCTGTATATATAGATATGAATGTCTGTATATCTAGATATGAATGTCTGTATATATAGATATGAATGTCTGTATATATAGATATGAATGTCTGTATATCTAGATATGAATGTCTGTATATCTAGATATGAATGTCTGTATATCTAGATATGTATGTCTGTATATCTAGATATGTATGTCTGAATATCTAGATATGTATGTCTGTATATTTAGATATGAATGTCTGTATATCTAGATATGAATGTCTGTATATATAGATATGCAAAGATTTATTTAAATCAAATCTCTTTCTAGCTAAATATATGGTAAATATTATACTATTAATTTTAATATTTAATTTTATGGTTTAGTTCTTTTTTAAGATTAAGTTTATATTTAAGTATAAGTCAGGTTGAGTAGGTGTGTGGATAAGTCTGAATGATCGTTAGTTGGTAAGACTGAAATAAATGTTGACAGTGGATGGTGGAATAGGTTTCCACAGACATTCTACCAGTAGGTATGTCTACCAAATGTGTATTTGGTGTGTAACTAAAAGTGAAATAAACAATCGTGAAAGCATTATTTAGCGCGTGTTCTGGAATAAAGTTATAATGAGATACTATTGTAAGATTCACAAAGATCCTTAAATGTATCGTGGGTTCATTGTTTTAAATTATAAATAAATACTTCTTTGTTTATAAATGAAATAATATAATATGATTGTGGAATGATAAGAACTTTACCTCATTAATAATAAGAACTAAAAGATAATAAAAGAATTAGCCTAATATCCTTTGAATACATTTTATAATTAAATATATCATTTATTTATCATTATGAATAAAATATAATTTATCAATCCGAAAAATATATTACAGTTAAAATTCCGTTAGATAGAAGTTCATATTATTTTACAATATTTGAGGTAACAATTATGTATAGTTGCATTTTGTTTTAAAAAGTAATAATCGATAAAATATGAATTTCTATAAAATTGTACAGCCTGAATCTCTGAGGAAAATCAATTTTAGTAATTATTGAAAAGATAAATTCACATCGGAAGACCTTGACTTTCATCTCCTACGGAAGAATGTTGCTAACCTGATGAAAAGAGTGTCTCTTCTGGAGCCAGCCGCTGGGTACTCTAGGTGTTCGAATGCAGGCAACTTCCTGTTAATTGCGAAATAACAAATCAAGGAAAACATAGCGTCGTGTATTATTAACCATGGTTATTAACGGCCATGTGTGTACGAGACTTTTGCCCGTGTACGTTCGACTCTAGGACAGGCTAAAAGTAAAGTCTATTTATAGATAATTAATTATGGGGTGGGGCTGGAATGAGGTTAGGATGGTGAAATGGCTAGGGTTAAGAACTAGTGGTATCAATAGAGGTGAAGAGAGGCATGATAAACTGTGTAAGCAGATCTATTTACAACTCTTTACATACTGGCAATGTTAACTAATGCTATAAAAGCATCAAAGTTCAATACAAATTATGAGATCGATTGTTTTAAAACAGAACTTAAATCAAATGCAATCTATTTTTATGTATTTTTTTGTACGGCTGCTTACGCTTTTGAAACCCAAACCCAAACTATATTTATAACTTTAGTCAGAGAAATGGAGAGTATTAGTGAGAAATAGAGAGAATTAGAAAAAATTAGAGAAAATTAGGGAAAATTAGAGAAAATTAGAGAGAAATAGAGAGAATTAGTGAGAATTAGTGAGAAATAAAGTGAATTAGTGTGAATTAGTGAGAAATAAAGTGAATTAGTGTGAATTAGTGAGAATAAGTGAGAATAAGTGTGAATAAGTGAGAATTAGTGTGATTCGTATATAAACAACACTCCGCACTCCACATACTTCAAATGAGACTGTAAACTGTCGACAATGAGTTGTCGTGCGAGACCAGTCCTCAGCGGAGACACTACGACAGTATTGGCTATCAGCGAAGCTACTCCGGTCTGCAATGAAGGAGGGTAAGGACGGGGTAGGGGTAGTGGTGTAGTGGTGTAGAGCTAGGTAGGGGTAGTGGTGTAGAGCTAGGAAGGGGTAGTGGTGTAGAGCTAGGAAGGGGTAGTGGTGTAGAGCTAGGAAGGGGTAGTGGTGTAGAGCTAGGAAGGGGTAGTGGTGTAGAGCTAGGAAGGGGTAGTGGTGTAGAGCTAGGAAGGGGTAGTGGTGTAGAGCTAGGAAGGGGAAGTGGTGTAGAGCTAGGAAGGGGTAGTGGTGTAGAGCTAGGAAGGGGTAGTGGTGTAGAGCTAGGAAGGGGTAGTGGTGTAGAGCTAGGAAGGGGTAGTGGTGTAGAGCTAGGAAGGGGTAGTGGTGTAGAGCTAGGAAGGGGTAGTGGTGTAGAGCTAGGAAGGGGTAGTGGTGTAGAGCTAGGAAGGGGTAGTGGTGTAAAGCTAGGAAGGGGTAGTGGTGTAGAGCTAGGAAGGGGTAGTGGTGTAGAGCTAGGAAGGGGTAGTGGTGTAGAGCTAGGAAGGGGTAGTGGTGTAGAGCTAGGAAGGGGTAGTGGTGTAGAGCTAGGAAGGGGTAGTGGTGTAGAGTTAGGAAGGGGTAGTGGTGTAGTGTTTGGGAAGGGGAAGTGGAGAGAAGGGGAAGGGAAGTTTAGTGTTGGGAAATGGCTGACGAGGACAATATCGATGTTAAGTGGTATTGAAGAGTAGATAAAGGGAATAAGTACTTGGGTGCAGATCTAAGGAGTAGATGAGATGGAGATGGAGAAGTGGAAACAATAATAGAGCATAATGATGGGATAGGGGTAGTAGGATATAATGGTGAGAAGAGGTAGTAGGGTGTAATGCGTGGAAGAGCTAGTAGGGTGTAGTACATGGAAGGGGTAGTAGGATGTAATATTAGGGAAGGGGTAGTAGGGTGTAATGCCAAGGAAGAGGTAGTAGGGTGTAATGCCAAGGAAGAGCTAGTAGGATGTAATATTAGGGAAGGGGTAGTAGGGTGTAATGCCAAGGAAGGGGTAGTAGGATGTAATGCATGGAAGATCTAGTAGGATGTAATATTAGGGAAGGGGTAGTAGGGTGTAATGCCAAGGAAGAGGTAGTAGGGTGTAATGCCAAGGAAGAGGTAGTAGGGTGTAATGCCAAGGAAGAGGTAGTAGGGTGTAATGCCAAGGAAGAGCTAGTAGGATGTAATATTAGGGAAGGGGTAGTAGGGTGTAATGCCAAGGAAGGGGTAGTAGGATGTAATGCATGGAAGATCTAGTAGGATGTAATATTAGGGAAGGGGTAGTAGGGTGTAATGCCAAGGAAGGTGTAGTAGGGTGTAATGCCAAGGAAGGTGTAGTAGGGTGTAATGCCAAGGAAGGTGTAGTAGGGTGTAATGCCAAGGAAGGTGTAGTAGGGTGTAATATTAGGGAAGGGGTAGTAGGGTGTAATGCCAAGGAAGGTGTAGTAGGGTGTAATGCCAAGGAAGGTGTAGTAGGGTGTAATATTAGGGAAGGGGTAGTAGGGTGTAATGCCAAGGAAGGTGTAGTAGGGTGTAAAGTTCACAAAATCAATTGTTGGTTACGTCCAAAAGATTAATGTTTATATGAAAGTAGCTTTCAGATACTAATTTAATACCTTTTTAGCCAATCTTTCTGGTTTGGGTTTCTTTGTTTTAGATTTAGATTCCTCATTGGACTTTCCAGCTGGGAAGAGGGAGAGAGGCAACACTATACTTTATAAAGCTATTAACTCGAGCTGACCTTGCTATTGATTACAAATTAAATATATTCTATTAATCTATTCATGAATCCTGAATCACAAATCATAAATTCTTATAAAGGGAATGCTGAGTACATCTATAAATAAATTTTTAAATGTATTTAATATGGATTATAACAATATTTATATAAATATTGTCTAATTTAAAATATCAAAAGTATCATATTATATCATATCATTAATATTAGATATAATATAAAAAATAATAATATTATGTATTAATATATTATTTATTATACCTGGAATTTGTTATTTAATTTAATGAATGAATTATGAATATTTAATTGACGAAATTCTTACACAAATTTATTTTGTGTAAATTGAATTTGAATAAAATATTAAGAATTTAATTATTTATTGAATATACAATTAAAAAACTGTATTTACATATATTTATATTTATATATTAATTACATAATTCATATTTATTATATTAGTAAAATAATATTAACTTATAAATATATATATATACATATATGAATACATTTTTTTAATAGTATTTAATAAATAATGTAATATAATTAAATATGTAATAATTCACTTCAAATATATTAAATTAAATGTTCAGGTATTATAAATAATATATTATTACATAATATTATTTATTTTTAAAATATTAAATCCAATATTATTAAAGTTTTGATTTTCTTGATGTCTCAGATCAGAAAATATTTTATAAAAATGTTATAATTTTACTTTGTATATTGTAATTAAAAATGAATAGTATTATAGATAAATATTATTTAAATTCAACAAATATCGACAGAGTATCGACAATAAGTATTTTTGTATCCATATTAAATACTTGTAAAAATCATTTTATAGATGCACCCTATAGCGTACCCTTAAAGCTTATTGTGTACAAATGGTTGATTATCTATTTCCGCGTGCATTCGAATATCATTTATAAATTCGCCTACGATTACGTCGTATGATTGAATATACGTTTCGAAGGTCAGTGGTTTGAAACGGTTTCGGAATGTCGGTGTACGCTTATCGGTCGGCCAATCGAAATCGAGTTCAAACTAAATACGCCCACCGACCTTTCACTTTATTTTCACGCGAATCCGAAAACCCAATGTTCAAGTTGACGCCGTTTATTTTATGGACGTCGGCGAGCGTTGAAACCGCATCTTCCCTGTGGCGAGGTAATCGGGGTTCACAATTAGTTAGTCGAAATGGATTTCTCTGTATCGACAGAGATGCTTTTAGGTCGAAGGACATGCGGAACTATAGACGAAAAAGTAAAACTACTCGAATACATCTAATAACTAGCTGGTATGTATCTAAGAGTACATTAGTATCAATTTACAATATTGTAATTATGTATTAGATGTCGTCGTAAATATTCGTTATGAGGGTAAGGAATTTTAACAATAAATTTGAAACTGAACCTGGTAACAAAAGAAACATAACCAAATCCTCTACTTTTCTTAGTTTCTGCAATTTAAAGTATATTTATATAATTCAAATTTAAAATATATTAATATAGAAAAAATACAAATATATCATAACAAAATTACATATTTAAGATATGTAATCATAAAATAAAGACCATGATTAAATAATGAATTATTTTAACTATGATATAATTTATTAGATAATCATGATTTTAAAAAAAGTAAAATTGGTTAACAATTTTCAGAAATATTGCTACTTAAAATAAATTTTTTGTTACAAAAGACTTTTTAAGGTTATATTTATTTTGTATTCCATAATATATATTTGTTGCCATATTTAAATATAAATATATAATATCTATTATAGTTTAAATTTACACCCAATTCTATCAATTGATATAACAAATATGTAATACTTTGAAATATTTAAAATTTTAAAATTCCTAAATGGGAAAAATTACTAATTATATGAAATTTTATGTAAAAACATGTCATAACAATTTATTAAAAAGGGCTAAACGTATGGTGAGGTTATGGTACTTTTAGAATAACAAACTATCCCTTTAACAATTACTCATAATACATTATTTACAGAATGTTCTGAAACAGATCAAAAAAACAAATTCCGATTGTATTTGTTGTGAAAAATAAATGCAAATATATTATAATAACATATTCAGAGCAATTAAAGAGGACAATAGACATTAGGCGATACACTCTCTACCATAAAGGCATATTGAAATGCCACTATGGCATTCATACTAATTTCGTGGCTACTAAAATCAAGGCTACTTTTTGCATTACTGCAATGCAATTTATATTAATGTATAAACTGAAAAACATAATTTTCCACTCGAAATTTGTTTCCACAATAAAAAGGAATTATTTCGTTTTTAATCGACTTTAATATAGAAAATATTCAATTTACAACGTTAAAGTTGGCTTAATGAACTTTCACATTCACATTATGAAACATTTAATATTAAATAAAATTAGGAATTATTTAATTTCATTTAATATAATATCATATCTGATAGTTATACATTTCTTAAGGTTGCTGGTCTGTGTACACTACACATCAATTGCTTCTGAATATTAAATAACATCATTAAATATCATGAATAACTACAAATGGCTTACTCAATATTTAGAATTACCAATGCTATCTATTATATCTATAACATTTCTGAAGAGATATATATATATATATAATATATACACAATGTATATATATGTTCTTAATATTTAATTATCTGTATTTTACAGATTCAAACATGAATCACAGTATTACTAATAGACATGAGCTATTATAAATGTCAGTTATTTTATTTTCAATACGCCTATTTAAAATTTTTATCGCATGCAACTCCCATATCATTTATCTGATTGACATCTATAATATCTGAATTGTATTTTATTCTGAACAATGGATACTATATTACTTTAAGTAATATTAAGCAAAATTTATAAATATTTGATATAACCTTTTACAAGATACAATATATTTTACTTATAAGATTATTTTAAATGTATTTAATAGTATACGATAATAGAAATTACTCTATCTTCTATCTTATAACCCATTTTGCATAGTAATGCATTTTGCACGACACTGGATAATAATATTTAAAATTTATAATAAATTTGAGCGATATTAAAATCTAATCATTATATAAACCTTTATCTAATATAATAAAACATCTCTTAATAGGGCCATAGTCACTAAAATGTGATTCCAATTCATCATTAGTAGCAGATTTTGGTATATTTCTGACGAATAGGGTACGTGAATTTTCAGACATTTAAAATTTTATTTTAAATAATAAATTAATGAAATGGTCAGAGTTCATTCAATGATTGTCGACATCTTAATATAATATAAATGTAGATTTATTTCATTACATTTGTATTATTCTGATAAATTCTATAATCCTTAAGATTATATAATATATAATATATATATAATACACATTTAGTAATGAAAAATCCATGTAATAAGAATTTTAATATATATCCAGAATTACAGATCATATTTAATAAGGTAATCACGAAGTTTGGTACACACCATATTTCATGATTGCTTTTGAGTTATGTATATAATATATATTATATACTGTAGTGGGGTTATCCAAAATATAATAGTCTTTATTCTTCACACCAACTAATATTCTATTGAACCCATACAAAACGGCGTCGTAGTTAATACTCTAGGATCGCCAGTTTTAACAAAATATTTCTATTTCTATTATTTATGTATATATAAACTCGAGAATACCTTGATAATCTTGATATAAACTATTAGAACAATATGGAACATTTGTTTCGAAAAATATAAATATTCTATTGAACCCATACAAAACGGCGTCGTAGTTAATACTCTAGGATCGCCAATTTTAACAAAATATTTCTACATATATTCTTAGGTACCCTCCTAATATCATAGCTGTATATATTGGCTATTAATACAACAAAAATTCAAAAATTCAAAATAAAAAAGGCGATTTTTAAAAAGTGAAATTCCTAAGCGGATATTCATTTTTGAATACTCAAGTTAACATTTTAAAAATAAACATCAAATTTCATTAAGATTTGAGAGGGTACTTACGTTTTTTGATCAACTAAATTAAAACGTCAGAAATGGTCTAATGCACCATGAGCATTGCACATTCCTCTGAATGAATTTAATATGAAAAAATATGAAAACTTCTAATAATTTTACTTGACTATTAATCTCAAATATTCACCACATAGATAATTTCATATGCATTATTTTATCCTAGGTAGATAGAATTATATTATTATTATTATTATTACTATTATTACTATTATTACTGTTACTATTACTGTTACTATTACCATTACCATTACTATAATTATTATTATTATTATTATTATTATTATTATGATTATGATTATTATTACTATTACTATTACTATTACTATTACTATTACTATTACTATTACTATTACTATTACTATTACTATTACTATTACTATTACTATTACTATTATTATTATTATTATTATTATTATTATTATTATTATTATTATTATTATTATTATTATTATTATTATTATTATTATTATTATTATTATTATTATTATTATTATTATTATTATTATTATTATTATTATTATTATTATTATTATTATTATTATTATTATTATTATTATTATTATTATTATTATTATTATTATTATTATTATTATTATTATTATTATTATTATTATTATTATTATTATTATTATTATTATTATTATTATTATTATTATTATTATTATTATTATTATTATTATTATTACGATTACGATTACGATTACGATTACGATTACGATTACGATTATTATTACGATTATTATTACTATTACTATTACTAGTACTATTACTATTACTATTACTATTACTATTACTATTACTATTACTATTACTATTACTATTACTATTACTATTACTATTACTATTACTATTACTATTACTATTACTATTACTATTACTATTACTATTACTATTACTATTACTATTACTATTACTATTACTATTACTATTACTATTACTATTACTATTACTATTACTATTACTATTACTATTACTATTACTATAATATTACTATTACTATTATTATTATTACTATTATTATTATTATTATTATTATTATTATTATTATTATTATTATTATTATTATTATTATTATTATTATTATTATTATTATTATTATTATTATTATTATTATTATTATTATTATTATTATTATTATTATTATTATTATTATTATTATTATTATTATTATTATTATTATTATTATTATTATTATTATTATTATTATTATTATTATTATTATTATTATTATTATTATTATTATTATTATTATTATTATTATTATTATTATTATTATTATTATTATTATTATTATTATTATTATTATTATTATTATTATTATTATTATTATTATTATTATTATTATTATTATTATTATTATTATTATTATTATTATTATTATTATTATTATTATTATTATTATTATTATTATTATTATTATTATTATTATTATTATTACTATTACTATTATTATTACTATTATTATTATTATTACTATTACTATTACTATTACTATTACTATTACTATTACTATTACTATTATTATTATTATTATTATTATTATTATTATTATGATTATTATTATTATTATTATTATTATTATTATTATTATTATTATTATTATTATTATTATTATTATTATTATTATTATTATTATTAGTATTATTATTATTATTATTAGTATTATTATTATTATTATTATTATTATTATTATTATTATTATTATTATTATTATTATTATTATTATTATTATTATTATTATTATTATTATTATTATTATTATTATTATTATTATTATTATTATTATTATTATTATTATTATTATTATTATTATTATTATTATTATTATTATTATTATTATTATTATTATTATTATTATTATTATTATTATTATTATTATTATTATATATCTTTATTACATGTTAAATATTTAAAATTTGATGATATAAACTAGTTGAAATATTGATATAGTTTATATATAATGAAATAATAAATAAATGTGTAATAAATCTATAATATATATACTTCAATATAACATATACACACACACTTATATATATATATATATATATATATATATATATATATATTAAATTATATCTATAAATAATCAAATTCGGATGTAAATAAATATAATATCTTTTTATATTTGTATTATCAAACATTAATATGCAAATGATATATCAGTTATAATGAAACATTGTTATATACTAGTAGCACCATGATGGCTATACAATATGTACGCAATGGTAATAATGTTGTTTTAAGGGTATTCCTTAAGGTATTCCTTAAGGTAGAATCCCGAAGTTAGGATACGTTCCTGGTGATTGTCATTCGAATCCCGTGGTTGGCGAGGTAGGTGTTCAATCGTCGCACGAACAGCAAGTCGGCTTCGTACGACCAATCGAGGTCGAGCATCGTCGACTCGCGCAGACTACTATCTAGGAACTCCTCGATGTGGGCCGACAGCTCCAGCAGAATGTTCGCGCAGGGAGCGCTGTTTAAGGAAATCGGGACGTTGCGAGGTGTTTCGGGTGCTCCACCGTGTTCTTGATTCGTGTAAACGAGACGTTGAGCCAAACTGTGTATCCTGTAGCGAACCTGGTTTCTTATATCGGACGTCGGAGTGGAGTTTTCAATAAACGGCACCATTATTTCCTACCTTTATATAGGTTAATTATATATTAATCTGTATTGTACTATAATTTACATGTATAGATATGTATGATTAACTTTATAACACATTACACCATATTGATTAATAATAGTTTAATAACGTATGTTTTAATGTTATTATAACACTTGTTATGCATATGATAACACACAAATCTTATGATAATTATAGAAATTAATTAATGTTTTTATTAATAGAGAATATTGGATAATTTACTGATGTATTAAATTGTAAATAATAAACTACACATATCAAAAATAGATTAGTTAGTATCGAAAGTACTGATTTGAATTTAATTAATTTATTAACTTAGTATCAATTATAATATATTACGCTATACTATTAATTAAATTATATTATATTAAAATACACATATTGACCAGATCATGATTGTACAACAATATATTAGTTAGTATCGAATGTATTGATTTGAATTTAAATCATTTAAAAATATATTAATTTATTATAAATTATAATATATTACACTATTAATTAAATTATATTAAGATTGATCAGATCATGATTGTATAAAAAAATCACGTTCTATTGTAGTAAATATGTACATATATATATATATATATATATATATATATATATATATATATATAATATTTATATATATATAGGTATGTATGTGTGTGCGTGAGTGTGTGTGTGTGTGTGTGTTTGTTTGTTCGCCAATGTAACAAATAATTTACGTAATTTATAATAATTTATGATGTACATTATAAAAATTAATGTTATTGTCGTAGAATTTGAATTTTAAAAATATCCTTTAATTGAGATAATACGAATTCGTGTTAATACATCTTTACACTACATACTCGGGTATTACAAGTGTCTTTTTAATATACTCGCAAATCTTCGGAGATATCTGTCATTATTCTGCTATATTAACTGAACTCAATATAGACTCATTATATAATCTAGAATACTTAATTATTATTAGTCTTTATTAATGTTAATAATAATAAATAGATATAAAAGTTACATTAATCCATTATAATGTTAAAAATGTTAATTAATATAAGTACATTTAATTACTTTTTGAATTTAATATATTATATTCATTATTCATAATAAGTTATGTACACATTTATAAAACGAGTTATGTAAATATCTATATTTATATAAATATCTATATTTTATATATATTTAAAATAAAGATTAATCAAATGACAAACTTATGGTATCATAACAAAATTTACAAAGATTGATTATTTTTAGATTGTTTATTTCTTGCACCAAGCCTATAGACCATAACGCCATGGATGGCACTACATGGTCAAACCTACTATAGTATTATATATAATAAAATATGAATTTCCATGAATGGAGTATTAATTATGTATTCATAACATTATAACCATATATATACATATATATATATTATATATATATATATATATATATATATATATATATATATTAATATATACATTAATATAGTATTGTAAATCTCTATACTATTTAATCTATCCTTCCACTAATCATAATAATCTAGTATCAATCGCATATATGATAGAGAGTGTATCTATGGTAACTTAGGCTAAATTTAAACTAATTACATATATACTTAATTATTGCCAGTTCAATATATCTTTCTAGTTCCAAAGTCAATTAAATTTATAATTTTGTAAAAATAGATAAAATGTCTAATTTATAGAATACCGATAAGAATTGTTATAACAGTTAAATAGACATGTTTAACAAATAATACAAATGGATACATTAAATCTTACATTAATAAAAGTGAAATAGAAAAAAGAAATGATAAGTAATATAATAATTATATTCAAATATATTAATTATATAGCAGATTACTTGTCAAAGTTAAGTATACTATAGAAAACACTGGATATCTACTGTATAGCATAGTATAGTTTTAGTATATCGTATGGTCTGAAGAATTTGTAGTCAACTCGGGTCTACTCAATGGTTTTAAAGTTTATAATTTACGGAGAATGTTTTTAATGTTATTTTTAATTCGAACCAATACTAACCGAGGTTGCCTTATTTCGTCGCTGAAGGTGAAATGATCACAAATCGCGATATATTCACTTCGAATGAATTCCATGCAATAGATCGGCCAATGGAGTAGTGGTCGAATTTACCCCGACCAATGGTCAACGATAACAAAACCGGCGCTCGGTGCCGATCACTCGAAGGCTCGATTGCCGATAATCGCGACGCTATCGTTACCCGGATCGGGATCCCCGATAATCGTGTTTTACCGTCGCGCGATTCGCGGATCGTAATCTCGGCGGATTACGATATCTCGGCTGGCAGCGGACTCTCGGCGACTACATCTCGCTTGACGTGCGTCGTGTCGGAATCACTTCGAGAGTCGGGCGATGAACCGTGAACCAACCACCGAAGACTACTCACCGAGAGATACGTAAACTACGCAATGCTGGTCGCGACTGACGATACCATACACGGCGTGGTAATAGTTTTTGGTAGCCAGCCAATGAATTGCGTAGTTTGAGTCGACGTAATGGGCGCAACCAATCACTAAACGTGCAGCTTTAAAGGGGCGTTTACACATAGCGAAAATCGACGAATTTCGGCCTAAATTACTTTCGCGCGAAATTCTGTTACGAATATCTATACTCTTTCGGCGGAGTGTTTACATATACCGAAAACGAGTTAAGGAAAATCTTTGATATCGAAGTACGAATCTGTTTATTTTTCTTTGTATTGTTTATTATGTAATTCCTCTGTCAACATCCAATAATATTTTCTAATTCATACTTTTCAATTTGAATATACAATATTGCATCCCAAATATTAGCTATATAACAAATAATCTATATTATTATCGTAATAGAAATAAAAGATGTATGTATTCCATTATAAGAAGAGCTATAATAGTAAGGTTGCGGAACAAATCCTACAGAAAAAGACGAGTTTTGTGGTCTCACAAATATTTAATGTAGCGTAACTGTCACCTTGAGTATATATATATATATATATATATATATATATATATATATATATTTATATATATATATATATATTACAAATAGACTCCTTCATCGATTGCTGACTGAAAAAATTCATCTTTAGAATTTTATAATCATTGGCAATTCCCAAACTATCTGGAAGCTATCGACGGTAAACAGATCGCTATTGAATCGGTTGAATAACGATTCAGGATCTTTTTATTTTAATTATAAAAGATATAATAGTATTGTATTAATGAAAATTGTCGATATATAAATTTATTTATTTATGTAGATAACGGTTTAAATGTACGTATAAGTGATGGGGCAGTATTTGATGTATGTAGTTTTAGTAAAGAACTATCTTCAAATATAAATGCTAGGCATATACCAAATTAGGAAAAATTATTAAATTCGGATATAACGTGCCCTTACGTAGTTGCAGATGAAGCATTTCCATTAACTAACTATATTATGTAATATTGTCCTATGCGAAGCTTGACTAAAGAAAAGCAGATTTTCAACTATAAATTCCAATTCATCAAATATTAGTTGCACAATTTTATGGCATAATCTTATTCTTTTTTTCTTGCAACTTCTATATTCTTTTTGCAATGGTGTACCCCCATACCCCCGATTTTCCGATTATCCGAGATAATTTAACGCATCAATTAATTCCATATTATCAGCTTTTTCATTTGTAGAATGAAGAAGTTTCCTATAGACAACTTTAAAATTAGATAATAATATTAAAGTAGCTAACATGTTATACTATATTATGTATGTGTTTAAAAAATAGTTAGTAAAATAAATATCGAAATCATATGAATAAAAAAATAAATGACCTTTTAATTGGATGAGTTGTAGCTAGACAATGATCTATATCTACAACATTTTCTCCTTTGTTACATTGTGAGATGATGGAGTTTCATTTATGGAAATATTAGACGGAGAGCAGTTCGAATCATGATCAAAAGATATTTCAGCAGATTCAACATATAGATCATCTTCCATAATGGTATGAGACAATAAAGGAGATATTGTTCCCTCGTTATCTGTAAATTGTAATTCATTCTATATCGTAATGAAAATAGTTATTATATATATCATTAGTATTAACAATATATAACTAAATAATTACTTTAATATAATAATATTTATATTATTAATTGTTAAATAATTAAATAATTCTAATTAAAAATATTTTATAATATTTGTAAAACTATTAGAAATAGATGATGGTATTTCAAAACTTGGATCCAACAATTTGATTCTTTTGTAAAACGTCCAGGCTGCTTCAGAAACTATATTAGCTGTACTTCTACTAACCCCAGAATTAATTTCAAATTCTTTTAAAAAATGTTTATAATATTTTCGGCACGAACACCAACGTTTCATAATTTCTTTGACTATTATATATAATATGGATATACTATTAATTTTATAAATTAACTTTTAATCAAAGTATAATTTATAATATTAATTTTATATATATTATCATATCCAATATTTGATAATATTATTAATTACCACTTCTTTTCAAGTAACTAGCCAGTTGTATCATTATTTTATTCTTTTTAAGTTTATTACGGTAATAATCTATTTGATTCATATGTAGCTATAATATGATATGTGGTCTTGTCGGATTCCATTTAAATTGCGAATGTTTATTATAAATAATACTGCTTATAGACCGCCGGATACTATTTTACTACTTGTGGCATATTGTTATATAATAGCTATACCTAATCTAGAGATGTTATCACTTGATAAATATCACGTGACCTATACTAAAATGGCATATGCCAATTTCTAGATTCGCATAACTATTCCAGTGTCGCAACTCTTAAGCGTAAACTTAGACTAGTTGACTACAACATCTATATCATTTGCAATGGTTATATATTGACATAAGCATATCAATTATAGAATATAAATACAGACTTCCCTGCCAGTATATAATTTAGGATAAATATTTTTTTTAATATTTTAATTTACTTAATATTTTTATTTATTTTACAATCCTTAGATTGTTTATTTTAAAAAACTCACCAGAACATTTCAAATCCGTAGTTAATTATTCCAATATTCTTGATTTCTTCAATCCGTTATGGTAATGTTCATTTGTTGGTCCCAGAGTAATCTATTTGATTTATACGTAGAGGTAATTAGGGTAGTGTTCTCATCTGATTACATTTCAATTATGAATATATATTGTAAAGAGCGATATTATTTAAAAATTACATATAGCAAATTGACCAATGATTATATTGTGGCATATGACATATTGTATAAAGTGATATAATATCTACAAAGGAGTATATCACGTGCTTATTTCTATAGTGACACATTTTATTTTCAAAAATATCGTTAAACTACAGTATAAAATATAATTAAAAACAATTATAATTTATGATTATTGTCATATGATATATATATATATATATATATATATATATATATATATATATATATGTGTGTGTGTGGTGTGTGTGTGTGAGTGTATGTGTGTGTATGCGTGAATGTGGGTGTATATGTGTGTGTGTATGTGAGATATACACCAGATACACTCCTAAAATCACCACGTTGAGCATATACTCAATTGACTGCACGGTCGATTATGAATATTATATTGTATTGTATCCAATAATATTCCAATTTGAAATTAATATATTTATCTAGTTAATTTATATTTATAGTTACATTGTATAAATTAATATATTTATCTAGTTAATTTATATTTATAGTTACATTGTATAAATTAATATATTTATCTAATTAATTTATATTTATAGTTATATTGTATAAATTAATATATTTATCTAGTTAATTTATATTTATAGTTACAATGTATAAATTAATATATTTATCTAGTTAATTTATATTTATAGTTACATTGTATAAATGAATAGATACTACTTACAATCTAGTTTACAAATTAGTAACATATATAATTTATATTTTATTCTAACAGTTTAAATCTAATATTAAATTAAATTAATTAATTAGTTGTTTATTTATAATTGATATAAAACATAATACGGTATAGTAACCTTTATTTAAATAATTAATGTTGTTATATATTTATTAAATATCACTTTATAGAAATATTATTAATTGTTGAGAAGATTAATATTCAAATATTTTTAAATGATTTAATATTGATTTACCAATAATATTGATAATATTCTAATGAATATCTTTGATTTCAGCCGAAAAAATCAAACACGTTTGTTTTTCAATGTTGGTCGAAAAGGAGTCAAAATATGGCCCAAATTATTTTTCGTTCGTATGTTTACATGTTTACATGTTTACATATACCGAAATCAAGTTCGCCGAAAATCGTTGCGAATTTCGGAGCGATTTCGCTATATGTCCCCTTTAGGAACTCTTATCGATGACTAACAAATTTAAACTCTTATTTACATTTACGATTTAATATTGTTATCACATATAATATAATATAACTTACTATTCGAAATAAATACTATAATACTGTAAGATAAGATAGTTAAAATCAATAGTGGAAACATAAAAAAATATAAATATATCTAAAAATTAAAAACATCCTAGGCAAAAGATTTCCAGATCCTTCAATTGCTGCCTTTAGAGTGTTATTCTTTATTGATTTCCATATTTTGCCAGGGATGTTAAACTCTTCCTTTAGTAATCAATATCTGGTGGCCATAATCCAAATGAGCCTATTCAGAATGGTATTGTATAACCCTTTTGTAGTTAGTATTTAGTTAGTTAGTTACAGCATTTCATAATTTTCCATATTAAGTGAATTATATATTAAATACTGGCTTTTTATTTGAGAAATTTAAATAATATTGAAATTATTATTATATGTATGTACTATATTTAGATGCTTCTAACCAATAGATAGTAGTATGGGTTATTGCTATCAATACTAGAACTGTTATAGTAGAATAATGTTGCTTATATTTGGTATATTTAAATTGTATAATAAATTATATATTTATTTTAAAGCATATTTACTTGTATTTATTATCGATCAACAATAAATATTATTGTTTATTTTATATGAATTATATATATATATAATATATATATATATATATATATATATATATATATATATATATGATAAATAAAATAATTTAATGTAACACATTTTACTACCAACGACCTACAAATGATAATACAGTTAAACATCGACTATCGACTATATATATTAAAGTTATGATTTTCTAATGTATTAACCTAAGGTCGAATATTACAAAATCGTATGATATCGAGTGTATATGGTTAGCAAGTATTTCGTTACTAGACGATATACATGTATTACTTACACTACAACTACACTACAACTACACTACAACTACACTACAACTACACTATAACTACACTATAACTACACTACAACTACACTACAACTACACTACAACTACACTATAACTACACTACAACTACACTACAACTACACTATAACTACACTACAACTACACTACAACTACACTACAACTACACTATAACTACACTACAACTACACTACAACTACACTATAACTACACTATAACTACACTACAACTACACTATAACTACACTACAACTACACTACAACTACACTATAACTACACTACAACTACACTACAACTACACTATAACTACACTACAACTACACTACAACTACACTACAACTACACTACAACTACACTACAACTACACAACAACTACACTACAACTACACTACAACTACACTAAAACTACACTACAACTACACAACAACTACACTACAACTACACTACAACTACACTACAGCTACACTACAACTACACTACAACTACACTACAACTACACAACAACTACACTACAACTACACTCTAACTACACTACAACTACACTACAACTACACTACAACTACACAACAACTACACTACAACTACACTACAACTACACTAAAACTACACTACAACTACACAACAACTACACTACAACTACACTACAACTACACTACAACTACACTATAACTACACTACAACTACACTAAAACTACACTACAACTACACTACAACTACACTACAACTACACTATAACTACACTGCAACTACACTAAAACTACACTACAACTACACTAAAACTACACTACAACTACACTACAACTACACTACAACTACACTACAACTACACTACAACTACACTACAACTACACTACAACTACACTACAACTACACTACTACTACACTATAACTACACTATAACTACACTATAACTACACTACAACTACACTACAACTACACTACAACTACACTACTACTACACTATAACTACACTATAACTACACTATAACTACACTATAACTACACTACAACTACACTACAACTACACTACAACTACACTACTACTACACTATAACTACACTATAACTACACTATAACTATACTACAACTACACTATAACTACATTACAACTACACTACAACTACACTACAACTACATTACAACTACACTACAACTACACTACAACTACACAACAACTATACTACAACTACACAACAACTACACTACAACTACACTACAACTACACTACAACTACACTACAACTACACTACAACTACACTACAACTACACTACTACTACACTACAACTACACTATAACTACACTACAACTACACTATAACTACACTAAAACTACACTAAAACTAAACTACAGCTACGCTACTACTATAATTACACTACAGCTACACTAACCTATACAAAATGTATACAAAATGAATATTCGACATATCGTTATAAATAATAAAATATATACATTAATCATTTATAAAATATATAAATAAATAGTTTCATGATAATTTCAGTCTGAAAGTTAAATCCACATCATCGGATATATCCGATATATATATATATATATATATATTAGGTTTCCGGAATTTAATAAAAGATTTCATTTAGAGGTAGATGCTAATATACAATTTTTTGGAAGTATCTTTTCTTAGAATAAAAAAGTGATTTATCACAAGTCGAAGTTTAAGAAAAAGTGAGAAAAACACCGGAGAATATATATATATATATATATATATATATATATATCTTAACTATAGTTACAATAGTTCTAGAACTATAGTTCCATACATTAAAATTAATAACTCTAAAATAACAAAATAATAGAAATCTATTAATTGTTATAATACTTCTTTTATCGTAATATTTCGCATACTGAAAATTAAACATCGTAATGCTATATTAATAACACACTTAATTTTCGAATGAGCATTAATCATCAATTACAATTTTAATTACCCGCCATTCATTTGTTTATCACGATGATACCATATCAAATATCACACTCGGTCACGTGGTCATTGCTATTTAACAGTAAGCTACGGGCGAATCGTCGTCATAACAGCTAGATGTCTAGCGAATGCATGCACCGATAAGGTTTTATAGAACATAAATGTATAATTAAATATGGTTTAAGAAAATTTCCATCGGTATAGTGTCGTGGAAACATTAAACACCAACAGTTGAAACATATCCTTGCAAATTCAAACTATGTATTACTTTTTATTTATTTTTTTAATTTCCAATATTTTTATTATTCAAGGCTTATGTTATAGATTATTGTTTTGTTTTAAATATGTTTAGTATGTAAATAAAGTTACTAATATTTCGTATCTTTATTTATTTATCAAAGATTTTTGAAATGTTCAATATGAACTCAGTTTGGTCGAAATTATGAATCGATAAACTCTGCTTTTTCAATGTCTGTGGTAATTCATAAACTCTGATATTAAAATATAGAAATATAGATTTACTCATTGCATCGATGTCATAAGTATACTATGTACCTCGCATTTATCTTGCGTAATATATCAAGTTTATTTATAGAATAACTATAACCTTAAGGTAACGTAGAGGTATAATATGTTCGCTAATTTAAATTACACATCCTATGAAAAATTTAAAGAAATATCGTATATTATAAACAAATATTTTAATATCTAATATTACATAATAATATATATATATATATAATAATTGTATGACAATAATTCTACAATATATAAATATTAAAGTGGATATACTTAACATTTTAAAATATGCTTTTAATGTCTATATTTTAGAATAATTGTTAAACGTGACATTATATTATTAAATCTTAGTGTGGGACATGTCTCATCTCAATATTCAATTATCTTTAATCATCGTCATATTATTAATTTATAGCAAAAAAGAAAACACTACAAAGACAAAAGCAATGCAAATTCCGGTCATAATCCAATTGGCTATGTTAGGTTGGATAGAATATATAGAAAGAGTTGTTAACTCATATATGTAGTTAGCCGATATATATGTACTTAGCCGATATATATGTACTTAGCCGATATATATGTAGTTGGCCGATATATATGTAGTTAGCCGATATATATGTAGTTAGCCGATATATATGTACTTAGCCGATATATATGTAGTTAGCCGATATATATGTAGTTAGCCGATATATATGTAGTTAGCCGATATATGTGTAGTTAGCCGATATATAGGTAGTTAGCCGATATATAGGTAGTTAGCCGATATATATGTAGTTAGCCGATATATATGTAGTTAAAAAACGTAACATTTGTAGATATTTAAACTTGTTACTTGCCTAAATAATTATAATTAAGGAGTATACTCATATATTATAAACTATATACTATATACTGATATATATATTTATATATATATATATATATATATCAGTAATAATGATTAAAAAATCCCGGCATTACAAATATGTTATTTACGAAGAACTGATATTTTAATCTTCGACTCGATTGCAATAACGAACATTTACCTAAATCAATCCGTTATCAAACACAGTTACGTGCTCCTTCTTCGAGAATATTTCCGCAAAATATTCGCCGTTAGCCAATGAGGACTTTTATAGAAAAGTGGAATCAAATGATTCATGTAATAACGAATGATTTACCACTTAACTACTAAATTAAATATTATAATGCGTAAACTAAACTAAACTCGGCTAAACTAAATATTATAATGCGTAAACTAAATTAAACTCGGCTAAACTAAATATTGTAATGCTTAAACTAAACTAAACTCAGCTAAACGAAACATTATAATGCGTAAACTAAACTAAACTAGGCTAAACTAAATATTATAATGCTTAAACTAAACTAAACTCGGCTATACTAAACATTACAATGCGTAAACTAAATAATACATTATAAATAGAAAGGGATCTTCCTCGACAATTTGATCTGACACCCGCTCCTAATACTTCGATCTTATCAACAGATTGGGGTGAATTTAGCCAATGCAGCAAGACTTGCGGAGAAGGATGGATGCAAAGAAACCTCTACGAACATTTGGAAGGAACTGTTGACGAATACGAAATTGTTGACACCGTGGGTTACACCTGTAACGTGAAGTCTTGCGATGGTTAGAGAGAGAGAGAGAGAGAGAGAGAGAGAGAGAGAGAGAGAGAGAGA